>JAYGXS010000004.1:20422341-20561475 GCA_036362985.1 Ligula intestinalis | reverse complement strand
CAGTAAGGGGGGTATGACAGCATTTGGGGGTAACTTGATACAGAACTGTTTCGGGCTTATTAGCCTTCATCAGCCAAGCATAACCCTTAACACCAGCTGGTCTGACAACACAAACAAACGCACTCACAGACGACGCAGTTGGTCCACCACTGGAGTCTATCAGATGGGTCATAAGCACTTCATCGATTCGCAGTTCATCAGTGCCTCACCACTTGCCATTTGCTGTCACTGCTGATCGCGTATTTATTCACTCAGAAATGTGCGAACACCGATCGAATAGGCTTCCGAACTAAATAAAGTTCATATGGTGGTCAGAGGTCCCCAATGGGTGACCGCCTGCCAGGCCGACTCCGGCAAAGTCATAATAGCAGTAAGGGTGGTATGACAGCATTTGGAAGCCTGACAAAGGGTTATTCCAAGAGCTCCTAAACGAGCTGTTAAACCATCTGAGGAGATCTTTTATCAAAAGATATTTCGTCTTGGAATTCGCCCAAACTCAGCTCAGCAGACTAGACCACGACCACTAAAGATCGTCCTAACCAGCGACACAGAAGCAAAACTTCGACTGTCAAGACGTCTTCGATTGAAGAACCCTAGAAATGATGTGTTTTTTTCAGCCGGATTTCTCTCCTGCCGACAGGCTGAAACGCCGCATGCTAGTTCTAGAATTGAGGGAACGCAGAATCAAGGGAGAACCGAATCTCGTGATCTTCAAGGACCAGAGAGTCGAAAGAAACTCTGCCCCTTCATAGACCAAACCGATTCGCATGACCGCGCAGCTACTCCAGTAGCCTGCGTTGGGGCTACAAATGGACCACACAATAATTCAAAATTGACATTTATGTATACCAATGCGCAAAGCTTTCTTTCAAAAATGGATGAACTAAGGATCAACGTATCCAACCTCCTTCCCGATGTTATTTCGATAACAGAAATATGGTTGTCGGACTAGATTGACAATCGCGAGACTGGAATCCCTGGCTTTCAATTGTTCCGGAAAGACAGAGACAACCGAAGAGGCGGAGGTGTAGCAACCTTAGTGAAGAACGGTTTGTATGTCTCTGAAAAAACGGCGAATCTGTCTTGCCAAGAAGCGGTATGGTTAACTGTTAGAGCAACGGGTTCCCAAAGCCTTGATATCTTAACTGTCTACCGACCACCGAGGAACAATCCTGAGGCCGATGCCCTATTGCTGGATGAGCTTAAAACCCTCGCTACGCGACCAAATACCCTTATTGTTGGGGACTTTAACGCTCCTACCATCAACTGGAACTCCTTCTCAGCTGATTGCTCTGAATCGGCATTCGACCAACAGCTCCTGAATATAACCCAATCCCTACTTCTCACCCAGCAAGTCACACTTCCCACAAGAATTCGTGAAGGCCAGGGGATGAAGTGCCTCGACCTTGCGCTCACTAAGTCGCCCGACAATATCAACACTAGTCCCACTAGGCTAGAGTGACCATGTAGTTCTCATGTGGGAATACAGTTTTTTTGCCTGCCGAACCACAAGACCTCCGTCCTAATATTTGGCGTGGTGATTTTGAGCAAATGAAACATGATCTTTGTTTCATAGACTGGGCATCCAAACTCTCCGACAACGTTGAAGAACTTGGGAACAGTTCAAAGGGATAGTCCACAACCTCATCTCTAGCCACTACCCTATCACTCGCCGAAAACTTACGAACAGGCCTTGCTGGCTGAATCCATCCTTAAAAACCGAAGTTAACAAAAAAGGAAAACTGTTTGAAAAGTACCGAATTGATAGGTCACCTGTATCTCTTAATAGGTAAAAAAATGCAGAGGAACCAGGTCAAACGTCTCATTGTCAGAGCTCGACAGCAGTTCAAAGAGGATCGGTTAAACCGAGCCATGTTTAACCCCAAATTCCTGTACAATTATATAAGACAGAGCACGCGGAATAAGGATCCTATCCCTCTACTGCGAACTGCCGAAGGTGCCGAAATCTCAGAGGACCAGGATGAAGCTGACCATCTCTCTCAGTTCTTCTGGTCCGTCGAGATGACTGAAACCGGTTTTCTATCCCACACTTATGAAGACAATTCGATCCCGTCTATTGATACAGTCCTTTTAACAGAAGATGTAGTTAAGAATGAGCTTCTTACTTTGAAACAATCGACCTCCCCAAGCCCCGATGCAATCCCGGTCAAGCTGTTGAAGGAGCTAGCTTCTAAAATGGCCAAGCCGCTAGCTCTAATCTTCAAGGCGTCATTTGTTACGGGCTGCCTACCATCTCATTGGAAGGCAGCGACGATCATCCCACTTTTCAAAAGTGGAAGTCCAGCGTCCGCAAATAACTACAGGCCAGTGAGCCTTACTTCCATTTGTTGCGAAACCATGGAAAAAATCATTAAGAAGGCGTTAATGTAGTTCCTCGAGCAGAATCACCTCCTTTCCGATGCCCAACACGGTTTTCGCAGTGGTAGGTCCTGTCTTACCAATCTGCTATTCTCACTTGATAGCTGGACCACAGCACGTGACGAGGGCAAAACGGTGCATGCGATCTACATTGACTTCAAAAAGGCGTTCGATACCGTCCCTAATTAACGCCTTCTGCTTAAGCTGCGCAGTGCAGACGTTCGCGGGAACCTCCTCCTATGGATCCAACGCTTTTTGACAGGACGGTCACAAAGAGTCCAAGTCGGTCGCCAGCAGTCCTCAGGTTTACCTGTGGTGAGTGGCGTCCCACAGGGCTCAGCTTTAGGTCCCGCATTGTTCCTCGTTTTCATCAAAGACTGTGTCAGGAATCTAGACTGTGAAGTCATCTTGTTCGCCGATGACATCAAATTATGGAAAGTTGTCCAAAGTACGGCAGACGAAAACCATCTACAATCCAACTTGAACAGATTGGAGGACTGGTCAAAGCTTTGGTTAATGCCTTTCAATGTTAGCAAATGTAACTTTCTTCAAATCGGCAGTTGTAGAGCATCCTGCATGAAATTCACTTCTTTAAATGGTACTTAACAAATTGAGAGTCAGAAGGACTTAGGTGTGTGGATAACTTCTTCATTCAAACCAACGCTGAATTGTACGAAAGCGGCGAAGTCGGCTAGATCTACGTTACAACTGATTAGACGAGCCTTTATAGAGTTTGAAAAAGTCAGCTTTTCCAAAATCTGCGGAAGCTTCATTCCGCCGCACCCGGAGTTTGCTATACAGGCATCGAGACCATGGACTGTCAAAGATTGTACTGTCTTAGAGAAGGTTCAGAGGCGAGCGACAAAGATGGTCCAAGGTCAAGGAACATTGCCCTATGAAAGCAGACTGTCCATTCTCGACCTATTTCCCCTTTCCTACAGACAACTTCGAGGGGACCTCATATTAACCCTCCGTATTATGATTAACCTGCATTGTTGTTTCGTTCCTGGTGACTTCTTTGCCCAGGCTAACACGCCAACTTTGCGCGGGCATTCCCTTAAAATACGCCTAGGCAAAGCAAGGATCGACAGAAGAAAATTTTTTTTACCAACAGAGTAGTTTCAGCGTGGAACGCTTTCCCAGATGAGGCAGTCCTCTCCACTTGTGTCAATGCATTGAAGAGTAGACTGGACATGTACCAAGCGCAAACGCAATGAAGGTAAAAACTCCTTCATCAGATTACAATAAATCACTTTACAATGAATCACATTGCTTATCACGTACACTGCATCAAATAATACTACTCGCGATTTGAAAGTAGCCAGATATTTTTCGGTCATCTTTTTGTTGAGGTTGTCTTCCCGGAACATGTAACTGTCGAACATTTTAAAATTTTCTTTTTATCAACTTATTTCCTATCATCCTGTTACCAACAGGAAGTTCAAAGGCATTCGCCTTTCTTTCCCTCAACAAACTGATACCGATACTGAGTAAAATAAAAATACATTTAGCATTCATTAAAGTATATTTCACTGCGTGTCCTAATTCCCCGCCCATAAAACCCGATAACTACCGTTTTCAATGGAAAACGTGAAGGTTGTAGAGATAAATGCGTGGGGCTACATAAGCTTCTGTTGTAACCATCATTATAGGCCAGCAACGGAACTATAAATATATTATATTCCGTCAATGAAAATCAGGTGAGGACTGGCATGAGTAATACACACAACAAAAGGTCATTCTGCCAATCCCATGAAACCGATATTCGCTTGAAGCACCTGCTCATTTTCCACTACTTTATGTGATGTACGTGGGAGTATAACAGTGCATGAGGTTCGGCGGTTGTGCTGACCAACGAGGTTGCTTGGGGCATCTAGTGTCACAGAGTACCTCAAAGTCCATCTTCGGGTATTTCGTGCCTCTGTAAGTGATGAAGGCGAGGGCATCACGGCAAACGTACTTGCCGGGAGTTTGTTCTCCCTTGTGCAAGGCGTGGCATAGGTAGACGCCAGGCTGCGTCTCAACGGCACCGTCCAGGATGTCACCGGCAACTGTCTTTACCCAGGAGAGACCCAGCTGCACACCTTTGACTACCTTGACCATTTTTGAATCAGTTAGAAGGCGGAGAACTGAAGTGGTTTGACAAACTTCAAAGTCAGCTACAACTGAGGTCTCTTGTTAGCATGATCCAAATGCATGTTATTGAAAAATTGAGCTGTCCAGTTTATTTAAAATTAAATGTTATGCCTCTGAACATTTTCTGCCACATTTCTGTCTTAAGACCCTCGTTCTTAACTCCCACCAAGAGCACAAAGGCAGTTTTTCCATCAATTTTGCGAAGAGCATATCCATTGTGCCCTACAGCTTGATGGCACAAGAGGTGTAGCAACGAAGCTAGATATCCATTGGTTTAAGATCGATCTAGTCAGCTGATTTTTCTCGGTCTATCTTATCTGGTGATGGACTAGGACAACTTAAAAACAAGGCAGGTGGTAACGTATTTAAGGCGGTTTCGGAAAAGCTGTTTGAGAAGCTCAATCACTTAAAGAATCGTGTTTCCTTATAATTTGAGTGTAGCTTTTTCTGCCCAAAAATGTCGGCCGCGGTCTCTATGCCAATTCGTCTCAGACGGAAATTGGAATGTTCAGCGTTGACATTACCAAAAAAGCCAAAGTTTTCATTCTAGAATCCATCTCTCTCTTTCGATGACTAGAAATCATGCGGGTCAGCTTAAATTCTTAATATTTTTAAGCAACCAAGTTAACCACCATCGTACTGAGACCTGTAGTCTTGAGATACAAACTTAAAAAATACTAAAATCTGAGGGCTCAGTTGATAAAAGAAAGTTCGTTGAGAACGGAAACAAAACAAACAGAGGAACCGAACAAATAGAAGGACTATTCACGATATTCATTAACCCACCACAGACAGAAATGCGGTGTCAATCAAATCTGCTTACATACCCACGGCGAAGAACAGTTCTCTGCGCTGATTGGGCGTATCCAATTAGCGCGGATTGTCAGTCAGCCAGTCAGAATCGGATAAAATGTCACAACAGGGTGCATTTGAGCGTACGATCGGGCTAAACAGGTAACGTGTGCCCGTGTTTAGGTACATCGCAATTTCAGTTGGTTCTACTTAAGAGTCCGATGTTACAGATAAAAAACTGAGCAAAATGTTACTAATCTACGAATGGGATCGCAGTACTTCTAATGCGGACGAGAGGTTGATGTGATCATTCACTGACGTTTAATCAAATCCTCCTCGGATAACAGCAGGAGTTGTCCGAAATCCGTCCACGTTCTCCAGTGCCCTCAAACACAAGGATCCCTTAGGTGGACAAGCCGGCAAGACTGTCTTGTAGGGCCGCCGGAATATCTATTCTTCCCGCACAATCGTCGAACGGAATTGGCGGTTAAACATTTAATTCTTGGTTAACGAGTGTAAATGAATACGAAAGTTTGAGTTGATCCAAGTGTGAAAAACTCTAGGCGTTTGGCGGGATTTGAACCTGCACATCAGAGGAAGCCTTTGCCGGAGGCTAATGCTCTACCGCTAAGCTAAAAATGCGTTGTTTTAATGAGCTGAATAGAATCAACTTCATCAATATAAAGGCCTCGTGCTCAAGCATCTGATGCCTATGGATGGAAATTTTTCTTTATGTTGGCTGAATTTAACTGCAAAATATAAAAGAAGGTTATTATAATTCAAAGGCAAGTAGAATCTCTGAAGGCAGTCCTACCGACAAGCCTAATTAGTGTTTTAGGGTCCCGGGGAGAAGTTTACAAAAATATCCAGACTATATGCAGAAGAATTGAGCCAAGAAGTTCCGACAGACTCCCAGGTCGCTTAACCATTTACAGCAGCAGTGTCTGATGAATTCGAGGAAACGGGCCTCAATTCTGGCGCCCGTGCGTTTACCCAATAGTCGCAATAATCATAAAATAGCATAGCAATGCCTTCCCGTGACGTTATCATCGTCGCTCTGTACTCGGCAGTTGATTCGATTAAAAGGATAAGAAAACTCTTCACTACAAATGCCGCGATAAGGAGATCCTGACCAAAGTCAGATTGAAAAATATTAACAGAGTGGAAGAGCTTGCATGTGTCAGTGGGAGAGAGGGCAACGGCTGTTTCTGTGTGATATCAGGTGGCAATTCATATATCATCCGATTGGTCTAAAATAGTGCACGTAAAGAGAAGGTTTCGTGTACAGAGGCCCATAATTTTCTTAGCACTAGGGAGGGGGGTTGTTCGAGTGGGCCTCAGAGCAGCCACCGCTTAATGAGTCAGTAAGTGGAATAAGCAGACAGCTGGCTCTCTGCCACAAAGTTAGTTCATGGGCCTTCATCTTGGGTAGTCGAAACCGTTGTCTTTTGAGACAGCGGTGGCCCGAACGGGGTCTGGGAACAGTATATAAGCGGCACTTTACTGGAGGCTGTTTTATCCGCGGGCATTCGATTGTAAATGGGTTAACAAGGGAAGGGCGACCAGCATTTGAGGGCGGAAAGAGCACGGGCACATGGTTCAGAGAAAGGGGAAAGCTGTCTTGAGAGAAACAATCATATGTAGATCAGACAGGATTTTCGCCGGAGAATGGACGTGGACAATTTCAATTTTAGTAACAATTTCAATTTTACCAACAATACTGACTATATCACGAAGCTTTTCGGCCTATTTGGGTCTCATCAGGTGATAGTAGGTCAACTAGCTCGCTATCACACAATGGTCCGAGATAAGTACATCTTGAAACAGATCGGAGTAGAATTGCCTGATAACATCTATAGTCCCGATCAAAAACCAACAACACTGCGGACCCGTGGCTCAATGGTTAGAGCGTTCGCCTCTGGCCGGAGAAACGCGGGTTCGAAACTCGAGCATGGCGGCAATTTCCGTTGCTACACTGGAATTGACCTACTATCACCTGATCAGGCCCAAATAGGCCGTTAAGCTTCGTGATCTGGTCAGTATTGTCGGTAAAATTTCATTGTTACTAAAAGTTAGCGAGTAACATATACAATTGGCGTTCCAATTAGCTTGCTATCACACTGATTCAAGATGAATACATCTTGAAACAGATCAGAGTAGAATTACCTGATAATTTCAATTTTTTCAGCTGGAAATGGCAATACATTTTATTAGGTGTAGTTAAGGCAGTTTATTTTATTCCGAATACAGTTCTTCCTATTCTGGCTCATCGGAATGCATCCGCTTCCTGTTGTTTGGTCCACTTTTCCTTCCGCTTTTACCGGGTTACTTACCCTTAGCCCATTGCACTTGCAGTGACCTCGTATTCGAAGCCATGCTCTGCTTGCACTAGTCTGGAGCATGTATCGCCCTCGTGTCCACCTCCGATCAAGATCACGGACGCGTCTGGCCTAACTAGCCAACCACTTCCCAAGGCCATTTCACAAAAGGGCCTTAGAGTGGTGACTGCTTACGCTCAGACACTCCCGGAGCCGGCGAAATTAGGGTCGGTTGCATTAATCCGGACCCGACGACTACACCCACCGGAATGCGACTGCGGACTCCGGCCCGCTCATGGCTGGACTGCACTCGCGTCTGGGATTCACTTGTCCATTACTCATATTCTACTCCTTCTACACTCGAATTATCCCTAACACTATAGCCTTCCACGCCTTATATTATTCACCAGTTTATAAACGTTGGGATACGTTCTACCTTCCATTATCCGGCCGGACTACTTCGTATCCCACACTGTTTGCCTCGACGTTCTCAATATCCTCGTCACAAGGAAACCAATAGTAATCAGGCAAAATTTTTACCTAACTTCCGTACCACGCAACCACGCAGTTACAGTTTCTCACCTCGACTCGCTCGGTTATGGTGCAACCGGTTAAACATTTCTACGCCAATCCCACGACCATTAACTTTGTCTAGACAAATTGCGTCCTCACATGGAAATTTCTAGTGGTCTGCGGTTATGTTTTAACTACAGGAAGTACAAAACCTGTTCAGAATCCGTTAGCCATTTTGATTAATTATTTCCACACACTCCATTGCACCCCCATTGGGAAATCTTTAGTGATCTTAAATTACTTTTCGGCTACATCAAGTGTATGACTTGTAAAGATTCTGTTAGCCGGTTTGGCTGCTTATTTCCATATCCTCAATTGCAACCCCGACACGGAAATCTTTAACGAGCTGCTAGTACTTTTAGACTACAGGAAGTATAAGAACAGTAAAGAATCCCTTAGCCGCTTGTTGACTTAGTTCCGCATACTCCAATGCAGCCCCACATGGAAATCGTAGTAACATGAACCTGCGCAGTTGCAGGTTTTCACCCTGACTCCGTTGGCTATATTTACAACGAAGGATTATTTCTATAGCAGTGCAATACCTCCTGTCTTGATTCGGTTCGTTTTCGTCCCAAGGTACGACACAGAGAGAGAACTAAGGTTGGACAGGCAGCTTCGGGGTGACCACAGGCAGCTTCGGGGGGACCTAATACTAGCATTCCGCGTATTACGTCTTCAAGACTGCTGTCTTATATCAGGGAATTTTTTCGAATTAGCAACGACCACGAATCTGAGGGGTCATCCTCTCAAATTAACGGTGACAGAGGCCAGGCTGGACGCACGGAAACACTTCTTCTCAAAAAGAGTGGTCAGAGCGTGGAATGCGCTTCCTCAGGACGTCGTTATGTCGGAATCGCTAGAGGGTTTTAAATGAAAACTGGATCGATATAGCAGTGCACGATGGATCGGAACTGATAATTAACAATAATAATACCACTGTCACTTTTTAAGTAGTATTTGTTTTTATATCCATTCACGTTTTCTATTTATAACGCCCTCCCACGCATAGCCTCATGCGAAGGTCTCCGTGGTTTACCCTACTTGCCTATCTGCGTACCGTGATTACCCCGCTAGCGATCTTATCAGCCAGACCTGACGGCATAAACATTCACCCTTTGTTCGACCCAAAGCGGACTGTCGACGATCTGGACGGATGCCGCTGTTTTTTCAGTTCCGTTGGCAGACTCTGCAATCAGCAAGGAAGAATCAAGACGCAGCTTCCACACGGTGATGATCCTGTGAGCCTTTGCAATGCCCCCCGTTGGAACTCCTTTTTTTTCTCCTCAATCCCAAGCATTACTCCCACAAGAGCGCCATTTTTTCTACTAAAAATCCCTGAGGAGTTTTTTCACTGTCTGCTCCTATTTTCATCTCATGACACAGGACAACTGGCCCCGCCAACAGTCTGAGAAACAAATTTTCTGCTCCCACTGCGCATATGTACAAAAAGGGCACTCAAATGAATTTTTCCTACATAAATGCTACTCCGAAGAAGAAGATGCGATCAGTGGAACAAGGACTTTATTTTCCTGACGTTTCGGATTCCGTCGGGAATCCTTAGTCATAGGTAATCGTAAACAGGTATGAGATATGCGCAGATGCTACTCTTTAGTAAATCTAAGTAAATCCAAATAACTTTCCTTTTTTATTTGTTGTACAACTTAAAGTCGTATGCTTACATTCCGATGCCCAGTCTAGTCCCTTCCAGCCTCAGATTTTTGACGGAGCTGTGCGGCGCTGGTGCTGATGGTTTTTCCGATATCTCATTGCTTCAGTGCTCTCTTTTTTGCTATTTTGTTATTTACGCACATTCCGTCGCTTTTTAGTCGCCGAAGTTAAACAAATTCAAGTAACTTTTATGGCTTTTTGCAGGTTTATTTCTACAAACTTTCGTTGATTGCCCATCCTATTTCCCTACCCATAAAATCCCCATTAACGCCGGTCCCGAGATTGGGGCTAAGCGCATATTATGTCCATTATTTAAATAACTGTTGCCCAATTCTGAAAAAATGCTGGTAAGCGTACTGAAAAGGCAGCTGTATTTTGTTCAAAAGTGGTTGTCAAATGGGTATTCGCACGTGCGAAAGAGCTTAAGGTTGAGACACAGTGAGCGTCACGACTAGTCTAATTCTTTTTTGTCATCACTACTGAAATAGTTTCAGTAGGCATGATGATGATCATAAAAAGACCGAATTTGCTCTAAAATAGACGTGTTCGCTATGGGCCACTTACCACGCACATGCGATTTTCATCTTCAAAAATACCAGAGACTTATGTCCTACTGTACTCGATGGTATTATTTTTGCCTTCGGCAAATTAGCCAACTGGGTTTGCCCTTTGCTTAGAGTTATTTTCAGAGATCCAATCATCTTGTGGGATGAGATGTCGTGCTGTCCGAGTCCCAACGGTCTACATTTGGGGGTACTGGATTTAGCGGTTTACATCAGGCATTTGGGGAAAGAGGTTGTTTTTGGGTTAGCCCTTAGGCTGGAATCAGTTTTAGGCCTAGCATTAAGCTCACAGATGGGGTTAATTTAAGACTAAGGTTTTCTTTGGGCTCAGAGTTACGTTTAGAGTTCGATTCGGTATTGATTTTACGGGTAATTCTAGCGACTTGGAAAATTTTTATAGTTTTTTGAACTTGTGCTGTTAGCATCCACCGGTGATTTTTTTCTCAATATCTTCTACCTTCTGAAAACACCTTCCCTTTTACATTTTGAACGCTAGGAAGGCAGGCCCTTTATCATGACCAAGCAAGTAGTCTGCCCGCTCACTACAGTTCAGACCGTTTTTTGTCCCTGCCCCAGGCTAATAATTACGTTGGTTCACTGTTAGTTCACTGTGGCACCAAGAGGAAAAACTTGAACGTGAACGACTGCTTTTCTGTCAAGAAAAAACACAAATCACGAACGCATTGTTCTTTAAGGTTTTGTCATCGCAAAATCGCCAACAGCGTTTGGAGGCGATTTAATAAAGCAATCACTTTGTCCGCCGCGATGGTTTCTCATGAAGGCTACTTAAGCAACTGAACGAGAAAAGTGTCTAGTGGGAGAGGAAAGCACCGACTCCTTTGATGTCCATAAATAGGAACTATCATTGACGCGTTGCAAAATCACGCACACCATCGGGAGAGGGTAAAATAAAACAAGCAGCCTGTCCGCTCGGATGGTTTCCCACGAACGTTACTTGGGCAACTAAGCAGGGATGATTTTTAGTAAACGTACCTAGCGGGGAAGGGCAGCACCGCGAACCCGCTTGCTTACAGAAAAAAATCTCGTTTTTTTCGGTACATTTATTCACTCGACCGTTTTGCATCTGCTAGAGGCGAGAGTGCCAGAAAGGTTACTTTGATGGAGAATCACTGCAGCCTAGTCCACAAGCCTGCGAAGGATCGAAGCACCATGTTTGTTAGTGACCTACTTCGTCACGACCCGTGATAGTCATTCCAAAGTATGTTTTGTCGCTTACATCAAGGAAATAAACGTAGGAGCCGAGGTGTAGAACCTGGCCCACTCCTACTTCCTCCAGCAGCTTGACCGATCGTAGGGGATTAAGTTAGTTAAACCCTAGCAACTGCGATCTTCAGGCCTAGTTTCTTAGGAGAAGAGAAGCCATGGGAGGCCAGAGCGGAACGAAGAATTTATTCTGTACATAAGGAATGGAGAATAGGTGGTATAAAATTGGCTATCAGACGAGCGTGCAGCCGCACGCTGCAGAGGCACTTCCGAAGTGAGGTGACCGCGGGCATCGCCAGAGTATCTGGAGCGGCTTTTGTGTGAGTCTGCTTTGACAGGTGATTAGCTAGACATACGGGCATAGGCGACCAGTGCATGTGCACTCGTGGGCCCTAGCGCGATGATCATCTGCGCGCACCAAAGTGCATTTTCCTAAAGGCACACCGATGTGGTTTTTGCCGCTTGGATCAGCCAATCACAGTATCTGCAAAACCTGCCTTCTGGACGGCGACGAATAGCGTACTTGCATGTGTTCCCGGTGCAAGCTATCTGCCTGGCGAAAAACCCCAAATCCGACCCAGCCAATGAACGCTCTCTCTGTCTCCTGGCCTGACTGCTCTCAAACCAGCACCTGGACTCGACTGGCTCTCCTGGCCGGTTGTATGCTCTCCAAGTCGAATCTCTTTCCATCTATTATTCGTTCCTCTGTGTACACAATATACTATTCCTAATACTCTGGCCTTTACCAACTTCTTCACTAAGTAACCATGGTCTGAAAATCGCAGTTGCTAGGGTCTAACTTACTTAAAACCGTACGATATCACCACAGTTCAAGCCAAGCGGAGCGGGAATGAAATTGGGTGCAGTAACTGATTTGATGTCAACCGCCGCTTATTGCGTGCTAAAAGCACACGTGGCAATAATTAGAGACGCAAACAAACTTAACGTACGAGTAAGGAAGAAGGCCGATCATGCACCAGAATAATTTATTCACTGCCCTGAGCTTTCAAACTCATACAAGAGTCTATCGTCAGAGGTAGCAGTAGCAGCAACAAAAAAGGCTGCGCTTATAGGGGTTACACGTTAATCAATGATTGATGGCATCAGTCTAGAGGTGACTGCACAAGGTGGCGCCAAATTGATAAAGCAAATGATTGAGTTCCCATCCGAGGACCAGGCTTCAATCCGGTGCTCGGCTCGTCTTGTTTCCGGTTTGAGTGATTAAATTGAAGCCCGCAATATTGAACTCACGGCTCGCTTCACAGCTATTGGCAGCCGGTTGCGATAATTAATGGTCCCATCACACAACCAGCTTATGCTCATGTATTCGGTATCGGGGCATGGGTTCAGTCTGACTTTTGTAGTTACCCGGACAGTTTAGACACGCCTTGCGCAGCCATCTCCCGACTGACGTCATTAAATGACTTGTACGACCTACAAGTGCAGTCCTCTTCTGTTGCCACTTCTTCCTTTGACGGGGAATTCTTCAGGAGGTCGAACAGCCCTCTTATTTTTGCTCACTTGAACACCCGGAACTCCAACCTTTGCATCCATTCTTGAAGTTGCTGTTAATCGATAAACACATATAACTCACCCCTGTTATGTCCGCTTTCGTTTGACTTGATAACGGCGCAGTCCATCTGGATGTAATTTGGACAAGTATGTAGGGGCCTCTAGCAGCCACCTTGAACCCAAGGTTAGCCGTTGACGCATGGCGCCTTTGGCCTGCGCATCTACGACCGTCTTCGCCTACCTCAAGGTTGCGCCACGACCGCTAGTCTAAACATTGGCCGCGTGACTGGCTGCCGTAACAGAGCCTGAGCCGGTGATTCCCGACGCCCTCGTCACTTCGGACCACGCCGCTCCAGTGGAAGGACGTGCTCTCCGTAGTCAAATTTCTTCCTGCATATTCTTCATTCCTCTGTATAAAAATAAACTACTTCTATTACGCTGGCCTCCACCGACTTCTCCTCTCCCAAGAAACCATGGTCTGAAGATCGCTGTTGATAGGGTTTAACTGAAGTAATCCCATGCGGTAAGTAAACCATTTTAAGTTAAGTCAATTAACTGAGGACTGCATTAAGTAGGCTACTACCGAAGCACCGCCTGTCAATATGAGCGAAGAATCAAGTCCCAGAAATTAACTAAGAAGAAGCAGATGCAATCGATAGGACAAGAGCTTTATTCGCCTGACATTTCGGATACCGTCGCGGATCTATAGCAGCACCTGTGTTACTACTAAATCCTCTAACTTCTGCAACACTAATGGAGGGACATTGGCGAACATCGACCACTGTTTTCGACGGAAAAGACCAAGTGGATTGGGGGGTCCTCTTCGCTGACTGCAACTGTTCAGGTGAGTGACCTGCAACCCCAATGATCATTGACCTTGAGACATGGGAGAGCTTCACCCCCACCCGCCCGTCTATTAGATAACCAGAAACGGCATCCAAAAATCGCTTTATCCCTTAGGATTTCTTACGTAACACCATGTGTACTGCTATAAAAGGGATGTTCGGCTCTGGCAGACTCCAAAAACCAGGGATGAGTACGGCTCCTTAATGATCGTCTGCCTGTCTCAAAACCGAATGCAGTAATATAAGCTAAATAAAAGTAACCAAAGACAAGACCTCGCGCACAAATTACTTCACCAGTGTTGCGAGTCCATCCATTACGTCTGTATGCAACAGAACTGTCTTATATATATATATATATATATATAGTGAATCAAACAGCAAACGTAAGACAGTTCTTACAAAATGGGCGCGCCCCATACCAAGAATAAAGCATATATAGCTGCTTTTTAACGTATTGAGGACATTTCTTAAACAACCAGTCTACTGACGATCCTAATCATTCAGCATACACAGCCACCTAAGCAACTATTGCGAAAACTTAGATTACGACCCAAGCCGACTGCCCACAGCCCTGTTTTGCAACTCAGACATACTTCAGAAACGGTAGAAAATAGTTCGTTTGCAAAATTTCCTGCGGTGACTGCGATGCAATTTATTGCTTTCGAGTAATTTTTCAGGCCCGAACAATTCGAATCTTGCGTTTCTTGGAAGCTGCATACATACGACGAGAGAAACCTGACCTATGCAAGCAGCTTGACAACGTGGTCAACCTCCAATTACCCTGGTAATAGGTTTCTTAGTTTTAATCTCCAAGTGATTTTTGTTCACTTTCCCTTAATCAACACCCCCTTCCTTCCCATACGTTGACTAGTGCAGTGCCCTTTACCTGATCATTATTTAAACCGAACTATGATCCTTGCTGTTATGTCATCCATCTTGCAAAATTTCAAACGGTTGCATGACCTCTTCGTTATCATACTTATGCAGCGATAAGACGCAGCTGAAGAGCTGTCACGAAATTTATTGACGCCAATAAATTCTGCCGTATATGCGTGTTTTAAAACTATGAATTCACTAAAAAAGCGTGCTGAGAACCACTAAAGTACTTGGCCGCAAAGCAGACATGAAAAATAGAGGAAGTCTGTAACCACGAGCAGTTGCGGTTCTGATGTGGCACAAGCACGACAGGCCCTTTTAAGTCGACTTATGAACACAGTTCTTTAGGATATATGAAGAGTTTAATTTATGGACAGAAATGCATGGCACCGTAGTATTAAAAATTGTGACCATGCGGTGAAAAACATAAGTACTAGAAAGTTAAATTCAAAAAAGGGAGAGGAAAAACGACAAATGCTCCAAAGTCAATGAACAGAAGTGATAGGCGAGGTGATTACTACACAGAGAGAAGTACAAGATAGGACACAGAAAATAATCGTTTGGACAGGGAGATTCTGATCAAAAAGATGAATTCCTGAGTAATGCACAATTGGGATAGGGATATAAGCTTATGTGCAGGGGGTTTGGGTTAAAAAGCTGCCTTTTCCTTTAACGTCACAGAACGCGAGCAAAAGAGTAAGGGGTGGGGAGGGGCGAGCAGAAGGAACTGCCCATCGCGGAGTAGCGTTAAGTAAGGGGGACTGGACGGGGGCAGGACATGCGGCACCATCCGCCTACTACAATGAGCGTCTGCTGCAATCGGGTCTCACAAGGCGCCCGTAGCTTTCAGCTTCATAGATGTTCGCCTTCGTTTGGCTGGCTTTCTTCGGTGTTGACAGGACACGGGTCAGATACGACTGAACTGTCATCGCCATTGGTGCTCGGTGCCGGTGTTGGCGGACTCAAACGCGGCCGCTTAGGCGGACGCGCTTTAGCGGACTCGGTTGAGGCAGAGAGCAGAGATGGGGAGTTGACGAGCAGGCAAGGCGAGGTGGGACAGGCGGCTGGTTCCTCCACCGAACTGGAGGTCGACGGCTCCGAGGAGGCGTAGTAGGAGGCCAGGCGTGCGTGCCAAGCTATACTGGTAACCGCAGAGACCGTCTTAAACTGGTGTACTACGTTGCGTGGCAGGAAGTAGATGTCGTTGTCGCGCAGTGGCAACCGCACATACCGATAGCCCTCCATACGCAGAAGATTCAGCTCGCCATCGTCGGCCCAGTAGTTGCCGCACTAACAACAACAACAACAAAGACAGTTTGAGAGGGGGAGGTACGTACCGAGGAGCATAAAGCTGGCACAAAACAGCTGGTTTTTTTTAGCAAGACAAAGTAAAAGAGAGCGTTAGCTTTCACAGTCGGGAGAATGGAATGGAGAATGGAAAATGAGAAGAGGAATGGAAAATGGAGAATCGAAGAGAATGGAAAAGGAGAATGGAAAATGGTGCGCACAAGTAGAAGGGTTAGGCGCTAAAGGAGTAAACCAATTTGGCAAATAAGCCCACGCGAGTTACAAGGCTGAGGCCCAACACAATGCACAAAATGTAGCAGACAGTTTAAAATACGAGGTGTAAAAGAAAAAACAGAGATACGGGTGAGTACCTCGGCGTACAGAGAGAGTGGAAACTGGTATCGATCATCCAGGAAGTAGGCCGCTTTAGATGCCATAAATCTTGGTAGAATATAGTTTGTATTTCAATCTTGACTAAGACTACGCCAGAAAAGAACACGATCATGGGGTGAAACTTTGAGAACAGCGCTAAAAAATCTAGAAATCTAGATTTGAAGGACATTAGGTATAACAATAGCTCCTGCGGTTTGTGTACCAAAAAGTTCGACATCTGTAGTTAAAACAAATCTTCGAAGCAGAAGAGTGCTGGAAAAGAACCCCTTTGATATGCAGCGTTTAAACACTGAAAGAAAAACTGAGTTGATATCAGTAGTCTTCGCCTTTATATGTTCAGATGGTACAAATTCGTGTAGAATACATCAAACTCCACCCTTCAGGATACATTTTTTAATAGCGTACAATGCAATGGGACAAGCCTTTCATTCAACAGCTATGCGCCCATGCAATTTACTCCTGCCTTTCAAGCAAGAGTTTCATCACAATAATGCGCTCAAAATCAAGATGAAATTCAACTGGCTTGCTTGTAGAGTGAAACATGAATATTTCGTTGTGCTAGGGCACTTATAGGGGGTGAAGCATAGTGATCTCAATAATTACTGCCAAAATAAATGCAAGTCGGGATAACCATTCCAGGTTAAAAAACCATCGGTAGAGCATGACGACTCAGCAGATAAGGCCGTATCAGCAGGGCTGAAGTCGAATTATCTAACAGCGAGCCATAGGCACACGACCAACTGCTCACGACCGAGGTTAGTCCGCCACGGGGAAATGTTATTTAGCGGCCTAGCTAGGCTGCACACAACAAGTAAGCCTACAGAGTTGTCATTTCATTTTTCTTTCGCCTTGTAGACAATCTCCTGAATAAAACGCTTCATTTTAAATACGTATAACAGAAACCGGCTTATTATAAGATGACAAAAAAGCTGGTATGCCTTCAATTGTTTGCACTTAAGTAGAATAAGGTTAGTCAGTGAGTCTGCTTCGACGAGGATGAGCACTTATTGACTCGGCATATGCATGCTCCACCCATTTTCATCACGGTAGTTGGTATGTGCTTTGGGTATTCCAACTTGCGTGCCCTTCATCAAACGGTCATTTAACACGCAGATAAATGAGAAAATTACAAGCAAATTCCACAAAATATGAGGCATCAAAGTGAAGGTCGCCATCGCAGAACAGCAGAGCGAAGTTTTGCTCGACAACAGTTGGAAATATAATATTACGGCATTTACCATTCTGAATCTCCTGACTACCTAGAGTTACTTTCAACGGACCATAGGTAAAAAATTCGCGAGAGGCCTAAAGTGGTGTACCTGACTGGCTGGTGGTTCCATGATGTCCAAGTTGAGGCGCTCAACAAGATCCCAGTAGTGGCGTGGATCAAAGACAACCACATCTTTTACAATACGTCCTGACAGCGAATCGAGCGAGTAGGGTGAAGAAGAGGAGGAGGAGGAATCTGGAGCAGAGGGACAGAAAGAATTTGTAGTGGTGGTGGCTGCGGCGGCGGCGGTGGTGGATGGTGGATAAATAGCTTTCAGGAGTCCAATAGCAGCGGTCGTGTGACGCTGAAGCCCATCATCAGCATGGTCAGCATGGCAGCCTGTTCGGTCATGCACCAAAATTTGACGGGGATTACTCAGGCGGGAGGAACTAAATGTTCCCAATGAAAATTTGGCGGCTTTTCTGCAACAAAAAATACACATCATTAAGCCATGGTAGACAAAACTGATTGGACTCAACCCAAAAAGAAAGGCGCCTATAAGGGATGGCTTGGAAAGGACGCCGTAGCTAGATGGTAAGAGCAGAAGTGCTCTCGGACTGTTACTATTTCAGTAGCCGATTCGGACGTCAAATATAAAAGATTTTGACTATCCGCGTGGAAAGGAGTTTGATTAATCGGGCATGGTCTACAATATTTCAAAAATAGAACATAAACGTATCGCCGAATACTCCACTTTCCACCAAACGCGAAAGCAAAGCCACTCATGTCAGTTTGAGAATAGCTCCCAACCGGTTGTCCAAATTGCTCTGTAGGACTGCCCCTTTTCGCAAAAAACGTTGCGAACTCACTTGTGGTCGCCAAACGGGACAAAAAGGGGTAATCCGTAACGTATGAAACCTGCTTTCTCCTGTTATAACCATCCTGTTTTCGAAAGACGACCGTGAGTAGATGGGCAGAGGGGCTGGTCTGGCGTTTTTTCACAATTCACACGTCATACGGTTCGGTCCCCCAACTGGAGAACTAAAGATCCATCACTCGGACATCCTTTTGGTTGGGGTTACAAAAAGGTAACGGTAATGTATAAGTGTTTTGGATGACTGAATAATCCAGCCAGTCGGAAACCTTCCAAGCTCCGGCTTTTACAAGACAAATGACGGCTCGAAAGCGCTTGAGATTCATTATACTGATGGGTGGGGGGGGGCATATGGGATCTCTCACAAATTACCTACCTTTTCCATCATTTGTCAGCAGTCCGATGGGGTCAGCATTCATAGACCAAACATCTAAATTTGCGTACGCGCCGTAATAAATCCGGTACTTACCTATTTGATACGACTGCGATCATGCTTTGTCTAGCTGGTCTCAATCATGCCACGGATGGTACCTCTCCCGCGTGAAGAGCTGCGGCGGCAGATCTGGACACCTTAACCTATCCTCTTCGCTAACGATGGAAGCCTAACACCGAAGGTCCAAGAACCACTTCTATGTTTTTGGTTAACTGTTTCAAGATAGGTTTTGACGTCACCAAGTGGCTAACGGTGCCCGGATAGAGGGCAGTAACCCTGAGGTCATGAGATAGACGAAGAACGTGTCCAAGCCACCTTATTCGTCTTGTTTGGATGATTTGAGATATGTTTGCGATGTTGTCGCACCGCGTGCAGACTGTCTCATTCGAGATAAAAGCGGCGCACATCACGTTAAGGATGGTTTTTAAACAGTGGTGGTTAAATACCTCCGGTTTTCGCTCATTTTCCACGTACACAGTCCAACATACACAATCCCTGAAGAAGAGCAAATCGGACAGGTGCATTTTGAACACGAACCTGTGTGGCAATGAAAATGTCGCGTCGGATCCATTGGCACTTTCGGCTTGATAAAACCGGGCGAGATACATAGTTTCGGAAGACAGGGTTCTTCTTGCTGTATCCATTTGGCAGCAGTTTCGTCCCGAGGTAGGTGAAACCATCTAATTTTTCAAGTTGACAGCCATCAATCCTTAAAGGTGCCTTTTCACACAACCAGTTCTCATTCAGATGGCTAAGGACACAAAATCGTTAGTGCAGGAGACAATGTCTACGCTCGCCTGTTACCGTGTACCCGTTACTTATGTGTGTTTACTAAGCTAAGCACCATTTTGGTGAACCAAAAATTACAGCGGAATACAGAACTAGCTCGGATTTGAAATACCACCTGGCGCAGAAACAATGCATTTGTAGTTTGTAAATCTACCAAATGAGACGTTATATACGCACTTGCGGCCATTTTCACTGTGTGCCCCAGGAGTGGGCACAGAACCGGAAAATTGTGCGCGAATTAGTTTACAGGGAAACAGATTAGCACGGTTTGCCGTATCCTCTCCTCCCGCGCTTATTAAGCTTTGATGACACGACAACATGATCCAAATTGGGATTGGGCGCAGTGGACGACAAGGCCAAATTTCCCGTCTATACATGCCACAGACGACCTGACTCTCGCAAAATGTGCAGTGTTTAATTAGTGAATGTACTCGGAGCGCCAAAATGACCACGATTCAATCCCGTTCTAGAAAATATGAATGACACCAGTAGGTGCAGTGAACTCTAAACACAGTTCCGACGATAGTCAGAGCGCCGACGCGCGGCCGGCTCTCGCCCTGTGCGCACGCGTCTGTCCGCTAGAGGAACGTGCGCGCATCAATTGGTAAGCGTCACGTGATAGTCTACCGGCGTGAGACTGGTCAGTTGGTTGGGTGATAGTAAGGCGCGTGGGCGACTGGGATTGGCTGCTTCAGAGGCTGCATGTGCGCAGGTACCGGTAGCTGTAGAACCGAGATGATGTGATTCTTAGTGCAGTATTGACACTGATCCAAACCGACTTTTAGCTAATAAGTTTTACTGTAGTGAGGAATAAGTAGGGTGGATTCC
Source organism: Ligula intestinalis (assembly GCA_036362985.1). Classification (NCBI taxonomy): domain Eukaryota; kingdom Metazoa; phylum Platyhelminthes; class Cestoda; order Diphyllobothriidea; family Diphyllobothriidae; genus Ligula; species Ligula intestinalis. The sequence goes on along the minus strand of JAYGXS010000004.1, from coordinate 20,540,775 downwards.
CAACTGTCGAGTTTATTCTCCCTTCGTTCGCCGATGCATCACTTGGCAGTCCGCGTCTGTGAGCTAGCTGGTTATGAAACTGGGCAGTGGCTGACAGGGCCAGAAAGTCTGCCTATGTGCGCCATACACGAACTGGTCACTTCATTTACCGTGATACATAAAAACATGTTGCCCACTAACGTGAGGTGTGCGTGTACTAACATATGACGTTGTGTCGACCACGGCGGCAAAGGCGAAGCGGATCACATGCTTGCCGTTTAGAAAGAGGCGTGATTGTTATGGTATATGGCACAGGGTGTAGACGTGGTTTATAGGTGGCCCAGGAAAGTGTATGTGGACGGGAGGGCAAGATGTGATGATGGAGTCTGGATTGTGACTTAAGCGAATACTCGTATAAAGGCACAAATGGCTGAACAGGCCCTTGCAATGACCAAAGGTGTTGGAGCGGTGTAGGCAAATGCAGCGGGTGTACATCGGAGTTCCTGGCCCTGGTAAACTATTTTTAATGCAATGAATTTGTAAGCGTCCAGCCAGGCCGATGTGTGATGCGAACGCGTGGGTAAGGTAAGGACAGAACAGGACTGTGCCTGCTGGGCATCGACTTACCTATGTACATAAAGGCTATTGCAGAAAGACAGAGCTCTCATTCACTACACAGAGGCGACTAAGTTCCGACTTGAATGCCACGGGACACCATTTGAGTATGGGTTAAGGACGGCAGCATTCAAGATGCAGATGGAAGTGCCGAAGGCACTAGAACCTGTCCGAAAACACATGTGCGGGCTCGTATTTGAGGTGTAAAACAGACGTAATTTTACTGAACGGTGAATACCAATCTGCCGTTTCGCTCAAAATGGGTTGTAACTGGCTTACACATCTCGCAAAATTCATCCATCATAAGCCATTTTGTATAAAATAATGTTTCTCAATCGCCTTGAGTTGTGTCCAAAAATTACTGAAATACCTCGGATGCGATCGCGTCCAATGGTTTGCTTATTGTACATGCCAGTAACGGCAAAAGAAGCTTATGTAGGCCCACACATATACCCCTAGTCTCGGCATTTTGTCCTGCAAAAACGGTGGTTATAGAGTTTTGGGTGTGGGAAAATAGGATAGACAGAGAAGGAAATTTTTAAAGTGTTAAGTGAAAAAATGTAGTCAAAGTTGCTTCCCGCGGCCGCTGGGAGTAAGTTGTTTCGCGTGTAAATTGAAGGTGTGCGCGGCGCTCCGCGCCGCGGACTATACTAATCTAACTCCAGAACGGTAAGTTGGACCTCAGGTAAGTTGAAGTAGATGAACTCCTAACTACAATTTCAATTTTTCGGGAAATTCAAGAAACCTGCAATTCGATAATCGGGTTTTTCCGCAATAAGTTAAACGATATTACAGATTAGGAAAATCTACAGATAGAAATCAAGAACACTTCTAAATACAGCAAAATAAAAATTCATCTAGCATTTATTAAAGAATATTCCACTGCGTGTCCTAGTTCCTCACCCATAAAACTCTATAACCACCGTTTTCGCCGGAAAACATGCAGGGAGTAGGGATTAATGAATGGGCCTACATAAGCTACTGTTGCCCAGTAACTATCGACTTCCGTCTCTTACGATGTGTTGGTTTCAAACAGCAGGATTAATTTTCAACAGGTCCACGTCCTGAAAGCCTAGTCAAATTACAGAATGCATTATACAAGCTTATAGAAGAAGATATGGTCATTTAATACCCAGCTGTTGTATTATATCATGACGGCCAACTAGAACTGAGGTGACACGGACTACACAGGAACCGGCCTGTTTCATCAACAGTTGACATTGGAGATCTATGCTGCAGTTACAGTGCATACGCACCCAGCACGTCAGACGATGAACGGTGCGCGCATAATTGTTCATTTTCTAAAAATAGTAGCCGGAATCTCTAATTGAAGCATCAGGAAACAAACACACCCACTCCTGAGAACAGTTTTTATTGATTGAGATGCTACTTGGGAGCCGCATTTCCGTTATTACTGATTACATAATTTGTGAGACACTTCATCGCTGTGTTAAAATGCAATAAAGACCGCAAACTATTTGCCCAAGGACAATCTTTCATCTCTCAAAGCCAGTGTCATGCAGATTATAACTCGGAATAACACGCATCCTAACTGATTCAGACGATTCCATGCTATAGATTCACAAAGCAACAACCAATTTTTCCTAATGCAACCCAAGCGAAATTGAGTCAGTTGTTCCGCAAGTCCAGTGCGTTTTTCGACTGCGATCCCCTGCCAGTCCTGAAACTATTGGCAATCTGCTCAACAAGGTATCCTCGTTCCGGTACCTTGATGTTAATCTGGCATCTAACCTCTCATTTACTCTTCATACTGATGGCCCTTTTATTAAAATCCGTAAACTTTTATATTATATCCACCACTTCCATTCATATCAGACACCGCAGGCCCTAATCTGACGATTTATATATGCCTGCATTTTCCCTTCATGCGTTACTACTCTCCAGTTATTGTTCCAGCTTAACTTAAAAAAGACCTGGTCATTTTTAAACGTATCCTCCGAATGCTCTCTTCAGCTGCCGGTGTTTCCTATGCTTTTTTAGCTGACATTATAATTCAGCGACAATTAAAAACGGCCAGGCGATTTGCTGATCGCATCCTTAATGAGGTCGCTCACTCTCTCTACCCTGGCTTAATTGCTGCGAGGTCTTTCCGTACTATGCGTGGAAGCTTCCGTCATATGACTTGCCGTACATCGGGCATATCAGCACTCTGTACTCCCATTCTTAGCATGCTACCTCACGTGTGAATAAACGGAAAGTGAGAAGTTGAAAGCCGGTCTGTCCATGACCTTTTTACCATGACCCCTTACCTTATTTCTTGCTCTCCGTGAATGGAGCCTATTTTGCTGAAAATGTTGGACATTACCTTTAAAATAAAGCATTATCTCTCTTAAAAAAATCCTGCGGACCACAGCACCAGGGAGCGCTTGAGCTTTACCTACGTTCTCGGATTGTACATCCAACGCTGTCGCCACCCAGAGGCAGGTTTGGATTAAATTAGAGCCCAGGCAATTTCCCTGTAAGGCTGTCGCGGCGCATGAACTGACTATTTCAGTCGGTGGTTAAGGAATGCGCAATCGACCGGTTCTGATCGCAAGTTATGACACAGTACTACGCTGGAAGCGTGATTGGATAGACGAATTAAGATATTCGAGTGAGCAGACTTTTGAGTGAATACTTCCAACTAAAAGATACCTTTTGGGCGCACAGGTAGTTTCTCATGCAGACTGGTCTTAGGACAATTTTAAGGGGTCCGGTAAAACCAAACTAGGGATATGCGCAGCTGGTTGATCCAACAGTCAATCAAATCTTATTTTGCCCCAGTTGACGGTTCGACCCCATTTGGCAGTAACTGTCCACTTGTTTTAGAGCTTTGCCATCCGTTGTTGTCGAAAGTATATAAAGGACTACAAAACGGGAGGCGATCATATTCATTCTTTAGAAGACGATCTCCATACCTTTTCAGACTATTTTTACGACTACCTGCGACGCTGCATGCTTAACTTCTGTCAAAAAAGCCACTAGAACCACAAATGTATCACCACCGAAGAGATAAACAATACAAAAAACCACGACCGACCGTAAAATCGGAACGGTCTCCTAGCGTATGTTAAAGAACCTAGTAGATGACGTTGTTCAACAGAGTTCGTGTGATGACCTAGTCTAGACCGAAACCAATAGTGATAGAAAAGGAGACAATCTCTTCGTCATTTACAGAGAGCTGAAAATTTTTAGTGGCAGCACGATCGATCACAAGGAAATAAGACGCTAGCAGAAACAACCTCCGGAAAAAAAATCCGACCGAGTGTGAGGGAATCGGCTATACAAAAACTTAGAAAACTTCGGGAAAAGTTTTAGATTCAAGTATTCCGATTTACCTGACGGCATCACCAGAACCTACTTGCTTTCAAATCTTAGTCCAGTGGTGTGGCCGAATATTGCGCGAGTTGGACAACTCAACCTGCCGGAATGCGGAAACGTTCCAGGACCGTGATACTCAATGCCTGGCAGCTCGTGGTCATAATATATAACAGATATGTCTGGTAGATGCGGTGTGGCAATCGCCTTTTCGTAATTGTACCTGATACGGCTGTGAGCATGCCTGGTCTATTCGGCCTCTGATGTTAGCGACGGTACCTCTCCACGCGTGACGATTGGCAGCAGCGAATCCGGAAAGCTCCACCCATTCATTTCTTTAACAAAGGAACCGAAAATCGAAGGTCTAAGAACCGCTTCCATGTCTTGAAGAACAGCGTCGAGCCAAGTCTTGAGTTATCCTCCTTTTCGAAGCCTCTAGGTGGGCTGCGGTGCCTTCTCTTAGCAACCAAACCATGCATTTTTCATGGGAATTAGTCAATGACCAGCTGACTGGAGGGTAATAATAACCCAAATTTTTGTCGTCCTTATTTACATACTAACAGTAGTTGCCGACCAGCGCGACAAAAGAAGCTGCCAGTCGCAACTGCCAGTCAGTTGCAATTGTTATATTTGTCAGTTTTAGGTTTGGCATTTGATGCGACAATGGAGAGAAAATTTTGCGTGTTATCAACATATGCTTCGAACAGAACCATAAACAGCCGCTGATATGATATTCGTTGATCATACGGCCAGTTATATTGACCATAACTTACTCCGTTCAAGATCCTGCAGCTATGTTCTTCATAGCAAACCGATGCGTGGTGCCGCAAATGGCAACGCTCATAGGTTCTCGTCCCCACACTCCTGAAAGTCCTCCTCTCACCTGCACTCCGACTGCCACTCGCAAAACACCCCATATCGTCCAACTAAGACAAACTACAATGGTCGAGGTCCTGAGCACGGAAAGCGGTCTAGCTTTACGAGCCGAGTCAAAAAGAGAGTGGTCATCGTTAAAGTCATCAGTTAAGAGGCAGATGAGACAATTATTGGATTAATCCGACGGCACCACATGAAAGTTCTCAAGCCAGGTGTCGCAACGATATTTATCCACCAAATTATCAAAACGACAAGAAGAAAACACTATATTATTCGTAAATTGGTGGTCTGATTGACTATTCAGGATGTGAATGGTGACTTTTAAGTTTACCGGTTGGCCGAATTCGAGAACTGGTGCAAGCATTTCCAGCACTTTTCAACTTCGGTTACTAACCAACCACATTCTTGTTCACTTCGGTAGTAAATGCTTATCACTTTTTAGTCTGCGCAGTGTTTTTTGATCCACTTTTGAGAAATCACCTATGCAAAACGGAGAGGGCAAAACAAGGCATCCCGAGAGGGTGGTATCTCCACAGGCTCCAGGTGATCCAGCAGATTTGAGAAGAATATGCCGGTCCTAATGAATGGAGTTCGACATCTTTGCTCTTGTCATTGAGGAGAGATAATACGAAGTACAAGAAAGATCTCCCATACGGTTGTAAGTGAGACTATACGGTTACGCGAGACGAAAACGAAACAGGGATAGTTGGCCACCGCCGCCTGACAACTATTCAACAAGCGACGCACACTGAATTGGTTTCGAATGAGACTGTCCGCACTTGCTGTGACATCACGAGGACATCTCAGGTCATCAAAGAAAGACAACAAACGCAATTTGGGGACGTTACTCGTCGTATGCCTTAGAATCCCAGTGTTTCTGCTCCCTCGCTCGGGCGTCGTTTTCCCATGAAGGCGTTGAAGAGAATTTCAATTCAAAAGATGGTTCGAAACGATTTGTCGAGACAATGGAGTAATTCTTAGATCTTTGCATTTGGTTTTCAGCGCTGGAGAAGATAGTAAGTCGACTCGCCAGATCACGAGAGAAGAAAGATTTATGACATGGTTGAGGCCAGCTAGGCCAGGCAGGGTCACAGCTGTGCTAAGAACCAATAGTAATTCTGTTCGTTGTTACCGCCTTAACCATTGCCAAATAAACCGATCATACAGGACAGTTGAGGCAAGCAAGCGTCCCACAACGCTAAATTCAACCAGACAACCAGGTTTGATCGACTGTGAGGTATACATATCGAAAATAGGGACAATGAGAAGGAAATATTATGAGTCTTGATCCAAGAACCCTTTATCGCATTTCATAACCTACCAAATATCTCTGACCGCTAAAATGTGGCCGTTTGGTTTCACTTTGGATGAATGTAAGGCCACTTCGGTTGATTTTACAACCAACCGCGAGACAGTACTTTTCGAATAGTCTCACACTGAAGGGCACATTTGACTCCCATGTGCGCTTGGAATATATTCCTCGCAACTTGAGCAAAACAGTGTTAACTAAAACAGGTACGACTGGCAAGTTAACAAGAAAAAAACAAAGCATTAATCAATAAATTTGCAGTAATGCTGAATGAGTTATCTTGGCTGCAGTTAAAAGGTTATGTGTGTTCTTTGCTTTCTACAGGGCTCCCAGGTGCTTCAATCAACTCTGAGGGGTTAAAAGAACCCCGTAAACTTCAACAACTTGTTCAACCGTACACAATAGCAAATGTGGAAATAAGCGCTATTATGCGTAGTTATTTTCGCGCACCCAAAACCAGAATGGCTATGCAGTAGATGGCCACGAAAGAAGAGTCGTGACTTACAGCCTTGACAAAACGTGTCAGCATAATTTGATTTTTCAGGAAAGCATAGGACTATGCAGTGACGAAGCTAAAATTATTTGCCAGCTCATGTAGACTAACTCAACTCTTATGTCTGAGCCAAACTAGAGAACTTCGGAATCTCATGGGTACACCCGAAAATAAGGTGCAGGCTCATAGTAGAGTAAGCGGCAAACAGTAAACTGTATGAGCGGTTAACCCAACAATGAATTTGTTAAAACGCTAAAACAGTATGAGATGAAAATTTAAATAGCAACTTAAAGGTGCGGCGTACCTGCTTCGAGTTTTCTGCAAGGATCCGTGAAGAGGAAGAGCTTGTTCGCCAGGACGTACCCACAGAATTGGTCCATCGTCACTTTTATGTGGATCCATACCATGAAGAGAGGACAGCTCACCCCAAGGAAGAACTAGCCGCAGAAAGGGATCACGACTTATCATATCCAGGACATCTTGGCAAAACTTTCCTCGTTCTTCACCTTTGACACCGACAAGGCTTACTGAATGCATTGGGCCATGACGATAAAGTCCATTGCAGTAGGTTCTGAACACAGCGTCACAAAAGTCCTTAAGAGGAGTTGTGCAGGATGCATTTTTTGCCTCCAGTGGATTAGTTGTGACCACGAGCGAAGGATGCTTTTCTGTCATGTACTGCAGAAGTTCCGGCATAACTTTCACCGCTCCATGGACAACACCAATGCAAAAGTATGAAAAAGGCACGGCCACACCTTTTTTCCGCCTTTCGAGGAAGAGATTACGGAAAAACTTCTTGGCAAGTAGATTAACTTCATCCTTAGACAAACGAGCGATTTCGTCAGCGTAAGCATGTAAGACGTAGCCACCGCCGTTTTCGTACTGTTCTATGTACATTAGTTCAGAAAGGTGACGCCGGGGAGAAGATAATATTGCGGGCTTTTGACGGGTTTTCAGCATATGTGCGAAGGAATCGTGATTTTTTGGTCGTTCTCCTGAACACTTAGATGTCATTGTGTCGCCGTTTTGGGTTGTCTCGCCAAGCGGAATGCACATCCTCGAACGAGAAGGAAAGACAGTAGCCTTATTACGGCTAAAAGAAAACAGCCGACAAACCGAAAGTGCCTTGCTTTGCCTAGGATTGGTCGGTATTCGGTATGCGTTACAGAACTTGCTAAAGAGCGCGAAGGCTAAAATTTTATCCAGCTTTTTAATAGATAATGACTGAATATACCGAGCACAAACCCATTTTTCAGTAACCTGTTAAGCGTTACTTCTGTATTGGAAAAACAATGCAGGGTCTTCTAATGTACTCATTTGGTCTCAAGTCCGCAGAAAGTATTCTGGTATGCGCACGTATAACATATGACCAAAAGTAGAGGGCGCTGCAGCCTCACCCACGAGGGATCATGCACCATAAGGGCACCCTGCAGCAAAATTAAAAGCTCTGCTTATGTTACCTATGCTATTTTTGAAATGTTTAGGTCCCTATATTTTTTCGATTTTTTGTACATATGTACCCCTTATACCTGAATTTGTTTGTATGCTAATGCTAGAGAGGGCTACCGAGATTTTACTGAGTCTGTATCTCACATTCCCGTGGTATCGTTTTTACATTTTTTTCTTTTGATCGCCGTAGTTTTGTAGTATTTTAGTCGCTACCCTCCAGGATTTGCCTAGCATTGTTTTAACACGTTTTATTCCATTTGTAGACACTCCCTGTTGATAACCACTACAAGTTGAAGACTCCGACATGATATGAACAAGTATTAACGTTAGTTAATAGCCATATTTTACCCTTCTTAACAAATTTACGTACCTGGAGAAGGTGGTAAATAGTCTAAGAGGGGAAATGAAGGTGTTGAAGAAATTTTCTTGATTTCTCCCTCACGAGGAGAAATTGGCGATGTGTGAACCTGAGGGAGGTTAACTAACGTACGGAGAAGCAGCATCCCTCGCAGAAACGTCTACGCAGGAAAATGATCAGGCAGCCAGGGTGCTTGACGGAGTCGGTAGTCTGCCACTGACAGAGGGAACGTTCAACCCACAGGCTTCTCAGGGAACAAAGAAGCGCACTCGGACTCCAAAAAAAGACCAACTAAGCCACACGGTTTATATAGGTGGGACAAGCTTAGGCATGATCCAATCAAAAAGAGCACCTCCGAAGGCTTAAACGGATATGATGGTTTCAGTACGCGAGGAACCTGGCAGTGAATCTGTCCTAACAAACCTTACTGAAGCAGAAGAGGACGACAGTCGGAAGGCGAGCACCACTTTTATAAACTTCAAAGTCAAAAAAGACATGTCGGAAGCTACTTCTGATATGCCGAAGACAAGAATAGAAGAGGACAGGAAGTTATTTAAACAATATCTGAAATCCCTCCTAAAGGGTGAGGAGAAAGTTGAAGTTCTAAAGGCATTCCGAATGGGCCGCATAGCAGAATCAAAAGATGAGCAACGCCAACCAAGACCATTGAAGGTGGTCCTGAAGAGTGAGGTCGAGGTCCAGCTATTTTTAAGCAGGTAACCAATACACAGTTTTTTTTCAGCGGGATTTTTCCCCCACGGAGCGGATAAAAAATGGAGATTGCTCAAAGTAGAACTCCACAGGAGATGCGAACTCGGTGAGAGCAATCTCCGAATTCTAAAAGGGGAGATCGAACATGTCTAGAGGTAACTTCTCTGGAAAATGCCGATAACACTAACAGCCTAGTCGGGATGGATAGCAATCCGTCTCCATCAGCACCGACAACTCCCTGCATACAATCTCACGCAAGAGGCGAATGCCTGCATAACGTGATGATTAAGTCTTACTTGAGCTTTCTCTATGGTAATACCCAAAGTCTTCCCTCAAAAATTGATGAACTCAAGGCAGTACTTTCGGAGCGGCAACCTGATTTAGTTGCCACAACGGAAACATGGCAAGAAACAGAAATCGCAGATTCGGAGATTTCGATCCCAGCATACCAGCTTTTCCGCAAAGACCCCCAAAACCGACAATGTGGTGGGGTTGATGTGTGTGTCAGAACTGGAATCTCTGTTGTCAGAAGAGAACACACTCTAGCCCTGGGGTGTGAATCCGTCTGGTTAAAGACCACGAAGGCCAATTCACAGAACCTGGAATTCCTGGCCATATACTGGCCACCATACATTCTGAGTGGAACGGACGCCTCGCTCCTTGGTCTGGTGAAGGAATTTGCTAGCCACCAGGAAGTGGCGCGTCCTTCGAAATCGGTTTGACTTTTTCGGACTCCCAGGGATTTAGTCGCTTCGGGATTTCACACTTCTGGATACTTTCGCGGACTCCAGATATTAAGCATTGAATACTATTCAACAATCTCGTCATCGTGGAATTTTTATTGTGTCGAAATTCATCAGAAGATGGAATCAAAGTGGAATTTGTGTCTCAAGTCGTTGAACTGAACTCGCAACCTACAAACAAACAAACGAAAACAGCCTAAAAAGACCAAGGTGCTAGGATCTCAAGTTTTCTCGAAGATTAGCAGTTATTCAGTACCTCGAAGATCTACAAACGGCTGAGTCGTTCCTGAATATCCTGCATATTGTTTATACATATTTGAAAGTGCTTCTGAGCAATTAGGCGTATTGTTTTCTCAGTCTGCTTCAAATATTTGCAATAATCTACACACCGTCGGAAGATTTTCCTTATTTTGAATATCATTCAACACACTACGTCACAGGCACAAAGGCAAATTTAAAATTTTGAATTTAATCGTTTCGTTTACAACTAAAATGGACGTAGAAACTATTGCTCTCGATAATTCTACAAAACTGCCAGCGGGGCTGGGAATCGAACAGCGGATACCTCGGGTGGAAGTCGAATGGCTAACCGATGGAGCTATAGAAGCGTATAGCCGTAAGGATCAAATTCAGTCATCAAATACAAAATATCGGTCACGAAGCTTATTGAAAAGTCCTCCTGCCAAGCGAACTAAAAGTCTTAAATGTTTAAGGGAGGCAACTCATAAAGATGAAGCCTGCCTATCATATTTTACCCTTCTTAACAAATTTACGAAACTTGAGGAAGTGGTTAATAGTCTTAGAGTGGAGCTGGAAGAGCTGAAGAAATTTTCTCGATTTCACCCTCACGAGGAAACACTGGTGATGCATGAACTTAAGGGAGGGGACCTAACGTACGCAGCAGCAGCATCTCTCGCCGAAGCGTCTGCGCACAAAAATGATCAGGCAAGTAACATAAATGGTCAAGTTGTCCTCGACGAGGAGCGCCGTGATCAAGATTCTTCAGAAACATCTCTAACGATCTGCGGGACTAATACTCTGCGCCCAATCTCAGCACATGAGGAACTTTCCGAATTAAAAACCCCACTAATTATAGGCTCATTTTCTGGACCGAAAGTGCAAAATGTACCCAGCACATCAACCACTCCTAGTGGGTATGCTAAGGCTGCATACAAATCACAGAAGGAAACCAAAAATGTAGAAGGGGGGCAGCAGGAAGCCAGACCTGATCGGTGCCATCCCAGACTCCAAAAGAAGCCTATCTCTGGTGATGGTAGTGGAAACGCAAAGTCAAAAACTATTCCTAACAACATCTCGGGGTCTTCCGACAGCAGTAAGACTGGAAATACATCACGGGTTTCCCTTGACCGACAAAACTGCATAGTTGTTCAAGACGAGTCAAACGGAACTACAGGTAAGCTATTAGAGAAGTCGTCCGTAAATCGGAAAAACAACATTATCAAAGAAGGTGCTCCTGAGTCCACGTTTGACAGTACAACGGAACGAGTTGCACACGACTATGATCGAATAGACGAATACGTCAGCGCTGTCCTAAAGAATGGGGAAACCTATACCGTCAATAAAGCCTTCCGTCTGGGTAAAGCAGACCTAGGCCGCGACCTACAAACAAACCCAAGACCTCTCAAAGTTATATTTGATAGCGAAGGCTTGGCATCAAAATTGCTAAAAGGAAAAACGGCCTTACGAAATTCGCACAAGCAAGTGTTTTTTTCAGCCAGAATACGAGCCGAGGGAGCGGATAAAAATGAGGCAACTAAGGATAGAATTGAGAGAGAGGACCGAAAGCGGGGCAAAGGGCCTGAAAATAAAAGATGGCAAATAATAAAGTCAAGGAGCCCTTCCTCTGGCCAAAACCTGTCACGATGAGGGTTGGGCCTCACGGAGTAAACTGCCACTAAATGCCCTAACCGCAAATGTACAAAGCTTGTTTAACAAGCTGGACGAACTAAAAAACTTGGTCGAGGAGGTGAAACCAGACATCATGGCTTTGACTGAAACCAGGCTTTCAAAAGATATCGCTGATTCTGAATTATCACTTAGAGGATATCAGCTTTTCAGGAAAGACAGAAAAACTAGGGGAGGAGGGCTTATTGTCTATGTCACTTGCAAGCTGACAGCCACGGCTGAAGTACCGGTCCCAGCACGAGATGTCGAAATGCTAAATATTACTATATCTGCTAAGTACGCCAGGCCACTGACGCTTTCGGTGACATACCGCCCGCCAAACCATTCTTCTGACCAAGACACTATCCTCATAGCAGAATTGTATAGTGTTAGTGAGAAAAAAGACATCCTAATCGTTGGGGACTTTAACGCTCCTGGTGTTGACTGGCAGACATGGACTGCACAGGGTCTTCAAGACAACTTCAATCACAAATTACTACAATGGGCCACAGCCAAACTGCTCTGCCAAACCGTCGCGTTTGGAACGCGGGCTAGGGAAGGACAACAGTCGAACTGTCTCGACCTTATCTTTACACGAGAGGAGGAAACTGTGATTGACCTGCAGGATCGACCACCATTAGGGTCAAGCGACCATATTATGCTGTATTTCGAGTATTCGCTGTTCTCCAAAGCCTACTCCTCCGACACATGGGAAAGTAACATTTGGAAGGGGGACTACCCACTTATGAGAAGAGAAATGTCAGAGGTATCATGGGAAACAGATCTCCAAGGTGGCGCAAATGAACAGTGGATGACCTTTAGCTCGACGTTGAAAAAGACTCTGTGTCTCAACTGTCCCTACAGAAGAAAGACAAGTACGAATCGCCCGAAGTGGATGAACTCAAACTTGCAGGCCGCTTTCAAAAAAAGAAACCGCTTCTGGAGACGCTACAGACTAACCGGCTCCGGTAAACACTTACGGGAGTATAAGCAACAACGTAACATTTGTAAAAGAGAAGCTACTAAACTGCGCAAGAAATACGAGTTGAACATATTACATAAGTCGCTGGAACACCCCAAGATCTTGTACTGTTACATACGAAGCACGAAGAGATCTCAGGAACTGATCCCTGCCCTTAGATCAGCCGACGGACAACTGGTGACCGAAGACCAGATGAAAGACTCCCTCCTCTCCGATTTCTTTGAATCCGTCTACACCCGAGAACCTACAACTTTTGCTGACGGTCCGTCCGCTCATCAACCGATAACTGCACCCTTACCCTCCTCCTTATTGCCCAAAATAGAGGACCTAGAGTTTTCACACAACACTGTCAGGGCCGAATTACTCCAACTTAAGCCTGCCAAATCACCTGGGCCGGACAAAATTCCTGCACTAGCACTAAAAGAATTAGCTAACGAACTATGCAAACCCCTGGCTGCCATCTTCCAGAAATCTTTTGACGAAGGCGAACTCCCAGAAGAATGGAAGTGGGCAAACGTCACCCCGATTTATAAGGGAGGTTCGCGACTTGATTGCGCAAATTACCGTCCTGTCAGTCTAACTTGCATCGCGAGCAAAGTAATGGAGCGCATTATTAAGAAGCATTTAATGTATTTCCTCGAAAGCAACAAAATACTATGTGATGGACAGCACGGCTTTTGCCCAGGACGCTCTTGCCTCGCGAGTGCTCTTTACTCACAGGAGAAGTGGACAAAGGCCGCTGATAAAGGCTATCCAATTGATGGTATATTCTTCGACTTCAAAAAGGCCTTCGATAGTGTACCACACAGGCTTCTTCTGCAGAAGATTTGGGACGTGGGAATCCAAGGAAAAATGTATAATTGAATCAGTAGTTTTTTTTCCCTCAGAGAACAGAGGGTCGTTGGCGGAAACTCCACCTCAGAATGGACAATGGTCGAGAGTGGTGTACCACAAGGCTCAGTTTTGAGTCCGCTGCTATTCCTGATTTACGTAAACGACTGCCACAATGAGCTTGATTGCGCAGCTGTCATGTTTGCGGATGACATAAAAATATGGGCTGAAATAAGGTGCGCCGACGACGCAAAGAAACTACAGTCGAACATCGATAAACTGGTTATCTGGTCGTCCATGTGGCTTCTTAACTTTAATGTATCCAAGTGTCTTGTTCTACACATAAGCCCGGGGCGAAAAGTGCCACCGAAACACAGTTATTTTATCAATAGTACCGCATTAAACGAGGTTGAGACACACAAAGATCTGGGTATATGGACAACCGCGAACTTGATGCAAACAGAGCACTGTAAAACGTCCGTCCAGAAAGCAACTAGTACCCTGCACTGGATCAGACGAGCGTTCAAAATCTTTCCACCTGAACTCTTCGGAAAAGTATTTGGCACCTTTGTGAGACCACATCTTGAATACGGAATGCCAGTTTGGACACCGTGGTTGAAGAAAGATGTAGAGCTTCTTGAACAAGTGCAACGCAGGGCAACAAAGATGGTCGACGGTCTCAGAGACTTATCATATCAGGAGAGATTGATAAAACTTGACCTTTTTCCTTTGTCTTACAGGAACGTTCAGTGCAGCCTGCTCTGGACATTCCGGATAATCCGGGGCTACATTTCCTCCCTAAAATTGGAGGATTTCTTCCAATTAGCCACCACTTCTCACCTGCGTGGGCATCCTTACAAGGTCACAAACGAACGCACCCGATTAGACCTCCGAAAATATTTCTTCAGTCAACGCGTGGTCCGGCCTTGGAACTTGCTACCAAGCGAGACGGTTTCCGCTGACACAGTTGCGGAATTTAAAAGAAGACTTGATGTGATTTTATTTGACAAAAGGCGACTTTTACAACACGATTTCCTACTGCCAGCACTGTGAACAATTTTTCTGGCTTTAGACCGTTTTCATTCTTTTCCGTGAAAATTCACTCGAAATTCTGTTATGATATCATATGTGCTCCCCCCGACTGCACATTAACTGTAAGAATAACCTTTTTTCGTTACATTAATAGGGTCCTCAAGGGCATTTCTTGCCTGTTACCCTTAAAATATACATATATACAAGTTCTTATTGTTGGTGACTTAAACACATCTGCAATAGACTGGGATAACCTGACATTGGAGGCGGCGTCAACTTCCTTTAGTTCAAAATTAATGGCTCTTACGATTGACCTCTCTTTGGTACAGGGCCAGGGACTTACCAGATTTCGAGAAAACCAGCGAGCTAATTGTTTGGATCTCATTTTTATGAAGGATTTATCCTACATAGATGAAGTGAATTCAAGTGCTCCGCTCGGTAAGAGTGATCATACGACGCTAATGTGGGATTACTCACTCCATTTTCAACGTCTGAGGAAAATGGAGGACCAGCCGAATAAATGGAAGGCAGATCTTAATTTAATGAAGAATGCATTGTCGTCCGTGAATTAAGACTGCCTGCTCAAAAGGGATCCGGAGGAAGATTGGAGATAACGCAAGAGGATTGCATGAGATCTGATTAAGCGCTATTGTCCGGTGAAGGTACACAAGACGACTAGTCGCCCTGCCTGGTTGACGAGAGACCTTAACAGGCAACTGAAGAAGAAGAATAGGAAATGAAAGTTATTCACGAAAACTGGGTCACCAGTACATCTCAAGGAATTCCGATGCCAACGTAATGCGGTAAAAATGGATTCACCAGGCCAGGAAAATTTATGAATCAAGAATACTCCAACAGGCCGAAGAAAAGCCCGAAATTATATTCCGCTATATTAACAGTAAATTAAAAAACAAGGATCCAGTCACAGTACTAAAGGATGATAATGGCGGGGAAGTCGTTGAGAATGAAGAGAAAGCCGAGTACTGTAGCCGGTTATTTGCTTCGGTATTCACTAGGGAAACCAAGCTTCATTTTGATAATGCCAACAATGCTGTTGTAAACGCCGGTCCGGCACTTCAATCTGTATTATTCCCAAAATCTGTGGTTAAGAGGGTGCTGCAAGGCCTCAAAGAAGCAAAGTCATCTGGCCCAGACAATATACCAGCCAAGTTGTTGAAAGAATTGGCAAGCGAGCTCTCAGAGCCCCTAGCACATATCTTTCGTTCTTATTTGAACTAGGAAAACTGCCATCTGAATGGAAAATGGCAAATATTTACCCGATATACAAGGGCGGAGCCCGAACGAAGGTCAAAATTACCTGCCCGTCAGCCTCACTTGCATTTGCTGTAAGGTGATGGAAACGATGATTAAGAAGACGACAATGAAGCACTTTGAGGAGAACAACTTACTGTTAGGGCTCCAGCACGGCTTCAGAAAGAACCATTCCTGTCTTTCCAGCCTACTACTCTCCACTGAGCAGTGGACTGGTGCAGTGGACGAAGACGGTTAGGCTGACGTTATCTATGCGGACTTTAAGAATACATTTGACAGCATCCCACATAAACGTCTAATATATAAATTATCGGAATTTGGCTTAAGAGCAAACCTGCTGGCATAGATCATAGATTTTCTCACAGGGCGATCGCAAACTGTGTGCATCAGTGACTAGAAGTCAACCCCTACCTCTGTTCTGAGTGGCGTCCCCCAAGGTTCTGTCTTAGGATCACTGCTCTTCCTTATCTATATCACCGACTGTGTCAACGACCTGGGTTGCAGCGCCATCATATTTGCCGACGAGGTCAAACTCTGGAGAGCCATCAGGTCTGACGCTGAAAGGCAAGCACTTCAAGAGAGTCTCAATCGACTTAGCTGCTGGTCTGCTCGTTGGCTCTTAAACTTCAACGTTAGTAAGTGTGTAGTCTTAAGACTCTGTACTAGAAGGACTAATGAGAAGGACGATTCCTTCCAATACCTCCTCGATGGGCACCCGCTTTTAAATGTGGACGAACAAAAGGACCTCGGTGTTCTAATAAATTCCTCGCTTAAACCATCTGCACAGTGTGTAAAGGCAGCTAAACACGCGACACAGGTGCTGTCTGCGATTAGGCGGGGATTTGTCAACATCGACAAGGAACTCTTCAGGAAAACCTACGGAGCGTTTGTTCGGTCCCACTTGGAGTATGCCGTCCAAGCCTGGCGTCCGTGGTTCAAGAAGGATTACCTGTAGTTGGAACGAGTGCAGGCGAGGGCTACGAAAATGGCCAAGAATCCTGGCCATCTGCCTTATGAAGACAGGCTGACCGAACTTGATCCATTTCCTCTCAATTGAAGGGAACTCCGCGGTGACCTCATACAAACCTACCGTATTGTCAGAGGCTGTAAGTGCGCCCTAGAATTGGACGATTTCTTCGAATTGGCTCGGACTGATAATCTGCGGGGTCATCCTGTTTTACTACAGAGGAAACTGGCCCATATCGACGTTCAACGGAACGCTTTCTCTTACAGGGTCATCGGAGCGTGGAACGGACTGCCTGACGAGGTGGTCCTCTCAAATAATGTTGACATTTTTAAGCACAAACTTGATTCTCATTTGCTGAGAAACTGTGACAGATATCGTATGTTCGTGCTTCTCATCTTCGAATACTGTTGCCCCTTTTTCGGTCTCATGAATGAAGTTAGCCGTTCAAAAATTGAACAAATTCAAAAAAAGTTCACACGAAAACTGCTGTATCCGACAGCTTCTAGTACTTGCTACTCAAATAGATGTCAATTAATGAAACTAAGGTTCCTTTGGGTCAGGAGATTGGAAGCAGGCTTTTGTCTCCTTTTTCGGCTTAATAATAGCACAAATTTACCCAGGACTTCTGTCATTACCCCCATCAGCCGTCCCTACAACCTAAGAAACTCGGCACTTGTTATACCCTCTCCTGCATCTTCCTTTGTTTTTTGCTTCCAGATATAGCTTTCTGTGGAATAACTTGCCAATTGTGCCCCCCAGAACCTAAACGTTTCCATTAACCACCACTGAATCAAACGAAGACACGCGGAAGTACTCAGTCTAAAATGCTGCAGTTTCGTTGACTTCTCACCTTCATCAGACCACCCACACCTATTTCTGCTCTACTACTATGTTCCTACTTCTATCGTCCTAAGCAGTTTTTTTCGCTTGCACACTTTTTGAACATGGAGGCCCGTTGAACACTGTCTCCATTTTCACTGTAAGAGTTTTTTTAACTGCCATTATTTTTTGTTTTTAGTTCAAAATTACCTGCAAAACATTGCTAAATGTTGCCCCAAAAGGACAAATTCTGCTGACATTATTACGATTTTCTACGTCTACTTGCACACATTATCAAGTTATTTTTTGAATTTTTATCTTTTCGAAATTAACTTTGTACAGATAGTGCCATACTGGCGCTAAAAAATATAAATTCCGAATTCCAAATATAATGAACATAGTGTCAATAGCAGCAATTTGCAACTGGCTCACACTTATCGCTGATGTTAAGCCTACATTTGTATCATGTACTATTGTTACGGTGGACGTATTTTGTGATTTTTAATTATGAATAAGGAGCTCAAGGACGAAAGCCTTCTTTCCTTAATAAAGTGTCTATAAGTGACTTATCTTTAAAACAAACTACGGTCTCTCATAAGAGTATATTGCTAAACCCACTGAGTCTGGCGTCATCCGTAATCCCGAGCAACATATTTTGCATTAAAGAGCCTGCTGTCGTTTACCGTGTTGGTAGACTCACTTCGCTGGCTTTGCCTGAGGCCTTTCGGATGCATATAACAACGACCTACGAATTCTTAAAGAGACTGTTCGTTGGATGTGCTGCCAAGATTTTTTAAAAACAATTATGTACCATCTCATGGATCCGGACAATTGGCCTCGCTGACAAACTGAAATACCATTTTTCTGCTACGGCGACACACGTAAAAATACGGAACTCAAAGGCAATCAACCTATATATCGCGCAAATAAACTGATACTGATCCTATGTGGTCCGTTCTTAATGGCCATCCGCTGGGTCTTGAGCATCGTATATATAGCCCGAAGGCATTTAAATGCATCCAGCCTTACAATTGTGAAAAATCGCCACATTTGAGAAACGTCTAATCTAGCCGGTAGTGGCGGTGGCTACTACTGGCAAGCCGCGACCAAGTCGCGTGCTTTACTGCACCGACAGGTCAGTAAGACTCCGTTTAGTGATAGATGCAGGTGTCGAGGTTTGAGTCAACCCGCTCCTAGGCGTGGCCGTCTCCATCCTTCATTCAATCTGAAACTTCTTTAATTTTTCGAAAATGTCTACCTCGCACCTATTCTTTGTAATCCCCGAAAAAGGCTATTTTTGGTTACAGTTGCAGGGCTCCAAGCTCGTTATCCAGCGTGAACATTTCAGATCGTTTAGGGTATCGGCTTTTGCAATAAAAAGGATCTTTAGAGATTTGAACTTGCTCGAAATATATTCGATTTTAAATCCTGCGCGTTTGACGTTTGAATTTTTCAGGGTATCCTTTGTTTTTCCATTTTTCCATTGGTTAGCTCACCAGCAGGAAATGACTTCGTTGTACAATAGGGCAGCTTGAGCACTCTCGACGCGCCAGTCATCGAGACGTATTTTTATTTTTTCCTACGGCACGTACAGTTAAGTACCGGCAATTCTTATCAATCTGGAATAAGCTGCCCAAAAGTATTAAAACCCACCAAAGCTACCGTATATTTAAGAGAGCTATATCTACTTTTCTACATTCAGGACAAGTTTCACGAATTTTGGGTGCTGACTTGGTGGAATCTCCCTTTCACTCTGATGGCGTTCGTGGACTTTGAACCCCACCAGGCTTTATGCTGAAGATAATGCTGCTGAAGTAGCAGCCCGAAGTCTGCTAACCCTTCAGCCGATAGCGTGCAACTTTTGCCGACAACCATTGAAGGAAAACTGAGAACACTGTGTTCTTGTGCCAACCCTTTCCGTCTCGAACTGATGTCCTTAAACGATATGCAACATTTCTCCTGATGATGTGTTAACTCAGCTTACAAACTGTACTTATATTCCGTTTGCATCATACCTATGAAGTCAGGTTTATTCACTAAAAACAAACTCCCTATCTCGACCAGTATTGACAAAACGCAAAACCAGAAACAAAACCAATACTTGCTGCAACATAGGGAGTTTGTTTTAGGATTTTTCCGGTCTTCAATGTTTTGGAAGGCGCCCAAGAGGTGCATTACCAACTCTTTACAATTGCCTGTAAACTGACATAATGAACATATTATTATTATTATCATCTCTTATGTCTGCCGATGAACTCTTTCCCATTTCCTTAAATTGCAAACAGAACATTTTCGTAGTAACCGTATACTAATTGACTGTTACCTTCCGTTGGATTTTTTAAAAAAGGGGACGTTACAGTTGGAAAAATTTGATTTCAATTTCTTTGGCAAAGACTTATTATTTACTTGAATTCATTACACATAACGAAGGTAGGTAGAGCCAGTGAAGACCCTATTTACAGAAAGATGCCGTCAGATCATACATAAGTTTCAAAGCCATATATGTTCATTATATAAATTGTTTTTGTCTACCAAATGTATGGCCAACAAGTGAAATAAGATCGGGTGTTCTTTTTGATGCGTCAACGCTTTCACTAAGAACAACTGAGGAAGGAAGTTTATTCCAGTCTTCAATTACCCGCTGGGAGAAGTATTTGGCGCGCACTTCTGGTTTGGCATGGCGTTTCTTCAGTTTGGATCTTTGCACTGGTACTATTTTGTCACCAGTGACGATGCATGAGTTCTTTGCGACTCAATGTCGGTTGTTTCAATTGTATCTTAGAATTGGCACCCTGGAAGTCCCAAGTCTAATTCCATAGTCTGCCACTTCCTTTCCAGTAGACTAGAATATCTGAAAAGGAAACCGCAAGAACTATTCGGTAGTTCTTGATCCACCCATCCAGAGAGCACGAAAACTTGCGAATTTTCATCGGAGGTGCGTCGTGTGTGTGACAGACATCGAGAATCATTTGCATTCAGTGACCTGAACTCTACGCATTTCGTCACAGCAAACCCTTCGTCGTCCTCTGTCCCCTACATTTGGTCAGGAAAGCCGTGCTTGCCAAATAATAACATAAGATTCCTCGTCGATGACACTGACAAAATGGAATCGGCTAATTTCTTATCTGCAATATATCTAACTACAGTATTCAAGCCAAGGCACTTTTAATTGAGTTCGTATAAGGTTTCTTATACTATCGAGGCCTTTCTTGACCCAGTTTAGGAATAAGCATAATTTTCGAAACTTGCATTCTTCGGAAATAGATGGTTTTTTCAAAGCCAAGCCTTAAGAAGCTGTCTGACTTTCTCTGATTATTTGGTCAACTATTCTTGGTCCGTATTTACAGCGTTTCCTCATCTGAAGTACGGAAGACGTATTTTTCTTCCAGCCTTCAAGTCTGGAGCACAGCTCGGCGTTGATATTAATCGGGCATGCGTAAAAGTCATTTATAGCAAACATTTTCTGAATAGGTAATCAAAAGACCCTGATTTCTGCATAGCTAATCAGCGTTCGAGCTTTACTCGGCATGAAATGTGGATACTGCAGCGAACTAGCATCCCGAGAACACTCCTGTACGACCTGAAATTAAAAGGCGAATAATTTCGAACTCTGTGCACTGAAGAATTAGAAATTTGCGTTAAGAAGTAAGTTCACTGGTTCAGATTTCGACGGAATGGATTTGCAGATCGCTCTATAAAATTTTGCGTAAGTAGTCGCTATGTAAGCGGGATAAAAGGGTGCGCTTATAGTCACCAGATTTTAAACATGAAAGTAATACCGATTGCAGGTAAAAAAAGGACTGAAATAAAATTGATATATATTCTAAGCTGTTAACGGAAAAATTTAAAAGTGAAGAAAGTGTTCGGCTTCAACAGGAACTGAGAACAAATTCGACGGTTAAAAATGCCATTTGTATGTACAAATTGAGAACGACAGACCGTACTAACTGAAGATCGTGAACTTTATCTCACCATGATCAGCGGAAAACTAGATCATAGCGCTGAGATTCATACTTAACCATAGGTGTGTAGATCAAATGCATGTAATACTCAATAGTCTCAAGTACTGTCTTGTAAAGTAGCTTGTACAGTCGTTACCTTCCACCAGAAGTGTCGAAATCATTCAACGGGCTGGAAAATAGTCCCATTCTTGACAACTGTCTTCGATTCAGTACCACGGAAACAATCCGTTCTATGATAGTATTTCTTTGGTTCATTTCTATGCGATTTCTTTTATTTTGCGTTGTAATCTGCACTGATGTTACTTCACAATCCTGGACACTTAAAAAATATCGAACACATTTTATTTTCTCACTGACCCAAGCACGCATTACTAATTATACTAATTACAACAATAAAACTAATTGCGACACCACACTTAAGACTTTTATTATGTATGTAGAGGATTATTCAAACTAAATGTTTGCTGCTCTGAGAATAATAACCTCCTTCATACGAACGTCTCCGTCGTAAAGACCTTAACATAGAGCGCCAGCAACATCACCAGAAAAACTACGGGAGTCAGTCCACTTTCACTCCCATTACCGTGCATGTGGAATCACTTCTAACCTGTCCCAATAACACTTGCGACTTCTAATAACACACCTGCTTGACACTTTACTTTAAAATCCACAACAGTATGACTGGTGAACCAGTTTCTGGTGTCCCAACTTACGCATCACTCCCATCTACCCAGAGAATATCCCAACTCCTTTTTGCAGCATGTATGTAAATAAGTTTGTCAGCGCCCGTGTGCTAGATGACAAATCTAACGGCAGACCAAGTGACTATAAGCAAAGTGGAAAGGATGTAACTGAACTTAGCCTATAACTTAATTGGGTTCGTATCACCCACGAGCCGCGTAGCCAACTTCTTCAGATTTTTCAGCCAGTGCTCTAACTCTCATTATTAATTGATTTTCAGTCTCGGACAGGCGGAAGTTATGTCAAAACAGAAGACTACATGACCGACACTGGAAAATGCACCCGCATGGCACACAAGAGAACTTCTCAGACTAATAAATCCTATACTTTAGAATATTTCAAAACGCACTTACAATCGTGGTTTGAATGTGTGCCAATTGACTGGGTAATTTTGTGTCCTTAAGGATTCCAAATATGACTCTTTTGGCCACTTTTTAAGGAGGTCTTTACGGCATTCTCGCCTTTATGAGCCGTAAGGTTTGTCAGTGGATGAAGCATGTCGAATACGGTAGGAAAAACTGGTCATGTATGACACGCATAGACTGGCATTTTTGCTAATTAGCCACCACGCCTATGTATGCCTTCGGCCGTCCTGACCTTGCATTACCAATGGAGTTGGGTGGGTGAAATGAGAATTTATGGTGAATATTGAGTAAGTCTGCTTAAGCTAGCAAAAACTTACGCCAAGTTCTACGCTGCTGTGCTTACCGCGTGGATCGTCTGCGGGCGTCATCGATTGCGAGGTTCGAATGGCCAGGTAAATTGTTGATAAACTTAAAAAGCCTCCGACCTTAGGAGAGAAACCATAGTCCGGGATCCATAAATTCCAATGCAAGATCCCTTTTTATCTGTTTACAAAATATATAAAATCGAGCAACCCACACCAATTTTTCGGTGTGTGGTAGTTAAAACAACCCACTGTCGTCTTCGTTTTGCGTCGCACCTGTTCAAAACGTAATATATTTCACCAAACTACTGCGACCGTGCTGAAATTCGATCTTCTACGTGGGATCTGTCTTGCTCAACAGAGGTTAATCTAAAAGGTTTCAGACATATGCATAATCCTGCTTATAGTACTGGTGGGTTTCGGGTTCTATTTTTTTTCCAGTCCAGAATGGTATGGTGTTCGTAGCTGTTAATCCATCGAAAGTTTGTGTGCTTGATCAACTTTTAACACAATTTTCTTTTGCGTTGGAATGCAGGATTTTATAAAGTAGGTTACGCAACTTATCAAGCACTTGTAAATTTACGGAACATATCTGAGGGGTCAGAAGAAAGACCGGCTACATTGACCAAAAGTCTAAATTGCTAATGAAGGGCCTTAAGGTAAGAAAATCATGAAGAAAATCTTAGAACCATTATTACGCTGCTTAGGGGTAACACCAAAGGCCACTCGTTTGATCAAACGCTCGTGATGCGCAGGATTGACTAAAAATTAATAGCGCCGTCAGGGCAATTTTTTGATCAATGTGCCTTTGCCACTAGCGAGTAATACGATCTCATAATTAAGCTTCTTGTTACTACCATTGACATAAACAAGGAAAAGTAGGAGGCTTTGCACAGAGCCCCGTAAAACCCCACTTTTCCTCCTAACCTATTAAACAGCAGAATTACTGACAATAACCCTGTACCCTGAATAGCAGAAAACCATGGATCAACAACAGCCCATTTTCTCGAGTACCTGTGTGCTCAGACTTACAGAATGCAGTAGCAAATTTCTTCATGAAGTCAAGCAATGGTAGATTTATCGGACAGTATTTATCTTTTGCCCTTGCTTCATTTCCACACGAGCAAACAACGCTCGTAGGGCATGGAGGAAAACTTGTATGTAAGAACGAGAAAAGCAGACAATACCTTTAATAAAGGATATGTACAACTAGTACCAAGTGCATCGGCGTTTTAAACTACAAGTCGTTTTGTGCGTTGATTAAATACATGATTAAAAAGACTACTCACCCCAGATTCCTCCGCCTCGAATGCGTACTTTAATATAAGTTGGCACAAAACAAAAACGGTCGGCAGCTTCTTTTGGCAGAAGACGCCTGAAGGAAGCATTCGCCTGAGAACAGTAATAAAGGCCCTTGTAACAAGTGTCTAGTGCATGACTGACTGAATGGACCTTCCGTGAATGCTTAACACAGAAAATGTTTATAAAAATACAATTCTGCATGAAAGGTGCAAACATTGTTAATGAATGGGAGCAGGAAAAAGACCCATTGTTTCCGTAAGACGAAACAATTGCGCGTATGGCGGAGGAGGGTGTAATAGTTTTGAGGGTTTCTTGCGACCGGGAAAAATATAAAAGGCCCTTGAGCTATGCCCAACAGTTGATTGTATTCCTGCGAAATCAATGGCAGTGGAATTTACAGGACAAACGTATGTCGTTTGACAGAGACGAAACAAAGGCATAGTAGGGAAGGGAGAATTTTGGGGCTGCAATAAATGGGGAAATCTTGAAAAAACCTATAATGAGCCGATTGACTGACCTGAAAACTATCATCCGACAGCGTCTATCAGACAGAGCCATCTTCAAGGCGATCATAGGGGGCTATGGTATCATCACTATAGTTTGTGATCTTTGTGGTGGTAGTCGGCAGGAATTCGTATCGAGTGCCTGAAGACATCGTGACACTCGCTAGCTCGGAGGACGCCTCTGTTCTGGCTTGTCGAGGCATTCCGACGTAGCGTGAGTGGGGGTACAGGGATTCAGAACCTATAAGTGAACTCCGGAGCTGAGACTCCACAAAAGTCTGTTCCCGCGATACAAAGGGAGTCCAGGAAAGTCGATCGGGAATCACTCTGCTCTGTTTCTTTCTCCGAAAACGGATAAAGAACAGAGGAAGAAAGACCAAAAATGCCAGGACGAAACCAACAAGGCCACCAATACAAGTAAAGACGACCAAGTCCTTGCTGGTTTTCGAATTTGCCCGGTTTCCACGGGGATCGACCATTTTATCCGCTCTTGATGACTGGATAACAGCTTCTGAAGAAAATGTATGTGTCAACTTTAGCAAGTTGAACTTTAACATTAAAGTAATAGGTTAAAATTTAATTTAAGTAAACTCCCGAACTATTAATTTCATCCTCCAAGGATATGCTTCCTGTGCTTTCTTCGTGAAAAAGGTACAGAGGCAAAACCTCAATATATTTTTCCACCCGACGACAGGTGCACTTTGTACTGAAACTATAGAGCAAGCATTGTTAAAGCTAGCTGAATTAGTTTTTTTCCTGCGACAATTTAATGCCATAAAAAACAAAGCTCAGGGACACCACAGCGACTGCGTGTGTTCTTGATGTATTCCATGAAAAAATTGCTGACAGGATACATGCTGCCCGTGGGTCACTGGTGTGCCTGCGTGTAAGCACACGCGGTGCAACGACGGTGTGTCATATTGGATGACATATTTTGCATTTGGCAAACTGCCAAAACTTGCATTGACTCTACAATTAATTGATTGAACAGTGTAATTTACAAGGCAAAGAATCACGATTACCGATATATCTACAGCCACATCCAGTCATAACTGAATTGCAGATCTAAAAGAACCTGATATTTTGACGTAGAATTTGCAATCAGGTGTTTGAATGAAGAACTCTACTACGTGAACTGCGATTGGGAGCGATTAACTTCGCATGTGCTGTTGTTGCGATCGCGAGCAAAACGCTGGTCACCTAAGGCTGAAATGACAGTGTGTATGACGAATTTAAGTAGCCAAATTGTTTGAAAGGAATTGAGCAGGTAAACTGACGCGACAAGAAATATTTTGATGTATGAACATGCTCTAGCTGGCAGACAGAAGGAACCACAACAACCTGACCCCTCGTTCTGAAGAAGAAAACAATTACAAAGTTAACTGACAGGCCTCTAAGCATGGCTTTCTATGCGCCTTAAAAGTTTCAGGGTTAAATCATGCTACAGTGGACGCCTACCGCAGTACCTGCCTCCTTGCTTCTTCATTCTTATATGCACTATGTTCAGGCGGATAAAGTACAGTCAGAGTAATCTAAGTCAAAGGTCATGTGAGTTTTACTTGAGTCAAGCTTGCTAGTTGCGCAGCCCGTTTAGGATACAAATAAGGAGACTTTGACGAGTGCATGCATATTCACCAGATGTACCTGGAGACAGAAGTGAGGGTAATTCGCATGGAACCGCCTCCTGTGAAGGACCCCGGCATTCAGCAGCTGCGGATTCTTGGAAGGGATTAACGCATCTGCGAATCCGCCTCTTGACATTCGCAACACAGCCCGACCACTCCGACCATGGTGTCCAGAGTCCCTTAACTAAATGGGAAAAAATCGACAGTTCAACTACAATAGAATGTGCATAACCGAGTTGTTAGTCATGCTTAATTGAGTAAAGTGAGAACAAAGATTTGATTAGCAGAGTGGAAGTCTTGTTCAATGAATGCAAAACCTGGGGCACAGAGAAAGCCGCTAACTAGGGAAACAGTTTATCACAATATCTAACTGAATTGTCGTTCCTGAACTATTGTGCGGATGTACGCACTGTGCTTCAAGGAATCAGAAAAGCGGATCAGTAATATCAGACAGGCATACAGTCAGAAAATAAGATGGGACTTAGCAAAATAACGACAGTTAAGATAACTTTTATGAATAACGTTTATGAACGTTTAAGATAACGTTTCTGAAACGCATGAGGCAACTCATAATCTACAAAAGTTACATATGCAGGTAAAACAGAACATTTTATCCAGTCTTGAAATCAAGCTCGATTGATAAACATAACCGAATATTCTCAAATATAATGGTCACAATGTTAGTCCACCTATTAAATCTCCACCTGTTAGCACCGGTGAATAACCGCACTCATGTTCCAATGACAGACCTTCTCGACTGGGAGTGTGAGATAGATCCACCTAACAATAAAATCTAATGCACAATCGTAATTTAGCTGGCGACGTCGAAATATAACATTCTTTTCACATTTCGACATAATCACAGATTCCTATGACAAGTTGCCCTTGTGAAACTTCATGGAGAGCTCTCGAATAATTACTTGCATAAGAAGCCCTCCAATCACACACACCATTACCTATCCACAGAAAATTCATCCAAGCATTCAGGGAACTGTGAATTTTTTTGAATTTCAAATTCTATTTTGTACATTCCTTCTCTGGATCGGACTCTTCCATTCGCAGAACCTACACCTATGACCATTAACGCCTTAATCGTAGCACCTTTTCCCTACACACATAACTTCCAACCTTCTGTGATGGCACAGTCTATGGATAATCTCATCAGTTTATTTTTCTTAATTTGTTTCCAATTCTGTCGGGTAAGATATAAAAAACAAAGATGGTTAGCTTGTGTTGAATATAATCCAGCTTGCCCCTCTCTCAGAAAGTATGGTTTAATGTATCTTTTAAAACACAAATGAACAGTTTTTGGATCAGGTGTCCCAAAAACTGCAGTCAGACAATACGGTGTTAGGAAATAAACTGGTCCTTTGGTGTTTTACTCATCCATGGCTATTTTTACCACTTCATGTTTTTATCTTGAAATTATTCTCCAAATATTGTTTTTTCCTACGAACTGTTTCCTGTATGACAACTTAAAAATAGATATGCATCTCCTACGGTTGTTATCAAAATTCGAAGCATTTAGATGGTTTTTAACTGGGCTGCATTGGTTTATACACAGGCTAAGGTATAATGGTAACCCACGTACACAGCTACGCTAGAGCCACTAAAGAAACTTTAAGCTGGATTTTGCCAAGATCCAAATGGGGGCGAGGGATAAACACCTTTCTCAGTACACTATAGAGAACTTAAATCATACGAATAATGTAACTCTCTTCACGCAAAGTATGAGAGTCAGCAGCTTTGGTCAGTAACGTGCCTGCGCTTCCTGCCTAACAATAGCCCTGTATCCGAAAATGCACATTGTATCCAAGCTTATCAGCAGAGGCTGCTGCCGCTTAGCTCTGAATATCCTCGCCACGTTCTTCTTAAACTTCATTTGACTAACCTGGGTCTCTGAATACGTTCCAAGTTCAACGCGGCACACTCACCTGTGCACTGTGACACCTGTTGCTCACCAAACTTGCAAAGAGTCGTGCTGCGACAGGTACGGCAGACACAGGTGATCTGATCACCTCGGTCGACCGAGTTGCCACTGCCCCCACCACCAGCAGCAGTAGACGTATCGGCAGAGGAGGTTAGAAGCTGGCATGGACGCCACTCTGACCAGCCGCCATGCTCGTCCGTCTTGTTTTGGATGCGAGGACACTGCAACTTATTGGGATCTGTTCGATCGATCGCTGGAATGAGGGTCCCAATGGACAACAATGACCTTTTGGAGTTGTCCAGGAGGGTCCTGTGGAGGGATATGCAGACCGCCTGATGTGTATTCCACGCGCAGTGTGGGTCCGCCGAGGTAGTACAGGCCAGGCTGGTTTTGTAGCTGTCACAGACATCCGTGGTCAGGCGGTAGACTGAGGTGCTGGTTGTGACGAATAGTTCGCCTGCCTATGTAAATAAGAGGACAGGAGAAGTTAATGAAGGGCAGTACTTTTGGTAAGAGGAGCATATTCGTTCGTGAAAGTCCGATTCCAATTTGTGCCTAATGTATGAGCGAAAGTTAGCCGAGACATGAACAACCCTTATTTCCCAACTGATCATATCAAGACCTCGAAAACTAGGATCAATTTGGTTTTCGGATTTAAACAAAATTTATGATGTGTGGTCTTAGATTTGTGGGGGACACGTCTCCGTTTTCGGCAAAACTGACTTGTAGGGCCCCTTGAGATATCTATCCCCCCACCCAACTGCTTAACGTATTTTATGGTGGCGGAAGTGATCAAAAATATCAAATTAAATAATATTATGTTTGTCTTAATATGCTAAAACAGAATAAAATTCGATCAACATGAACTTCTGTTGCGCAGGTTATGAATGCCGATTGAGGGAAATTCGACCTTATGTAGACGGAATTTAAGAAAAATGGAAATTCTTCCTCGCATTGGTGGAATTTTACAAAAAATTAAAAGTCGGGCTACTGACCATTTAAAAGTTGTTTTTTTTTCATATGGCGACGGGATTTTTGGAGCCTCTAAAATCATTCCTGCCCCGTTTTTAAAGAGATGCTTTTACCAAATATGTAAAAAAAGTTTGCAATTGTTGGTTTCGCTGGGAACTCGAGCTTACGCTCTGCATCTTTAAACGGTGCGACCGAAGGCTAATGATAGCACATACCTGGGTACAGAGCTACTCCAGCGTTATTCCACATCTTTATCAAAAATATAGCCTTAGATTAGCGCTTACCGGTAAAAATCGCGCACTGAATGGTTTCTAAGTTGCTGGGAAGCGCACTCCTACTGGGGATCGGGGTTCTGTCTTCCACTCTGCACGACTTCTAAGTCTAGTCGCCATATTTGTGACGCGTGCAGGACACTGTGTCTACGCCAATCGGAATAGGGACAAAGTCGTACAACTCATCGGGGCACTGACTGTCCTCTTATTCTGAGAGGGATGACTAGTACAAAATATATAATAATGGCAAGCTTTTTAGTACATTCGCAATCTATCTAAAGTCATTGTCCCTTTTCGGCGTCTCGGGATTGTCATCACTTATAGGCCTAACGAGACAGTCGAACAACAGAGTATGATTACTTGAGGATTTTCTGCTACAAAAGGAAATCCCGTTCATCGTTTATGCGGGCTGACGTGGATCCTGGTTACTCTGTCCTGAGTAGTATACTTTGTTTGGCAGCTGCACGGGTATCTCTGTTCCACGGGGAGATTCACCTCAACTGTTTAGTCTTCTACTGTGCTTCACTGTGTTTTAACTGGCCTGCCAGAGGCGCGTCCACAGTTGTGATTGTCTGATAACTTTTTATTCTGTTGGTCAGTCAAGATTTGCTGCTTATTAATTACCCTTCATTATACTGTTGTCTTAGGGGTTCCGTTATCCTTACAGTGGACAAGGAGGTCCAGGAAGAGCAGTTGGCTTCCCCTTCGTGAACAGGATGCTGGAGAAAATTGAGTTTGAAACCCCGTAAAATGACAGGAATATCTTTACCTTGAGTATGGCAAAAACTGCCATCAGTTAATTAAGCCCGAAATGTCAGCCGGCAAGTTACGAAGGTCTCGCTTCCGGTTCATTCATACCAGCCTCAACGGCGAGTCTAGGTGAAGGAGAAGCTCCAAGAGAACCTCTAATTATCCCTGTAGATAGTCCTGGCTTTAGTAAAATAGCGTTCGATAAAGAATCTGCGCAAATGACTGAGACTGGCGTGCTGAAGAAAGCCGTAGATATTGTTGCAGCCACTCTTCCACAGTCTGTCTACGGTCACAACTGCAAGAGCCCACCACAGGATTGAGTTCCCTATAATTGCCGACCTAATTTTCACCGGGAATTGCACTACTACACCTGAGGCCAGAATTTTAGAGCAGAACGAAATGCTCGACAGAGGGACCGGCCACAGGAGCAGAGAGACACCGAAAGCCTGGCAGATAGGCTAGGCATCTGCCAACCATTGTGCAACCCTCTTTGGTGGACCGGGTCCTGGGGCAGTGCGGAGTTCGACGCTGGACACTGACACGAGTTCTTCTGGCAGTACTGTTACGGAGTCTCGTTAGAAATATTATTATTATTTGCCTTTGACCAGCAGTCAGTTTACGCGACCGTGGAATGCGCTGTCACATTGTCATCCATTGGCAGAAGCTTCGGATACTAAAGGTTTGCACACTGAATTTCCTTACATCCGGTGGGCATTTTTTCTAAACCTAAGCCATTGCACAGGGAAACCATACTAAGTAGCAAAATTGTGTGATTTTTTGTTGAAAACATTGGTGAATAATCAGTTCTATAGTGGAGCAAAAACCCGACCTACAACGGAACACTCAACATCTTCTATCCAAAATTGAAGTGGATTACTTAAGCTGAATCGGAAAAACTATTCGTGGAACGTCGCCCATAGGTAAACATAACCAAAGTGAATCGGTGTGTGCACCCAGGAAAGCAAAAAATCGCTGCTACTTAAGATTCAGCATAAACATCTTGTGCTTATGGAACCTCTGAACTCCATTAAATATTTCTACTATACGCAATTGGTACCCAGTTATGGAAGTCGAAAACCTTCCAGAGATCATATTGAGCCTGAAGGAGCGCCTACCAAGCGCTCCGCAAAAGGCTACCATCTGCTCAGAACGGAGCAATAGGTCTTGGGGAGGAAGATACGCAGGGCCGACAGCCGACAGCCACGACCGAAGAAGGTGGAAACGCTCAGGAGGCACACAAACGACTTAACACATCTCATGGGGGCGCCTCCGAGGGCGTGAGCAATTCTACCAGCCACCAAAAATCGATCGCTACGATCGATTGACACGCGGGTATCAGGCATCAGGCTAGCGGTTGGACACACTAACTAACACTAGCAGGAGAACAGTCACCACGCTCTGGCAATGGGAGCGAGATGGCTTTTGAAACATCAGCTAAATTACAACTTGGTCCGAGAAATTGCCACTTATTCTTCCTCTTCCGTGGATGATGGAAGGAATAATATTTCTACTTCATAAAATCTTTACAATTTGCTTTTTAATTTTTAAATTTGTGCGGAAAAACCTGCAACCAAAAACATGCAATTTCCTGAATCTCAGCTTCTCTCTAGATAGAGACTGCCCAGCTAAGTGCCTTTTAGAGAGGAGAAGTGCATGTGTAAAATAACAGGATTGACCTCCATTAGTAGGCTTGCAATCTTCTCTGGACCGGGCGAAACCGATGTTTTGATGGCCTTTTCATCCTTACCACCCGTCTGGGACTGAGGCTGGATCCAGGGTTTTTGCATGCTCAACACGGACGAGTCCTTGACAGCACCGGACGGCTGCTTGCTACCGTGGACCACACGTAGGGATGCAGCGGACACATGGGGCCCCAGCTGAATGGTGCGCAACTTACAAGTTCCGAAGAGAATCGGCGCAGAAAGCATGCCCTGAGCCCTGGTACCCTCGTAGAAGACTAGTTGTAGTAACTGGTCGTCCATTCCGAGCCAGAGGACGGTGTTGATAAAGTGTACGACGGCTTTAGAAGATTTTGTGGTGGCCCCTTGGTACCCAGTTATGGAAGTCCAAGACCTTCCAGAGATCATGGCGACTGCATGTCCGAAGATGGGGAACACTGGTATGTGGCGACGAAGGTAAATAGCTTCTGTTCGTCCCATGGATAGCTCCTCCTCCGTTAAATTGCCAGAACTGAACTTTTCGCACTAGAGAGAAAAACACAAGTGAGAGAGAATGAAATGAGCGAAGACCCAGTAAAAAGACGTGACGATAGGCTTAGCAGAGAGTTTGGGGAGGTAAGGTGCCAATCAGTCCGACTTGCCAACCAGAAATTAGGGAGTGAGGACATAAATAAAAAGAAACGAACCATCGCCACTCACTGTCCGCCTGCTGGCAAGGCTCAAGAGTGAGCCTTAGGGTGCAGCGGAATGAAGGAGTCCCTTAAGCAATCAGTGAGCGCCTATCTACATTTACTTCAACATATATACAATGATACCTGAAGTCGAAGCCATTCTTTGGGAAAAAGAAATCAGCCCGTGAATTTTCCAGACCTGAGTTCCAGCTGGTCTCCAGACGCAGAGTAAAGTGAAAGTACCAAAAACAGCTAAACCGAGGGGTATGGGAAAATCGATAATGGCGTGACATAGCTCTTGTGCCAGTTGGCAGTTGCCGTGTTTCTCATCCCGTTCACATTGGCTCGCGTCGCGCCCATTAGCTCGTATCGCACCATCAAGCTCGATGTGCCTGTTGATACAACATACTATGATATGCATATATAACGACGAACACCAAATAGGCGCGAGGATTCCCCGAGGCCTGGCACTCTAGCGCGAACAGCATCAATCGTCATGTAACTTTGGGCGCTCATTACAAGGGCCTGCGTGCCCGGCTCACTAACAAACGCCCATGACCTAACAAAGACCGCTAATCTACGCTGAGCTATGTTAATTCGGACTGTCTCGCCACCCCCTCCCTCATACACGGTGGAAGACAGCTGAAAACCCGGGACACTTCCGACCTCGGCACATTGACCGGCTGAGCCCACCCACATCGATGGCGGCGAGGCCTGAGGCCTGTAATCGCATTGAATCGTCATTCCCTCTTCTCCCTAAATAGAGAGCCATAGCAGTTTTTACCCCTTACTCTGCCCTAAGCTCTACAGCAATAAAATGTCAACCGTCCCCTTCACACACTGGTTGTCTGTCTGTCTGTCCGTGCCTGTCCTGTCCTCTCGCATCAACTGGTCTAAGTTGACTACCTTACTTTCCCCTCTGGTCATTTCGTCTGACGACTGGTTGGAGTCACCAACTTGAAAATTCCCGAGCACAGCTCGATTGTTCCTCCGAACCTTTCTTCTTCATTATGTATAATAATATATAATGTCAGTCTGCGTCTGACATAGCCATTCGGACCCTGTTCACTGCTATCCTCAGGCCATGCAGAGAAAATGTCTGATTTTAGCCCAGTTCTTGTTTGATGGCTTGTATAGCAATTTCATATCTATTAAGCCAAGGAATAATAATTTTTTTCCCCTTTCATACCTATGATGTTGCCAACTCTACCGTCTACATTTATTCTACTGAAGTTTGTTCTGCCCCTTCTCCAAACAGCCTTAGCAAGTAGTTATCTTGCAAGCGCTAGCCGCACTCACAGCAGACTTTCGATCGGCCTATGCGAGGCGAACACGGACTTGTTGCTAATTAATCGATAACTTAAAAATCAAGTTGCAGTCAGCCGTGAGTCACCAGCCAATCCCACCGTCACTTCACCAGAAGAGAAGCAGATTGGCTCAATGGACATAGTTTTTTTGCTCTAAATATTTTATATCTTTGAGACTTAAAGACTTCTGCTGTTGCGCTCTTCTCGTCGTGGCTTTCACCCTTCTTATTCGAGTGCAAAGCGGAAAGCGGTCGTTTTGTTTTATCTTATTCACATATTTATGTCTGCCTCGATAATAATCTTCGACACCTAATTGTCAGCCGCTGCACGATCGTCTGTATAGGTGCAAAAATGACACTTCAAGACTTGAAGAAAAATTTGAATTCCCGTCTGCAACCACTCTGGACTGGTCGGCACCACCCCTGGTGGCTTTTACGATTTTTAATCACTAGTTCGTAGCTGGCTACCGGTAGAATTTTATATAGAACATGTAAATGTAATTCATATGCGCTTCAAATTGCAGTTTGAATTTCTGGTCCTCCGTGGGAAATATTATTTTCGGGATTTCAGTCCACCTAGCACTCTGGCAGACTTTCGTTGTTAGCAATTGGATTCGCTTTCGCAATAACTCCAGCCTCAGAAGACACGGCAGGCATTAGTAAAAACGAGCAACATCTCCGTGACATCTCCTACTGCCAACAATTCTCCCGGATTCCAGCTCTCTACCAACGGCTGAGTCGGTTCAATAACCTTTTTATACAGATGAATGCTTTTTTCATATTGCATAGAGCTTTAATATCGTTTACCCTCACTGCGATCTATTATGGGAGACAAAAATAAACGAATAGATCAGCTTGTAAAAGTCTCGACGCTAGAGGGACCCGAACCCAAGACTTCTAATTCACTGGCATCAGTCGTTACCTTTACACCACCGAGGCATACAGTTGACACTGATTTAAGTTGGTTTGAAAGTGCAAGTCGTTAATTCGAGAGCAGAAATAACAAGGTTGATGCGACGAAATCACCCCCGCTTAAAGAGCTAGAAATCCTCCGAGTTCAATAGACTCAAATTGCATCAAAGAAAGCTTAACATACACGGAAATTTTCCAAACCTTTTCCGTCATGCAGAAGGACATGGTAAGCCTGAAAAATGAGATAGAGAATCTGAAGACACATCTGCATACTTTAACGCATGGCACGATGTCGGAGACGACAGAAAGCCGAGACAAGGCCAACGTAAAAAAACCGTAAAGGTTTTCATGCTCAATAAGCAAAATCCTTCAGAACCATTTGCGGAAATCGACCTCGTCGAATAGTCGAAAGTCAACGAAAACGCAGATAGCCCGGGAATCGAACCCTGCACGTCGGACCAACAGGCGAACGCCGTAACCACTAGACTACGAGCCTACATTTAGGCGTCTGAACATTTTATTTACTCAAGTAACATTAATGGTAAGTTGTCGTCGACGAGGACCACCGTGATCAAAATCCTACAGAAACATCTCTAACTGTCTGCAGGACTGATATTCTGCGCCCAATTTCAACCCATGAGGAACTTTCCGAATTTAAATCCCCGCTAATTATAGGGTCATTTTCCGAACCAAAAGTGCAGGATGTACCCAGCATTGCAACCGCTCATATAAATGAACTCTCTGACCTCGCAAATACTCATGGCCATAGCACCAAGGCCCCAACTGGAATCAGCCGGACTATCCAACAAATTCCTCGAGACGCAGTTGAGGTGGATAGTACACAGTGCATTATTCTACATGGGCTCCCTGAATCAACTAATGCTAGTCCAAAGAGTAGAATATACGAGGACACCAAGGCCTTAAGGGAGTGCTCAAAGGATTTAATTAGTGAGGAGGATGAATTTTTGATGATGAAGCATTTCCGAATAAATAGCAAGGACAACTTTAATTCTCAAAGGAGGAAACCCAGGCCGTTAAAACTAATTTTTAAGAGTAAGCTTCAGAGAGATCTTTTTGCTCGAGCGAATGGCAGGAGGAATCCCCAACCACAAGACAGTTTTTTTTCAACAGGAGTACACGGTAAAGGAGAGGATGAAATGGAGGGCCTTAAAGGCGGACTTAGCCTTTTTGAAAGAACAAGGAGAGAAGGGCCTGGAAATACGCAATGGGGTAATTGTCCGACGTCAAAGGCCCTTTCTGTGGAGGACGCCCGTCATCCTAGCAAAAGTCACACGGCCGGGCAATTAACCCAACGTGAAAACCTCCACAAAATCAAGTTCTTTTATGGAAATGTGCCAAGCCTATTTAATAAACTTGACGAACTCAAAATACTGGTGGCCGAGCTACGTCCTGATGTAATTTCACTAACTGAAACGTTGCTAACCGAAGCTATATAAGACTCTGAAATTCGAATAGATGGTTATCAGGTGCTAAGACGTAACCGAAAACTAAGAAGAGGTGGTGGTGCTGCCCTGTATATAAGTAGTACAGTTGACGTTATCCTCACAGACGAATTAGCGAATGACAATGACCTGAAGATGCTGCAATGTCACTTATTGGTACCCAAAGCTGAAAATGTGACTTTTACCGTTGTATACAGGCCTCAAAATCAACCTGCGAAAAAAGATCAGCTGTTACTCACCCGACTTTGTGAGGAGTGTCGGAACCAAGACAGCATTATTGTAGGCGATTTCAATGCCCCGTCGATTAACTGGGATCTAATGAAAAGTAAGGGCCCTAGACAAGGATTCGATCAAATGCTATTAGACATGACACTTGACGAATTCCTGTTTCAACATGTACAAACCACGACTCGAATGCGCGAGGGTCAGAGATCTGGTGGTCTGGATCTACTTTTTACCAACAGCGAGGAAAGTGTTGATGAAATAAATGTAGGTCCATCCCTAGGTTCCTCTGATCATATGACATTGATGTGGGAATCATCGCTGGTAGCTGTCCCCGAAAGAAGCTCCAAGCCATTTAGAAATTTATGGCGAGTAAACTTTGAGGCAATAAAGTTGATGATTTGGCCTAAAAGATGGACGGAATTATTCCGAGGGGATATAAATGAATGTTGGAATATCTTTGAATCAAGAATGAAAAACTTGATTGAATTGTACTGTCCTCTCAAGAAATGTTCGACGGGCAACAGACAAAGATGGCTGACAAAAGCGGTAAAATAGGAGATCCGTAAGAAACACAAGCTGTGGAAGCTGTATCAACAGACGAAGGATCAAAACAAGCTCCAGGAGTATAGACAACAACGCAATTTCTGCAAGAAAATCATCAACGCAACACGAGCCTCGTATGAACTACGAATCCTGGAAGAGGCACCGCAAAAACCCAAAGCCTTCTACTCCTACATCAGAAGTTCTACAAATAACCGTGACCTTCTCGCAACTTTAAAAGACAAAAAAATGAAACTGTGAGTAATGGCCCTCAAAAAGCCGAACTTTTTTCAGAATTCTTCCAACACGGAGCCACCTCTCCAGCCACGCCCTTTGTCACAAGCCGTCAGCAACTCGATATAAACACTGTATTATTTACACCGCAGACAGTTTTGGCAGAGTTAAAGAAGTTGGATCCGGCCAAGTCACCTGGACCGGATGAGATCCCAGGGGTACTTCTACGCGAACTATCTGAGGAATTAGCGGAACCACTCAGTTTAATTTTTTGAAAATCGCTCGAAGCTGGTAAACTACCTGAAACATGAGTGTTGGCAAATGTCGTACCCATCCATAAGGGAGGATCACGACTCTATCCCACCAAATACCGACCGGCTAGTTTGACGTGCATCTGCTGTATGCTGATGGAAGGGATAATCAAAAAATCGATTTTATCGCTTGATTCATTTCGCCGCCAAATCAGCTCAGTCCAGCATGGTTTCTATGAGAAGAGGTCTTGTCTTACAAATCATATCACAACGCTAGAACACTGGACAAAATCCATGGATGAAGGACACCCAGTAGATGTTATTTATCTTGACTTCACCAAGGCGTTTTATCGAGTTCCACATCAGCAACTCAGCCAAAAACTGGCCGACTTTGGGATAGCAGGGAATTTCCTGAATTGGATTAAAGACTTCCTTGGAGACCGTAGTCAAAAAGTTACTGCAGGTGGCTACTGTTCAGAGTGGGCACCTGTCAAAAGTGGAGTTACACAAGGGTCAGTTCTGGGGCCGCTCCTTTTCATCATTTACGTAAATGACATCGTGAGAGAAATTAAATCTCAGGTCGGACTCTTTGCTGATAATCTCAAACTGTGGAGGGAGATAAACGACGAAAGGGACTTCCAAATATTAAAAGAGGATATAGACCGACTGCACTGTTGGAGCGACAGTTGGTGTAGGAACTTCAATGTCGGTCATGGGCGCCATACGAAGGACGTTCGTTAACCTGAATACCGACGTCTTCGGAAAAGTATGTGGAACATTCGTGCGGCCGCATCTGGAATATGCGATACAGGCTTGGCGGCCCTGGCTTTAGAAAGACATGCGGATTCTCGAAGGTGTTCAAAGACGTTCTACCAAGGCGGTCCCTGAACTTAAGCAGTCCACCTATGAACAGCGGCCGACTGCTTTAAACCTCTTTCCCCTCCATTATAGACAAGACAGAGGGGATCTTATAGCAACTTTTCAGTTACTAAGGGGAACTGGTCTGGATGTCAAATAGGAGGATCTCTTTCAAATGGCCCCACGAAGGAACCTCCGAAGACATGACTGCCAGTTGAAGAAGGAACTAAGCCGAACAAACCAACGTTCATCCTTCTTCTCTCAAAGGGTCATTCGACAGTGGAACTCCTTGCCCGAGTCCATTCTGCATGCACCCACGGTTGACGTCTTCAAGAGGCGTTTGGATAACCATATGTTAACACCTGACACCTATTTGACATAACATTACAAAAAATCACACTACTCGTTTGATTTCAATAGCGTATTTATATACACTAGAAGATAACAGAGACTGGAAATTCAGTGAACATTTGTACGCTGCCATTCTGAAAACGCCTTACCTCTTCAACAATTCATTTTTCCAAAGTACTTCTGTGCACTTTTGCACAACAAAAGCGATCTGTAACAACGTTTGCATATTTCACAAAAAATTATGCATTCCTGTACCATTTCAATGGAGTTTTTAAGGGCTTCGGTCATTTATTCCAAATATACTGACTGAGATGCGTTCACTGAGGTCTCAAACGTTGTTCTACGAATCTCTATTCAGTAAGTTAATTGACTGAATAAAGATTAATTCTTGCAAATACCTGTGTCGACGATTTCGTCTACAATTTCCGCGAATAGGTTTCCTAAGACTGTGATAGAGATTTCCCAAACCTTAGAAGAGTTTTTTTTGCAGTCAGGAGGTCTGTTTGCACAGCTTGGTTCGCAAATAAAAGGAAACCTTATGTGCTGTCTAACAGACTTATTTCTCTGTTTCGCTTGTTGAAGCCTGCTTGGTGGTATTTGCCGGAGTTCTGTCGGTAGGCCAAAGAACGCTACCTCACTAAACGGTTGGCGGTTAAAAAGTAATTCCGCAAGTAGTGAGTAAAAGCAATGCAACCGATGTAAGCCTGGCTATGAAGGTCCGCCGAACAAGTGGGATTTTGAAGATAGCTACAGACAAAACAACGTTATTGAATGAAAAAAGCTTGGGACTCATGACGGTCTGGTCCTTAGAAGTTGCAGGAGTGGTGATTGGAATGTGGTTTGTGCAAGCAAATAGTCGCTCACGAGACCGATGCCTAGATTCCCATGCACCGCGAGTAGTGGAAAACAGCGAAATCGCCCCCGAAAATTAACTAAACGGAATGTAGCAGACGCCCTTGAAGAAGAAGAAGAAGAAGAGCAGGCTGTAAGATCAAGCACAAATAGGTACAGTGGTGCACTATTTTTTTATTCAGCCTATGCAAGTAAAAGCATTTAAGTTTACTGTTACCTTAAACGAGATGCCTCAAATTGGTAAGGCCAAACGGCCTTGCATCCGGTCTGGTCAAAACTATTTGGTTTAAGTTAAGTCGGAGGGATTATTTTTTACCTAACGAATTCGACTGTCTCCATTTCCAATGACTGCGAAACAATGAATAAATACTCTAATTTTCCCGAACGATGCCTTTCATTGAAATAACATTTCTTTGGATGCCTGCCTTCCAGTGTATATGGAGGTGATATCATGACTGGAACGGTTTAAATCCCCTGCCTTTTTATGATGAGAGGACTTCTAGAAGGTTCGTTTACGGACAAAAAATCAACTCTTGGGTTCATAAGACGACGTCGGTTTGCCTAAAGCTAGGGTCAGAGTCCTCGTCGGCCCTTGGGTACTAACTGCTAGCCATCAATTGAGAATCGTCACGGACGCACAAAATGGGGTCGCAATGAGCTTTTCTCTTTGGCCATGTTGGTGGTTGCCTGAAACGAAGTATTATATCGCTGCCAATACAAGCGAACACGCGAGTCCCAGGAAGTAAGCGAGAAGAAGACGACTCAATCGCTGGGATAATACTTTTATTCCCCTGACATTTCGAGATCCTTCGAGGATTCGTCACCCGTTTCTGCTAATGCTCTTTGATTATGTATCTGATGACGAATCTGTAACGGCACTCAAAACGTCAGGCGAGTAGAAGAAGAAGACGACTCGATCGCTGTTACAATAGTTTTGTTCGGCTGACTTTTCGCTAGCCGTCGCGGATTTATCATCAGAGATATAATCACAGCGCAGTAGCAGATATAGATAGTGTGTACACAGGAGTTTTGCCCTATAAAACGATTAAATTTTAACTGACATACAAACAATAGCAAGTATCGGTAAATGCACACTAGCTATCAAGGTATGAATCATTGCAGCATAAATGTACAAACTCACGATGTTTGGGAAGGGGTTTTCGCGCGGCGCAGGTCGTGATTTAGCAGACGAAGAAAACGTGGGAATTACTGGACCTTTGAAGGCATTCTCCAGACTTGTTACATCGTACACACAAATCGCGCTTCCCACAGGCGTGGGGCTGAAACACAACAAATTGGAATTTTTGGTTGTAATGCAGTATTTCTGCCGAATTATGCGTCCTAATTGGTTAAGAAACTGACCTTCAAGTCGACACCCGAGACAAAGCTAACGGTAGTGGTAGTGCCTTGACCGAATTTTTTCAATAACTCAATTGTATTACACTCTTAAGCTATAATGTTCTTTCCAACGGCAAACACCATTACGGCCGTGAGCCACTAAGATTCCACACTAAATCTTTCTAAACCAGCTGTACGCTGGGTTTGGTTAAATAAACATATTCGGAAGAATCGAAACGTTATTCTTGATAAATTGACTGTAGTTCTGCAGTGTTTCACCAAGATAATGCATTTATAATGAACGGACTAATAGGCAGATGACGAGTACCAAAACAAGCATGGCGTACTAAGCCATACTTGTGGGAGTGTAAGTTAGTATATAATGGTTTTGGCATTATGTTAAGAGACAAGCTAGGCGATACTTTTTAAAGGAGTTCTGGACAACTTGACCGCAAAGAGAAGAAGGCACAACAACCAGATCTAGCGCTCCCAACATGCTTCTTCTGGGGCAAGAGACACCAACTATCTGAGGAAAGGAGTCATACGTGCATTCGCAGAGATCCAATGTAAACTAACAAATTTTATATGACTTTATGGATATTCTGTATACCCCAGTATCGGTGGATCAGACGAATGGCCAGTACGCGTAGGGAAAACCAACAAAATAGGAATAAAAGTATATTTGGTTAATATATGTTTACGGCAATTCAAAGTCAGTCCTGCACAATTGCGTTGATAATGAAAATAAGAAAGTTAGCCATGGTTTGTAAAGTACTTAAAATGAACACTCGCAATTTATAAACCGCCCGCATTGCGAGCTCGAGATGCAAAGGTTCTTGTACTGGGGAGGGGGAAATTAGGGTCGGCTTTGTTAAGTACTGTCAAAAGGCACTAATAAAGATTCTCTCTCTCTTCCGTGGCCGATACCGGCGCCAGGTGGCGATCGAGTGTAACCGCCCTCGGTGCACATATATGTGATTTTCACTGCGAGTACTCGATCTATGATCAATACTCACAACTTACCTCAATTTCTCCCTCACTCCATCTAGTGATCTCTACATGCCCATCTCGCCACGCGGGCAGTGTAAAAACGACGAGACTGATTTTTAAAAAGCCCTGTCCGTCTGTGCTTTTTTCATTATTAATACACTTTTACAGGCGCAATGGTGAATTACTGAAAACAAACGTTTGCCAAATATTTGCGAAAATAATAGTGACTGACTGCACTCCGTAAAGAAGAGAAAATGAACGGTTGGGAATAAGTCAAAGCCCCGCGTACCTCTAATGGTAAGAAAACATAATTATATTCTTACCACAGGAAAGGGTTACCTGTTAATAAAGACTGCTATTACAGTGACTATCATAGGAGCAAAGTCCCCTAGCATAAACACTTCTAAAGATTGCGAAAATTCTCATCACAGAAATCCGAAGAGGCATTGGCGAGCATACGTAAACTTTCAATAAATTCTCATTAGGCCGTTACGGGAGGGGGTAAAGTGTAAAAGGGAAAATTTTAGGTAAATTACTTTCAACGTTACAGGTAAATTAGTCCAGGGAATAGGGCCTGAGGCCTTGAATCTAGAATCTTGGTGTCGAGCTGTCTATTGCGGGACCACTGACTGATGAGAGTACATAGACCAGAAACGGCCATTCAAGCGCCCATGCCATTGTGAGTTAACCTGGCTCAGTTAGTGATTGCTAATCGCCACCCGAGCGCCTACATGGGCTACTCAGCCCAAATAAAAGGCATAAGTGCTCAGTTCCGCCCCCCTAAAGTCTTTATTGATCAGTGTAGGTGTGCATGTGTGCTTCTACTATGTGATTAAATAATCTGGATCTCCATCAATACGATGTGAGGGCATTGCTCAATGATGATGATGATGATGATGATGATGCACGGAGACAGATGTGCAGGTCGTCTTGGTGGCATTGCCAAAAACGCAGCCCTTTAATTCTCGCAATCAAAATACTCCCTGCACACCTGAAGCAAAATGTGATTTAGCATGGACCGTATAATTGTGTTCCGAGTAACTTCCACTTGAAAAATTCTCGTTCTTTTGAATTTTATGGATGGTGCAAAGCGCTCTTTGGTTCGATCTACTGAAATACTTTTTAGCAAAATAAAAACGTTCTGAACGCCCACCTAAGAGAACGCAGGCACTTTTTCTTCTCGAGTTTTTGATTTATTCTCATACCCAGAGACAGCTCTTTTCTGAGAGTATTTCCTTTTTTCACGTCATGGGGCTTAATGAAAATGTTCTTTCACCGCTAATAAACCAATGGAATAATTTAACAGTGAGAAACTGTTGAAGACCTTAAAAACATCCGTGGCTATAGCAGTGGGTGTGGAATGCACTCAGAAACCTAATCTCAGTGTCATGTGAGAAAACTTTGTGGTGTTTTGTGCTTCAGAAAACACTAATAGAATATGAAATAGTTGAACCAGACTAAAGCAATAATTGCAAAGAACAAAAAAATAATAAAATTTCACAAACTCGAAGTTAGCCTGTTTTAGCTGAAACACCTAAATACCGACTTTTGGTGGCTTAAGAAATGCCGTCAGCTTGTGATTAATTTATAAATTTCATTTTATGATATTTAGTCAATTTTCATGGAAATCGAAGATAATCAGTTGTTTTTTTGGGATGTCATTTCACTCGATAGACTACTTTACCAAAAGCCTTTATCTCCAACTATGAAAGACAAATGAATCCCCGGGCACACCGATTTCTTCCAAAATACTTGATTGATCTGCATCCGTAAACTGCTTATTCCATCTCCGTAGAAGGGGATAGGTAAAACTATCAAGAAGATGGAAAATGCAAGTTTCCAAGTTGATTTCTGCTTGCGACTATCCACTTACAGCAGTTTGAACCACCGGATATTCAAACCGACTACCTGGTTAACTATTTCCCCGACTTCTGCACCCGTTGAGAAAGCCAATCGTAAAATCAAGGAACACATGCAATGCAAAAAGCGGCAGCTGCAGTAAACTTAAAACTGTGCACCCTATAAATTGAGTTAATTTTGGATAAAAAGATTGGATTCAATGAGCCACGCAGTGGATATTACCACTTACTAAAGCACAGCAATATAATTCCATATATTTGTCCTTACGAATGAAAGAGAATGTTTGCGTTCCAGGTATTTGTGTCGGTAAAGAAGACAGATGATCGAACACCGGAACGATTTGTATTTTATTCTGAGCCTTCGGACTCTTACCGGGGTCCATCGTCAGAGATGGGAGGCAGCAAAAAAGGATGGCTGCTTATAGCCTGTGACCAAACAGTTAAAATTTGAGCGTGTAAAAATTGATAACTGTTAGGTTTCGGCGCCAAATGGCCACCTCAGCACTTAAAATGGGGCGATTATGAAGGATGTGGGGCCAATTGGTTATGACGGGCGTCTGGATGTGATCGTATGTAATAGCACAAGGCTCTGTAGGCCGGCACCAATTCGACACACCTGTTGACAGAATTATCGTCCGTGGACCAGGCTTGGATAAATTATCTGCTCGTCTTGTTTCCCGCGTGGACGAGTACCTTGACGGCAGAAAAGTTGAACTCATGGTCTGTTTCGTAGGTGTGAGCTGCAACTTGTGATAATTCGTCGCGTCGTCACACGACCAGCTTGTGTTCATGTATGCGTAATCCGAGCATGCGTTCAGTTTGGGCTGGGTAATTACAGGGACAGCTTAGGCATGGAATGCGATACACTACTCCAAATTGTTCATTCTGCGTAAGTCGGTCTGTTGTTTTCATCACCCTGCTGCGCATAGTAACTTTGGGTCTGTGTGCAATTCTAGTGCCTAGTCTCGCATCGATGCGCTCAGTTGCTTCTGAGACGTCTTTTATGCATGGCAGAGCGTGCCATATCC
Source organism: Ligula intestinalis (assembly GCA_036362985.1). Lineage (NCBI taxonomy): Eukaryota > Metazoa > Platyhelminthes > Cestoda > Diphyllobothriidea > Diphyllobothriidae > Ligula > Ligula intestinalis. The sequence continues at coordinate 20,495,835 of JAYGXS010000004.1, read as the reverse complement.
TAGATGGTGCTTCTGTTTGGGCCCTCCGGGGCCGAACGCGTAGGCATCGGTTTATAAATGCTTTTGGATAACCGTTCCGCACGAATTAATCGTGAAGATATCGGGCCCCGCGTACATTTTTTCTGGCTGCAGTGAGTCTGAATCCGTTTGAAGAGTGTTTTTACAAAGTTCCGTTTGTGAGCAACTGGATGGTTACTGTGAAAACTGAGAAGTTATGTTCTGTTCGTTGCCTTACTGTAAGCCATCGTGCCAATTTCATCATTGGGAGTTCTCTTGACGAGGACATCAAGGAAAGGCAGCTGCTGCTCTTTTTCTTCTTCCCGTGTAAATTGCATGGCAAGAAAGATTCCATTGAGCAAGTTATGGAAGTTTTGCAGCATGCTCTTCTTGATGATAACAAACGTGTCGTCTACGTAACCACGCCAAATGACGGGCTTGTGTTGGGTGAAGGTGGTGTTTTCTAGCTCTTGCAGGACCAGTTCTGTCACTAAACCAAAGATCGAGATTCCATCGGCGTACCTTTGATTTATTCGTAAGTTTCTTCGGCAAAAGTGAAGTATGCTTTTTGACAAAATTCGAATAACCTAATGACATGTTCAATTTTGCGTGAGCTTCGGGCCTCATCATATTCCTCTTAAAGTCTCTTGTACAAGACATCATGCACCAGATTTGGCGGTTTGGATTTGAACAACGAAGTCGTATCAAAAGAGACCATGATTTCGTCCGATTGAATCGTTCGACCCTGGAGGTCATCGAGGAATCGAGAGGCTGATTGAAATGAGGTAGTCGAGTTGCCTTGGAGGAATTTCGGTTTTCTTTACATCTACTTTGCCAAGTTATAGGCAGGCTACCTTTAAGGGCATAATGCCGAGCGCTACTATCTTTTCACGAATCGCTGCATGGACCAAAGCATGACAGAAAAGTGTATCACCTTCAAATCACCTGTTACTTCTGTTTTAGCAAGAGAGCCTTTGGCGTGGCCTGGTAGATGCACGACTAGAGTACTAATTAAAGATTTACCTCAAAGGCTGCCATGTTAAAGTGTAGAACTTGACGAATGCAAAACATATGCCTTGTCAACTGCTGGTAAAGCATCGAGAGATATCGCGAGATTGTTGCGCAAACAGTAAGCACCAGAAAGTACAAGGAATTATCAAATAATTTCTCAGATGCTCATCCTAGATCTCTTACCCTTGCAAAGCTGAGTTCATCTACAGTGCCACAATTCCCGCGATTATAAGCGTCTCAACCTCGCAGGTGGCATTTAACGATGAGTTGTAGTCGTGAAACACCTATTTACGTTGTCCAATTGCACTTTGTTCATTATTCATGCAATTGTACTGGCGAGATGACAAATTGCCGAAAACGTATGTTTGCCAAATATAATTCTTAAATAAAATCTTTAACAAAAGTCCAAAGAATAACTTTCGGAGAGGATTAGGATGCCGCCTTATGAATAACTTTCTTTCTAGCGGTCTACAATAACCGAATTCTGTAAAAATCAAAACTTATCTAACAAACATTTTGCTCATTGATTTTCGATGCTTTCATAAAATTGTATATATTTCACGGAAAACATGCGCAAAAATATCTTTTCTTGCACTTATTGGGGGGCAGATTATCTCTTCATCAATTTTTATGCTTGAAGTAGGACTCTCTCTTAGATTTATAACAAGTTTATCTTTATGAGATTCTTTCAACCGCGAAACATCAATTCATAAAACACCATATCTTTGGATTCGTTTATATTGGATATAAAATATCCCATATGGTCCACACTCACTGAAGAACTTTATGACCAATATATTAACTTTTCTTAATAGTGCATATTAGCATATGATTTTCTTTGTACAACTTGCAGGTTGGATACCTTGGATGCAGATTAACAGTTGGTCGGCTCCAAAATTATTTTTTGAAATAAAGCAACCCATTGCTTTGGTCTAAGGTTTGATTGAAAAGTAATTTGCTATTAAATGGAGAAAAAAAAATTTTATGCATGATTTCTACAAAATATGTCAAATTTTACATGGGAATCAAAAATCGATAGAGAATTGAATGCTTATTAAGTGTTGGTTTCCTATGCAGCTAGAAAGTTCTTCAAAAAAAGATATCCCGGTTGAAATATTTTAGAATTATGCTACGTGCTACTGAATATGATAGCCATAATTAAGTGATTTCTTATAATCACAAGCGCATTTTGGCTAATATTTCTTGAGATAGGAACACATCTACTGTAAACATAGGGGAACTGGCAAAATTGCTGTCTAGTTCTTATAAGAGAGCACTCGAATGCATCAAGCCTCGATTTGAATATCGTGAACAGGGTTCATCTTTATATGCTGAGGGCAACTTAAAAAGACACATAACCTATGAGTTGCCGAAACTTTAAGCAATTACGCTATCTCTCTCTATATAGGCGGTTAAATGCGAATGCCTTTTGCTGTCTTCTTTACCTCCATCGGATAAACAGCTGACGAACATGAGCAATGCTTTGTCTTAAAGAAAAACCAGTACTAGGCAAATGATAGTCGAATGTCTGCCTTCCAGATTCTCTTAAAATGGGCATATACACAGAGAGGGAGAGTGATGGGGGAGGGGGAGACTCGCTTACATCTCGGTAGCGAAGACGGCATACAGACGCTGGGCTTGTGCATCCCAGTGGGCTGCCGTGGCGTGCGTAAATGTGAAGCGACGCGTAGTCCTGACACGGAAACCCTCAGAGGTGGCCTTCGTCTGACAGACGAGATCAGCCTTGGCGAGCGTGCCGAAGAAGTGGTCACTGATGCGCGGTAGGCCACCGCGATCACCCTTGCAGATCCGAACCAGTCGGGTTACGTCGTCAGCTTCAGTGATTGGCACGCCGCCGGCCTCTGAACGACAATAGGCTGCATCCTGTCGACTGGGTCTTTCGCGCAGAACAAAGTAGATGGCTGTGTCGGTTTCAAACCCCAGGAGGATAGTTGCGGGTTCTAGGTATTGATCGGGAGGGAGAGTTGGAGATGGGATTTTTACATTCATTGAAACCGTGGCTCTTAAGTTTTATTAGGTGTTACCACCGGACCAGGTTTGGAGAGGTAAACTGATATATTGGGAAAGTTTAGATGGATTGAATGGCAACGGAGGTCCTGGATGATTTAGGCCTCGTCCTCTTGTTTATGGGGCAAGGGGTATCGTTGCTACTTGCTTGTAATGCGTCACCACTTTCACTTAACGAGGGCTTTTTGGTTGCTCCTTTTAAGTGGAGATTTAGGATGTCATGTTCACACCGAAATACACGCATCCTTAACCGATCTTTTAAAAAGGCTTGAAGATAAATAACAATAATAATATTGGAGTAACATTGCAAAATGTATCGAAAAGGGACAAAGCCAAAGACGTGCTGGCTTCAAAAGAACAACCTTTCGGACGACTACTTGATTTACAGTCAGAAGAAGTCGCTGCTTTATTATGATATGCTTCTTTCGTTGATTCATTCTCGCTTTATTATGTCAATAAGGTTCTATAAAGAATACATACAGATCAATCCCGTCTCTCAAAGGTCTTGAAAGGACTTGCGTTATTTATATTTGTCTAGCCTGAAAACATTGCAACTGTTATGATCAGCCTGCAGACTGAATGAGAAGCATTTACAAATCCAAATAGGATAAAAGGACAGTTCAATCGTCTTAAGCGAGATATTCACTGTGCACCACAGTAACTGGACGCTCATCCGGTACTTGTGCGTTTATAGCGAGGCAGATGTGCACGGCATCTACAACGCTTACCAAACCTTATTTTACCTGCCTGCGCTGACAAAACAGTGTCAGGACGACTGTAAGCGGACTCGTACTGACTGAGAAAGCCAAACGGTCCGTCAACACTGGTCCAGAAACTACATGCTTTCCCATATATACGTGTACCAGGCAGCTCTGACCTCATATGAGGTCAGGTGCCATTAAGTTCACATTGAGAACAAGGTATTGCAACCCGGCTCTGAGCTCTGACAAGGATCGATTTATTCCGTCAGTCAGCCCTTACTGCCTCGGATTCGGTCTAGTGAGGAATGCGCATCAGCGTGCCGCGGGAAGGAATATTTTCTTGTAGGCTTCATTTCCTCTTCTCTCTTTCCCCCATGTGACGGTGGACTGCCTGAGCCTTGTAAGTCCACAGTTATGGGATCAGGCATAGCGTTTGAGGCGGAGTGAGGACGTATTTTAGAGGTTTGCCAGCGCACACGCACATATACAGTATAGTTAGAAGGCAGCTTTGATTTCGAACACGTGCAAATACTGGGTCAGTCGGACGACCGAATCTCGCGTTTCTTGCAGGAGGCATGGCACTCACACGCGGTTTCAATTAATAGGCAAATCGATCGTCATGATGCCTATCTCGCGCTGCGCGAAAAAAATCGATAGCATAGCTAAAGGTCATTCCCGGTGAGCTGTACATTTTTTATTCCTTGACAATGAGCTCACGTGAGAGTTCGAAACGTCAGGCATATAAAATACTGGTTCCAGAGAAAGTCTTCCTATGTCGCATATTTTTGTCTATTCAGAATACAGTATGGTGTGTGCTGCATGCACAATGCCGCAATTTGCAAGCGACTAGTAATCACTCGCAAACAGCATTAAAAAGGGTTGCAATACTGATTACCTTGCAGTCTAGACTCAAGTCTTTTCAGTCAAATTAGAATGATAACCTAATTACCTATTTTCTGACCGCCAATAGAATGTAGATTCTGAAAAAGTGGTTACTTTAATAGTATGCATGTATAAATGGAGAAAACATGCACGCAATTATTCTTTCTTTTACTCGTTTGATAGGAAATTATGCCTTTTTAATTTTATACTTAAAGAGAGGATATCCTTTGGTTCTGGAAGAATTTCTCATTATGAGATTTTTTATAACTGTGAGGTGTTCGTTAACATGCAAATATAATACATTGGATCTGACAGTTTATTAATATTGTCTATACTGTAAACCATACGATCCATATCTATTAAAATATCTTATAAGAATTATGGGACCCCTTCATCAAATCGTAGGCAAAGACATTTTTCCCTACAAAGAAACTTCCATAAACCCGGAAGATGTCCTTTGTTTAAATATAAAATTTAATGAAGACGTAATTTCCTACGAATCTATTTCAAGGCAGAAATTTGTGGTGCATGTTTTCGACGAAATACCTTAGAATTTGAAGCATAGTTTTCCCGATGAGAACTTGAAAATAGTAATGAAAAATTTTAATGGATCCATAAAATTTCATGAGTGCTCGTCAGTTGCATCCACTCAGTGCGTTAAAGGTTCATGAACGAGAAAATTACGAAATTGAGTTTGTACAGAGCCAGAGCCAAGGAGCACCTGCCTAGTTGGTTATTCAAGCAAGAAAACCGATCCCCTCGTTCCTCTATTACAGAACACTTGCTGGACACGGGTCATTCTGTAGACCCTATAACTTCATTCCGAGTTCTTGTTCGAGTACGAACATCTCGAATCTTGCGCTACCTGGAGGCAGCCTGTATAAGACGCTTTAAACCGGACCTATGCAAACAGTTGGAGCATGTGGTTAACCTGGCCTTGCCTTGGTAACTACAGGCCCCCAGATTTGCGCATTCCCCTGCCCCCCTTTATTCCCGCAACCCAATTTCCCTGTTCCCCCCCCCACCTCGTTTAACTTTCCTTCTTTACTAATAAGCGTTAGTGATTATGACCTATGACATTTCTGTACAAACTCAATTTCGTAATTTTCTCGTTCATGAACCTTTAACGCACTGAGTGGATGCAAGTGACGAGCACTCATGAAATTTTATGGATCCATTAAAATTTTGCATTACTATTTTCAACCTTAGAATTTATAAAGGCAGTCAGCATCCTTGGTGAAATGCATACTTTTTACGTAGACTGTTTTACAGAATTTTACGTTTGTGTGCGCTAAAAAAAGCTCGTTAAAAAGCCGACATCCTGGTTTGGCTTACAAAACTTGATACTAGACCGCGCTATAATCAGTATTGCTACCCTACTTAATACTGTTTTGCGAATTATTGCCAGTCTTTCGCAAGTTGCGGCATTTTGCTTGCAGAACTCGTCACGCTGTACGGCAGTTGTATAGGACTCACCCGGACTCGATGCGTGTGCCATACGATAATAAGTGACCAGGTAATATGTACAACTTTAGCATGTTATCTTGTGTGTAAGTATCCATGGCCTAATGTTCCCTACCAGTACTTTTTTGCAACCCCAACTGGGTACTCGTTTGTATTCAAACGGGGACATTGCAAGGTGTCTATCAGCGTGTCATGTGTAACAGTGCACAATTTAAGTAGATTAAGTGGTACATAACACCCTCTTAACACCCTGCACCCTGTTCACGTGTTTAAATTGAATCGCCTCGCTGTTCCTAGCAGATTGCGGGGCTTTTGGATATCCAGCAGATTTGAGCTTGCCTAAAGTCCAGGATTTACAGTTGAAGCAGAATTTCACTTCGTCTGTCTTTTTTCAAAGTTTTTTTTAATGAGGCAGGATTCGCCATCTCAGATCGCGAGGACGATGTGGCACCCGTCCTTAAGCACATTTATGCGCAAGCCACCTATTCGGCTTCTTGTAATGACTAGCTCGCATCGAAGTGAACTCTACTAGAATCTCACGACTGCGGTTCTCCGCGTCTGCGAGCAGTCAATCACAGTTGCCGCATAAACGCCTTCTGGGCCGGCAACGAATGGCAAGCCTGCACGCGTGAATGTCTTCTCTGTCACCTGAGCCCGGCTGGCTCTCCTGGCTAGTCGTTTTCGCCCAAGTCAGACTTCTTCCATCTATTCTTCGTTCCATTGTATACACAATATACTGTTCTTACTACTCTAGCCTCCCCAGACTTCTCCTCTACTAAGTAATCATGATCTGAAGGTCGCAGTTTCTAGAGTTTAACTTATTTAACTCCTTACGATATTCTCTTTGGCAGAGTAGCTTCTGATCTCTTGCGACCGATGAACTGAAAAGAGATATAACACCGGTCAAAGCAGTTGGGTGAAGATATTTTCCGGCAAAAGCGCCTCAGGTCTTAACAGATTCCCATTCAGTCACCAGTTGCAACTGAAATTGGCAAAACCAGAAGGGCTCGTCAGCGGGGTGGTCATCGCTCTCGCCATTTGTACTTGTGGAACTAACCAAAAGCAGACTACACTACGGGCAGTCAGGGACTGTATTGAGGAATTGAGTGGGTATCAAAATGAATCGAGGATAACGAGTAAGCACCAATTAGTGAGACCCAAGACCCATTGTAACTGGAGAAAAGATCTATCCTTGCTTATCGAAATTTTCTTAGCTTCAGGCAGAGATTTGCAAATTCCCCTGCTCCAATCTTTCTCACAACTCAATTCCCTGTTTTCCCTTGCCATTTTGTTTTAACTTTTCTTCTGTATCTGTCTAGGACCTTCGTGGGCCTTAACGCAACCAGTGGATGCAACTGATGAGCTCTCGAGAAATGTATGGTGCCGTTAAATTTTGCATTGATTACCATCTTCAAGTTCTCTCCGGGAACATCATGCTTCAGAGTAAGTTTCGTCAACAAATTTTCAAACTAGTATTGCCACGGATGGTCGGACAGGTAGCAGGAGTGTGGAACTTGATGAAATGTATTCAAGGCAACAGCCGCAAGAACCTTGAGCTACTTGGGTGATGATTCTCCGACAAGAGCCGGCACCCAGCCCCTGCTAAGTGCTGCGATGTTACCAGGGTTGAGAACTCAGTCACACACAGGACGTGCGTCACTAATCAACAATGAAATTGCAGCAGTCAAATGCGGGTGTGTATGCCATTATCGCGCCAAATGCAAACAGCCGCTAGTGAAGCAGAGAGAACAGCCAATTATGAGAGATGTATCAGCAACTGCATGTCATAAATGAGTCCAACACCCGTATCTGTCGCTCTCGCGAGTGTGTGTCAGGTAAATAATATTGTTGTCACAGACATCGAGTCTAGAGCCCAACAGAGCACAGAATTCTGCGGATTTGGAGGCAGGATTGATTATGGAGGTTCCAAAAAGCCCATCGACTTATAATAAAAAACTACGTCTAAATGCTCGGTAACCCGGCTTTAATTTTTTTCACGTAAATTCCACCAATAGGAGGAGGAATTTCCATTTTCGTTAAAATCCGCCTACATAAGGTCGAATATCCGTCGATTAGATTTCATAACCTACGCAACAGCAGTTTATGTTGATCGAATTGTGTTCTATTTAAGCATATTAAAACAAACATTATCGTATTAAATTTGATATTTTTTGATCGTTTCCGCCACAGTACACATTAATTTACGCTCACTAGCCAATAATTAAATGTTTGACTAAAACAAACGTTAAGCAGTTGGGTGGGGGGGGATAGAGGGGCCCTGAAAATCAATTTTCCCGATTTGGGTAGTAGCAGTCTACCCTCGAATAGAGTGAGAGTCGGGCGGACTTACCCTCGATGTAGGCGCTTTTCCGCGGACTGAAGAGGGTTCCCTCCCAGTGCATTTTGCCGCCCCAATCCGGCATGTGAGTTCGCAGAATGCGCAGATAGTCAGGACTGACACCGGCTACATAGGTGAAGGCATCCTGTCCATTAAGAACCACAGGCGGATGGTTGGGATCGAGGGAGGTAAAGTGTGGGTTTTCCCACTGCAGCAAATTCTCTGAGAGGTCGTTTGGCTGCAGAGAGAGGGATGTAGGTGAAGAGAGTGATTTCGTGCTCATCGTGCATGCTTATGTTAGGGTAAGGTGCTTTACAGCCCATGATAGTTAACAATTATGGAGGCATCTTCAGAGAGTTGCAGCTTGCTTGAGTTTTGAAAATATATTGCACAAGGAAAATTACTCCTTTTTGGGAAAAACTAAAATGCCAATTAACAGTTTACAAGAATCATTTCTTATAATAGTTTTTCTACAAGAGTAGTAGCATGTTCCACTAAACAGTGTCCAGCTATGGTTGAAGGTCATGGAGCTCGAACTACTAGGGTAAACTGTGAACAGACCTTCGAGGTTTTTAGTTTTGTCGAGGGGCTTTGTGAGGTTCTAAGTGATCATTTTGAATGGCAAACTCTACCATTCATCTAGCAATACGTTGCTACGTGTTATGCTACTTTTTAGAAGGCGGTCTTACCTCCGGTTGAAATGGCCTATCATCGTCCCTTTCCAGGCTGTTGGTTAGCACAATTTTTGTTTATTTTTGAGAGGGTTTGAGTTCCGCCAGTGTTGTGAAAGTCGAAGAAAATATCAATCGAATAATGGAACGGAACACCACTTCCATAGGTACCTTAACATAATTGCTGGATAGTTTGCCATTTGCAGTAAAAACCGGAGAACTGGAACCACTGTCGGAACTAATGGGATTTCAACTTGACGCGAGAATCCTTCAGTTGTGGGTGTTTTAGTTGAGGTTCCCCACAGAAACGTTCAAATAACGTGCCGCAATTTACTAAATAAGTTGAATAAAAAAACATACGTATCTCATCCTCCGCAATGAAGCCCTAACAGTATAGGGTGAAAAATGTCCAAGGCCTATCCGGACAAGGTGAGGAATTAAGCAGAAGCGAAAAAGGACAATTTTAAGGAAGAAGTCGCGAAGAAAGGAACATGAACACTTGAAAGAGAGCTTTGTGTTTCGGGTGCTCTCTCGAACTCATCGTCAGAGGCAGTTGCAGCAAAGGGTGATAAGGAACACAAGGGGCATAGTATTTGTAGGACATGTTTGCCAAGCAACCACAGGCCTACTATATTTGACAGTCTTTGTATTCATTGAGGGGGGGGGGTCGTAGATGATGCGATGTTTGCCTGTCGGTCCGTACCCGAATCGTAAGATCATCGCCGTTGTCGATTCTTGGCGTGACAATTACTCGGTCATTTGGCCAGCTGCGGACCGGACTGCTGGTTACCTGCCTTCTTCTCGTAGAAAATTTTTTCCTAGAGCAAATCGCAGTGCAGGATATGAAGGCGGAAGTTCACTGTACTTGTTCGGGCTGAAGAACCATGTTCCAAAAAGCTCATGGGTCACACAGTTGTCATCTCTGAAGAGAATTATGGCTTCACTTAACTTGCAGGTGTGGTTAGGTGCCACCTAATGCGCTGCGATCTGAGAGTTAGCATCATTCCGCCTCCTCGCGGTTGCTACGTTTTCTGCCATTTATGTTCGGAGTAATTATTCCGATGTAGTTGCTTTGTCCAAAACTGCATCAGATCCGGCAACTGACTCTAGACATTTTCTGCCGTGGCAGTTGACTTTTTAATTCCTTTTCTCCGAACTGTTTCTTCACGTTACACAACAAATTCTACGAGTATGATCTTAGGTGATCTTTTCACCCCCTATTCGGCTTTTTGGTCCGGAGGCAGTCACACTTCTTAAAGTCGTCGGACGTTACTCACAGGGAAAGTGGTCTTTTGTTCGGGGATATATGTAGAAACAACTTACCAATCTTACATCATTCGCATGCAACCCAACGTGCGAGCTAGTCCAAAAAATTTTTACCTTTACTCCTCAATGATTCAAATGAAGTAGGAAGGCATTAACAGCATATTTTACTTGGTTGTCCATTTCACGCAAATATTCAAAATCTTCAGCGCAGTGCAAACTCGGAGAAAAGTAGGAAATGTTGCGGTGAATAAAACGGAGTTTATAGTGTATAGACGAACAATCGGAAACTCAAGTGTTTTATAAGGGGTTCGCGGGATCTGAATTTTGGAAAATTGTGGTGTCCTGCTTGTCAGAAGTCAAATCACGACCGTGTTTTCAACTTTACTGTGAGGATGGATTGTATGCTCTCCCTCCCAAATAGGACGTGGAAATAGGAGCATCAGGCCCACATAATAGTGGTGGCCCTGCTCATAATTCCAAGGCGGTGGCATAACCTGGCAGTAATCATCAGTCAGACTTTGACAGTAACCCTGATCTTTATCCTGACTTCAACCTTAACTCTAACCCCACACTTCACACTAACCCTAAACTTAATCCTAATTTACGTCGACACTAACCGCATATTTAACCGTAAATGTAACCCAAACATAATTCTTTTTCCCTGGAATTTGGCGCCACCACACCCGTATCGTGGGCTGTTCCTGTTCCCGTGTCTTAATAAGGCGGTCCTCTAAGTCATCCCTACCAGCCTGAATCCCACTCAATTGGCCATCTTACATTTTTTGCGTCTCGATCTGTAGTGACTCAATGCTGCGTGCCACACTCAACATGTCACCTCTCGCAACTGCTTGTAAGTGTGCACCAGTGTCTGCCTACCCCAATCTGGTCTGGCCAATCGTCTCCCTGTGGCTGACTCACATATGACCACGCTGTAGGCACTGTGATGAGTCCCCTTCTCTCAAACACATCGGACGCCGCCCTCGAGGCTGCGGCTGCACGCTCGTCCGACAGCCAAATTCCGATCACCGAAGTCGTAGTTTTATTAGTTTGAGCTTTCGAACTCTTGCGGAAGTCCATCGTCAGAAATAAAAACCGACAACGACGGGTCGAGAACTGATTGAAGCCTGGGCAGCTGATGACAACTCAGTTAACCGATGCATTGAGGTCGCGCCCGCATATGTTGCCCTGCGCAGGTCGCTCCAGACTCACGACACTGGTGGTCCTGTTCCCCCCTGTCCGTGCAATTTTTTTCCCTCCATCCCCCTCCCCGACCCTCTGATGGTTAATTGACCCCTCACCCCTATAAATGGTGCTTACTTTCGTTGACAGTTAATTGGCCCCTTCCCCTGTAAATATTTCTTGCTTTCGTTGACGGTTTTATCGCTGACGATGGAATCTCGCAGTAGTTCAAACGCTCAGACTCATAAAACTTCGATTCTGGTGATCGAAATTACCTCTTCTAAATCCATACCTATACTTGATATGCGAACCTTTGCCTCAAGTCAAATTTCTCCTTCTTATTCTCCGCTACTTCTGTACAGAATACACTATTCCTCCCGCCTGGCGTCCCACGTCTTCTCTTCCCACAAGGAACTGGGCCTGAAGATCGCAGCGGCCAGGGTGTTCCCTGCAACCTTGACCTTCGACCTTGAGTTCCACCACCCGGTGCTCGGGGATGCTTAAAGTCCCACGAATCGGGTTTTCAGCAATGTCTCAGTCAGACTTTGCATAAATGGTAAATTCGGGGCTAATACTTCTTGACAGTGCCACCCCCACGGCCTCAGACTAATAAGTGACCCACCTTGGGTACAGCACAGCCAGTCACGGATTGCTGATAGAAGCTCTGACCGTTCGGGTAGCGTTCGTAGTGCAGAGCACAGAACCAGACAAAATCAGCCGAGGGCAATTTGGCGAGAAGGTTGATCTCCTTTACCTGTTCGCAGCCCATCTAAAAGGCAGAAGTGTAAAAGGGAAGAGATTTAAGTGTCTACCTGAAATCAGCAATTTCCTGTTTGGCAGCAAATATACAAGGCAGTTACCTCGGACGTGATTTTGTTCGAAAGATATATCCCTGTGTACGAAAAGCGACAGCATTGAACAGATTTAGCAATAAACGCTAGCCTCTTGAAGCCTATTGTTTCTTTTAGCTCAACAGTATAGCCTCTTCGGTAACACAAACGTATAAAAAATAAAATACACCTTAAAATAACCTATGAAGCATGGTGTCAAAAATAAAAAAGTCAACGACTACATGATTCAATGGTTAGGGGTTGAGACTTTGACCACAAGGGCACGAGTTTGAGCCTCGTGGGGTGCACTTTTGGGATCGGGTACGACTGGCTGACGACGACTAAGAAGCCAGAAATGGCTAGTCCAGACTTTCTGGTCTTTGCCGGCAATACTATCGTCCTATTCTACTGACTGCTATGGCTGTTTTCAGGGCCCGAAAAATGAGGCCCGAGGCAGAGACGGAGCGGGGTAAGTAGGTTCTGTCAGCGGTCGGTGAAAGTGCTTCAACAGATGAAGGACTCATTTAATTTATAAGGAGGGTTTGGCAGATTTGAATATTTTAGTGGATCCAATTGTGAAGACTTCGCGGTCTCGGTGGCAGTTGAACCCACACAACAGAAGACGCTTTGCGCAGCCAACCCTCTATCATTGAGCTATGTGTGCGCCTCACAACTGGATCAACTGAATCATTTCAATTAAGTCAGTCATTATTCATGATTCATTTTTTGGACATTTACTGCTGCATGCTCGTGAGGAAGATAGGGCAAGCTCTAAACTCGGGTGTTGGCATGAACGTCCTGTACCCACTGGCGGTACCTTTTATGGAATGTCAGTCAGACGAACTCGCCGTCCACTGAAACTTGTCATTCTGGAATATACCTGGTATATATAAAGCACCCAAACACATGAACCGTTAACCAATGATCTTCGAGACTCTTAAATAAAAAAGACTGCATTACCATTCTCAAAAAAATTGAACTGCTTAAAATATAAACAAATATAATTAAGAGTTTTCGCTAAAGACCGCACAACTTTCTATATGGAATTTGACTTGGTTCATTAACATACATTTGGTTACACTATTTTGATTCAGTTAGTGGATTTAATTCTACGAAAGTCTTTTAGTTAGGAAAATCACTATTTTAGTTAGGTTTATTAAGAGAAATGGACATTCATTTCGGCGAAATTGGCAGTAGTCTCATATCGAAGGAATTTCCTATGTTATTACGAACGACAGAACCAAAATGCTAATTTTTATTGATTATACGATGGAGAAACTCCAAAATAAGTAAAATAGGTATAGAAGATATCCCTTCTAGAACTGGAAAATGTTGTCCAAATTTGTTCAGATTCAAGAGAGGCCAAGTTCAAGGAATCGCATTTATTTGCAAAGATGTTTAAGATTTATATTTCAATAATATGTTTAGTTACCTGCATAGTTTTGTCGCACCAAATGTAGTGACAAAAAAGTTTCATCGTATTTTTCTTAAACCGCACCGCTGACCTTTGCGTTTAAGCAATGTGTCCGCATATGTTATTGCGAAGATAATGTAGAGAAGGCCTCATTGAATGTAAGCCATGTAGAAATATGCATAGCTTACATAATCCAAGCGGCCGCGAAAAACAAATCCATCTACCTTTTTCTACTTTACACTTCTGAAAAATTCCTTCACTGCCCATCCTATTTCTCCACCCCCAAAACTCCTATAACAACCATTTCCGTAGAACAAATGCTGGGATTAGAGGTTTATGAAGTGTACTACTTAAGCAACGTTTGACGATCAGTATGTAGTGGTTCTTGCTTAATGTGGCTTCTGTGGAATTCCCAAACAGTCTGGCTCCAAACTACCCTTGTTAAAGAAGTGGAAATGGACATACTAGTGCGGTGGCTAGCGACTTACATATTATTTATTGGTAAGGGCTTAAAACTGTCGTAAACAGGGTTACACTTATCAAAGAACTTGTAGCCAGCTCATCGTTCTCATTGAAACGCATCTAATGCAGAAATCATCTATGACGTAAGTTGTGAAGGCATGACTCTCAATTTATTTTTCTTACATTGTCCTGATTTTCGTAGACGCATGGTCATGTGCTTTTCGTGGAAGAAACTACCTGAACCCAATGTTACTGGTTGTCAGTCGTAATTTAAATGTGCTGGAGTGATTTCTCTCAAAAAAGAACTCATGGAAAATAAATGAGCGATATTTTATTAGTCAAATTAGTTATAATTTATAATTCAAAAGTGGATATGTCATACACTAGCTAAACGCCGTGAACTATTTCGCATTGCTAATTTTGTGCTCAGAAAATCCAGATTTAATATAAGAAATTTTAATATATATTTGTTCCTTTCAAGGAAAAGAAATACAACTACTTGTTTTCTGCCACAATTACCCGAAACTCCGCCTTTTCATATCATCTAGAAATGGCTATATGAACTTGGTAATGGAATTGCAAAAAGCCTGCTCAACATGTGATTGAGTAACATGCGGGGTTTTTAAGGCAACGTTGAGTGGGATATAAATTTTTCCACAAGTTGGGTTTTTAAAATCCAAAGGAAGCAATCAATGAAGTTTGTATGAAAAAATCGGATTATGGAAGAGTTTTTTAGCTTAAAAGTATGTAAAAAGTAAAAGTTCTTAGCTTTCAAAACTATCATTGGATTAAATTTAACCCTCTGAATAAGGCCTGGAACTCGTATAATCTCCTCGATTGACAGTGTCTTTATTTCCAAAGCTCTGCTCTAACAATAGAGCTATCAAGCAACATTGCAGCTTAGGTATGTCGCATGAAAGATGTTTAATTTAGGTTTTTATTACCATGTTTGTGTGTTTCCTTGCCGGAGCAGAGCAGCTCGTCGGTCAATAGATATAGAGAAAGAGAGAGTGGTACCTTGCATGATCAGGGCGCAGCACATACGTGTCACATGCGCGTGTCATCCTGGCCCCCTCACCCTCCGGTCTCCTTAACTTTCTCATGACACTGAGGTACGGGCGGATGAGGGAATAGAGGGTGCGGTAGATGCAACGCAGGTGTGCTTTTACTTAACCCACACGCACAAGTCATTGCGTATGGCTTCAGCCTGCTTAAACATGTGGTGGACATCGTCGGATTCGAAGATCAAATGGTTTTAACGTGCATGTAGTGGCAAATTATACTGTATCAAGTCTACACGCACCTGGCAAGTGCTGTTTGTGTGTGTCACATGAGCTCAATCCCGCCCTCCTCCGGGTCTTCTAGACTTTCTAATGGCATCAGACACGAGCGGGTGAGGAAGAAGAGGACGCAATAAATGCAGTAGAAGTTTGCTATCCCTCACGCACAGGCCACTGCATTTGGCTTCAGCCAACAGAACTACACGCTAGGCATCTCTGGATTCGACGGTCGATGTATTTTAACGTGTGTATGTGTGCAGTGATAAATTGCACTGGAGTCCAGTTTATGTAAACTAGGTAAGGTATGATCTCTAAATTCAGAGGAGCAAATGTTTGTGCCTTCACTGTTTGATCTTAAACAAGAAAGAATTCAGCCAAAGTCAGACTGCATTTTAGTCAACGCAGTCTGACTCTAGTTGCAGGCGGAGGACAGAGTTATCTCACCGACAGTAGGACCTTTCAAATTTCGGCTGTTAGCGCGTCCTCATGGGTTGAATTTCTACTAATTGCTTATTGTGAAGGTTCATCAACGAATTTCAATATCCCCTGACCTAAAACGACACAGACCTTTTGCTCAATGATTAAAGTGCTAGGCTTCTGATCGAAATAGTTGCGGATTCGAACCTCGGGTGGGGTACCACTTGGGTCTGGGTATAGCTGACTGGCACTGTATGCG
Organism: Ligula intestinalis; assembly: GCA_036362985.1. NCBI lineage: Eukaryota > Metazoa > Platyhelminthes > Cestoda > Diphyllobothriidea > Diphyllobothriidae > Ligula > Ligula intestinalis. Next base: position 20,479,636 of record JAYGXS010000004.1, on the reverse strand, counting down.
TGACCCCGTCACTTCTCCTGGTCTTCTTGCCTTCCTCATGACATCAGGTAAAGGCGGATGAGGCAATAGAGAGTGCGGTAAATGCAACGCAGGTCTGCTATTACTGAAACTTAACCCAAACGTACAAGTCATTTTGTATGGCTTCAGCCTGCTGCAATATGCGGTGGACATCATCGGATTCGAAGGTAGAACGGTCTTAACGTGTGTATAATGGCAAATCGCACTGGAGTCAATTACAGTACGCGCAAGAATTCGTGCAACATGCCGACACATGCCAAAGCTTGATACTCTTTCGCTAATCGTCATTGATTTAGGTTGTACGAATGATTATCGTGTAGCCTATTCTGAAGTCATTTCATTCATTATAGGCTATAAGCTATTTTATGAGCTTATTTTTGACCCCTAACGAAACCTTTGTACTGTAAAAAGTAAGTACTCAAATAGTATGCCATTTTATTACTGATTTTGACTGCCTTTATAAATTCAAATGCATTTTATGGAAAACGTTAACGAAAAAATTATTCCTTGCATTTGTTTGGTGGCAAATAATGCCTTCGTTACATTTTATAACTAAAGAATGTGTATCTTTCGTTTTTAAGAAAGTTTCTGAATTGCCGAATTGTTTTTGAAACTACTGACTGCTACACTTGAATGCAAGGTTTACAAACTGCGCACTGTGCACATCCTGTTTAAGTAAAAGTAAGTTTTTGCCTACATTTTGAGGAAGAACTCAAATAGTTCCCATAGAATGCTGCAATAGGTGTGGAACATGCTTCATACAGTATAGGCAGCATTAAAAAATGGACGGATACGATGGTTCATGAATGAACGCCTCGCAATTGTAAAAAGCTTATTGTAAGATCTTTTCAAACCGAAAGGTACCCTGTCTTTAAGTATAAAATGTAAAGAATGTATAATTTTCTGACAAACAATTACAAAAAAACTTTTCGTGCGTGTTTTCCATAAAATATATTTAAATTAATAAAGGCAATCAAAATCAAGGATAAAAACGCATACTATTTAAGTAGTTACTTTTTACAGTACAAACGTATTGTTAGTGGTCAAAAGTAAGCTCGTTAAAAAGCGCGCATCCTATAATGACTGAAATAACTTCTGAATAGACTACACGATAATCAGTATCACAACCTGAGTCAATGCCGATTAGCGAAAGAGTATCAGTCTTTCGCCTATGTCGGCATGTTGCACGAATTCTGGCGCGTACTGTACATACGCACGTGGAAAATTCTGTTTGTGTTTGTCACATGAGCTCGACTCCGCCCACCTCCAGGTCTTCTTGACTTTCTCATAACATCAGGCACGGCGGATGAGACAGGAGAGGACGCAGCGCAAGTTTGCCATCACTTAAAACTGACTCAGGTACAGGTCACTGCGTTTGCATTTGGCCTACTGAACTACACGCCGGACATTTTTGGATCCGACAGCCGAACTGTTTTAACCTGTGAGCGTGTGTGTGCAATTATAGATTGCAATGGCGTCTAGTCTATTGATACTAGGCACGGGCTGATCGCTAAATTCAGATGAAGAAGTTTTTCACCATTCACTGTTTGCTTTCAGCCAAGTAATATTTCAGCTAAAGTCAAACTGAGTTTTAGTCAACACAGCCTGACTCTAGTTGCTGGAGGAGGAGAAGGAGGAGGAGGACAGTGTTATCTCGCCAACAGTGGGACCTTTCAAACTTTGGCTGTTAGCGTGTCCTCATGGGTTGAATGTCGACTGACTGCTTATGGTGAACGTTCATTAACGAATGTCGATGGCTCCTGACCTACAGAGACAAAGAGCTCGTGGTTCTATTTGCCTAGAATAATAGCCTCTACGGATACTGTCAGTGCTTGAGAAATGAGAACCAAGGCAGAGTTAGTTCCGAAAGTGGTCGGTGAAAGTTCATCGACGAGTGATTATTTCCGTTCAGCTGCACTGCAGGGATGATATGTGCGACTTTTAACGTAAATTCATTTCAATGTTAAGCGACCTGGGGACAAGCATGACTGATAACTTTTTTTGCCACCTACTGATGGCTTGTTCGTTCTTTGCGCCTTGATGATCCTCACCGCCTTTAATGACGCCTCCTCGCTTCCACTCTACGGGGAAGGTAAAAGATCGGGGCGGGCTTCTTCTGTGTCGCCGCCCAAATGGTCGCTCCTGCTGTCATCGCAAGGTATTAAAATCCGATCTACGACGAGGCACTTCGTCTGGTTTAGGCATTCGCCCTTGGCCATTAATCCTTCGAACTTCTCGTATATACCCCCATCTGCTGGACGGTCCTTCCCCATAGGCATATTTACCTTCCCATGATTGACAATGTTTTTTTCTTAAAAACGAATAAAATAAATTCATTTTTCTGTCCTTTGCCAACCAAACCTGAAGGAGTTCTTTTTACTGTTCATTGACTGTTTTTTTTCACATCAGACACCCTGTTAAAAACACAAGCTGGACAGCATCCAGTGTTGACGCATTCGTTCTAGAATTCATTAAAAAATGTACTTCAGTTACCATGGTAAGGCTTTTGCGTTTGCTCAACAAAATAATTAGTATTACTCATTATCTGAATTGTTTCGGCCCCACTCAACTCTGTCCTTGCAGCGTATTCAAGTTAAGCAGAATCGGAATGCTAGTGGACACAATAGCTTACGTAATGAGAATTCGCCGTCTCACACACGGGCTTGGAACTCACAGAAGCGAAAGTCCGGAAAGACTATATTTAGAAGGCGCCTCTACAGTGTAGCTCTTATTCTATAGCGGGGCCACGTTATTTGCTCAGTTTGTAGCCATTCCAATCAAAACGCACACACATCCTGATAGTTTCAAGTGTTTTAAATACGGAACTGAATAATACTATCAACTTTCCGTTCTCCCACCTGTTTGCGCCCCCTTATTCACGAACGGCCTGTCCACGATTGCCGGCGAACGCGACGTGAAGTTTTACACCAATGCCTACTATGCACGATCACCTACGCGTAAGTACGGGATTCAAACTGCATAAGTTGACAGTTGTAGGGACCGCTTGGTTATATCTGCTCATACTGCATATATTACTGTTTTCGAAGAGATGTGTAAGTAAAATTTCCTACAAAACTTGAAAACAACTGCCGGTGAGTTCCTGCGGTAGTACAGTAGTCGCCGGTTATTAAGCCCACGGTTAGTAGGCCCAGGCACGTATAAAGCCTAGATCAGCCTGGGACGGAATTTTACATAGCGAAATCCGCCGGCTAATAAGCCCAGTCGCCGGCTACAAAGCCCGGTTTGCCAACATGATAGAGTGAGGTTCTCATCTCTCTGCGTGCGCAACTGGTTACATTACGTATGTAATGTATAGTGACTATTCTGCGTTTGCTAATCAAGAACTATGACTCTCCAGTTAATGCGCCCACCGCTCATTAAGCCCAATTTGGTCTGGGCCCGAGGTGGGCTTCATAACCGATGACTACAGCATATAAGAATGAGTCGAGTTCTCAACCTACCGATGGATTGCAGTAGAAATTCTCTTTGGACTGCGATGGGACAGTGTAGGAATCGAGGAGGGCCAGCGAATCGCCATGCAGTTTCAGGAGTGTCGCACTGGCGAAAAGAAAGAGAAAATGTAGACAATAGACAAAGAAAACAGGACTTATACGATATCTAAACGAAGCAGGTCTTTTTCGACTGAAATATCAGCACGACATTGGCGATTGCAATGTATTGTACTTAGTTCCGAAGCCAACCACAGAGTGTAACACATAGTGGAAAGGCAGCTGTCTGGGGATGGTAGTGTTTGTGGCAAACACCTACTAGTCGAAACTGAACTGGTGCGAGTAGGCACACCGGATGAACAGTTAATTATAGCAATCAAATTTGAGAATAAAATGAGATTGAATGAAGCCTCGCTGTTGAAACGACGGCATCGTCATTGTAACGGTGGCATCTGACATGTGCCACCGTCTAATTACGTCCTTTGGAATCCCCAAGGAAGAACACAAAAGGAAGGTCATAATTCTGGAATCACCCGGAGGAGGGTTAATTGTGTACGAAATCCAGAGTTGCTGTCTCGGGTGGTAGTTGCCACTGGTTGATCTCCAGCGCGTTCTTTGTCTCGCCTCCGGGCTCAAGATTGCCTCGGGAGCGGACTGACGGTTCCTCGCAGTCTGCGTGAGCGATTTCACTGTCTGAGGTGTGACAGTGGCTTATAAGAGATTGTCAAGTGCGCGTTCGCTTGTTGCCTGATTAGCGCATTGCAGATAACTGCGACTAGTGGGCGCTCGTGCAAGTGCTTGCATCTGTTTCCTCTCTAGAGGTAGAGGTCATCGCACGTGGACACTTATCACGCGTATGCGGTCATCGCTAACATACAAAGACATTTGTCTTGGTTCGACGCCTCAGGAAAGCCTTCGAATGTTGCTAGCATTTGGTTAGGCTAAACTCCTAACACTCGCCACCAGTCAGGCTCCATCAGGCCTAGACGACACAAAGATAACATACAGAATGTTATTGTACGTACAAAAACGTTCGAGTAAAGTACAGACAGGGAATAAAGTCTTTTACTCCAAGTTGTCATTAATAAACATCAATGTGGAAATCTTCCGCCTGAGACAATGACAAGTTTTTAATTTGTGAGTTTAGTAAAGATGTTGTTATAGACTTAAAATTCATTAGTTTATCCGGGGACGTAAGACAGCATCTCAGTCTAAGAAGGACGGCATGAGTGAAAATAACGAAAATGTAACCATGACTTCCATTTCTGACCATCCTATGAACAAACAGATATAGAAGAATCTCATATGAGTTAGTTTTCCAATCTGACTTGATGCTCTCAAGTCCTTATAAATAACTCTGTCAGAAAAATCCCCGGATCCCCCGTCGAACTTCTGGGGAAATAGGGGTGATCCGAGGGTGGCAACGGGGGTAAGGACGGGGTTTTCAACCCACATATCCCCGTTCTTCACCTCCGTCATCAACCCGGATATATCCGTCAAAATTCTGGAGAGGTATGCATATTATCAAATTATCCGTAAAAATCATACAAATTGTCACTTAAAAACGTACTTTAAATTCAAAAATAGTCAAAAAAGTGAGTAAGATTGCCTCTTAGGTCTGTCTACAGCATTCTGCAGATTTCGAGTTGCGGAATAATGCATGTGCCTTAACCATCGCCCCGTGTGTGCTGGCAGGGAACCCATTCCGCTTTTAGTAGTTGTTTATTCATGCAGTACTCAAGATCTGTGTGAATGGAGGCCCTAACACAGTTAATCGCTAAAAATGTTTGTTTCCGTGGAGCATAGTGACGGCAAGACCATAGGGTTCCTGTGTAAATTTCGACTGTGACCTCCCCTACCTTGACTTATTTCGCTCACTCATTTTGTCTGGTGCCAATCTGCTGTGAGCATCCGGAAAGTGTGAGAAAAAACGGTGCCGACCGTAGCAGTCCAGCGCCTTTCACTCAGTCCGGTGCCTCAATGTGTATGCATGGGATACCACACAATCTTTCTATAATTGACAGACTGCATCTTTCTCTTGGCCAGGCACACATTTTATCTGTCATGATGCTAATCGCAGTTTTGGAGGTCTAAAGCGGACGGTGTACGTGTTTTTGGGCAAAAGAATAGATCAAATATTAATTGGGGTGAGCTGATCTGAATGCGAGGACTAAGGTAAAGCGACCAACAGTACCAATACGAAACAGTCATCTGCCACAGGCCCTCACGTTGCCTCAATTTTTGTCAACTGGTTTCGACAGTTTTTGTGTTTAGTCATCGGGTTAATCAGACATTAAATATCGTTGTTTATCTCCGCGAGAGTCGATAAAAATTACCTTTCATCAAACCCTAGTGGCCATAGGCACATCCCAAGCATGGTTTAAGTTGTTCTAAATAAAAGGTTCGTGGGCAGACGTACTGGCGTAAACGTGGTTCACATCCTTCTGAATCTTAGAAACCAAAACGCGTGAACTCTGTTTGGACCTGAAGCAACTAAACGACACGCCCATTGGGTGCGAAACATGAATCTGATGGCAATGCTTTGTTCAAAGAGGGTGACTAAAGCATCGCCGTTTCCAAATATATATTTTTCCACAACGCTCAGATTCAGCGAGCCCGAAATAACATTAAAACCTGGCTTTGCTTGGTTATGAAGGCATTTCACTTAGTGAATTACGCTGAGTAAAATTAGTAACCGGCGGACTCATTTTTCAGCCAATTTCCTAAACAGGGCTCATACCTTACTAATCAGAACAAATGTTACACCGAAGATTGCCTTACGGAATGTCAGGTCCTTTATTTGTGATGAACACATACCACACTTTACGCAGACACTTTGTGAGAAAATAAGGACCATGTAAGAGGTCTTGAAAGGTTATGTTTTAGCAGTCATCCTGTTGTTAATCATCATCATCCGCAGAAACCAAAATAGTCTGCAGTAGCATGGTAAGAGGGGAGCGGGGCGGCAACGCGATAGTTTGGCCGACTCTTTATTTTGGTCGTGCTTTTGACATCATGTATAAATACACCCTCATTTCCATATCTACCCTCCCACCTCAGTGTTGGACTGTACGTCTTTCACTTTGATATATCCTGCACCGCAAATATTTTATACCTCATGTAACCACTACCACCAAAAATTGCACACAAACGTTGTTTTGGTGTGTGCACGCGTGGGCACGCGTGGGCACGTTACTTAATGTCAGCCAAACACACCCACGTAAAATACGTGCGAAATAACAACGCAGTCGCACTAAAAACAGCTGACCAGTAAAAGCTGGTGTACGCAATTTTAGAAGGTCTGAATAACAGATTGCTTAAAGTTATTTCTGGAAACCCAACTTCATTGAATGCAGTACTACCGATTATACAGCCGCAGGTGTAAGGCCTACTATTCGAATGGTTGCTCTCCGCAGCACCAAGTTAAGGGCTGCTGTCAGGAGCAGATCGTGTCACTGGATGCTGTAAATTCAGACAGATGGATAAAATGTAAGGTAGGCTTTAGTTGATCACCCGCCAGCACGCCCATTTGTATAGTTCAGTTGCGTTTTTTCTACAAACAGCTTTTGCGGGATCACTGTTTACTTAATATCCTTACAAAGACTTCGGAGCTGAAAAAGCAGGTTCATTGAACTCGTTGCATGCTTGTGAGCTTAACAACAGGGTCTCCGATTCTGTTGGTCCCGCGCAGCCCGAATTTCGCAAAGAAATGGCCTTAACACTATTCTTTCTTGAATAATGGCATTTTTTGCTACTGCAAAAGTGCTATGGAGCAAAACCCGTGTTATCCTCAAACCGCCCAGTTGTGAACCTCACAGGGTTTGATGCACCTTTGATACACCTATGGTTACTTCCATTGTCCCTGAGTTTTGATTAATTGCAGCAAAATTGAGCAATCGATTTTTCTAAAATCTTAATTGCGCACGAGCCTGGTGTAGAAAAGATTAATCTGATCTGCATCCTCGCTAAACGGGGGAATTTGGTGAGATATGAAATGGTATGGCGGTAGGACAAAATAAGGAGAAATTACCATTCCAGGCTCTCCTGTCTTCTATCGACAATACTATCAGCTTAAGACTACTAGCCACTGTGTGGTTGCTGTCAGGGTTCGAGAAACGAGGCACAAGCCAGTGCGGGACAAGTGAGTTCCGTCAGTGGTCAGTGAACATGCATCAACGAGTGTCAATTAATCTCTCGACCTAAACTGACAATGCAGCGACCTCGTGGCTCAACGGTTAGAATGTTAGACTCTGCTCAAAAAAGTTACAGGTTCGAGCTTCGGGTGGTGCACCAATTGGGTCTGGGAATGGCTGGCTGACGATGGCTAATAAGGCGGAAATGGTCGTTCCAATATCCCTTGTCTTTGCCGGATGCACTATCGAAATGAAGCGAAAACCAAGTGAGGGCTGAATTGATCGATTCTATTCATACTCGGTTCTACTTGATGTTACTAAATTCTTGTTTCGCTCCAACCTGTCCTGCTATATAGCTGCGCCTCACCATCCAGCCTTTCCTTAGCCTCGACCAGCATGCCACCCAGTCTGTCGGTATTCTTCTGTTGTACTTTGGTAACAGTCTCAAATGGCGGGTTGGTTCTAGCGGCAATAGGCATGCCTCAAATTAGGACCGACTGCTACGATGTCATCAAGATTCAACCACAAGATACACTTTCCAAAAGACTTTCAGGTATTTCTGCTTTTGACCTATTCGGTGGGATGTTAGTTAACTTCCCGCAGACAATCTGTTCCGTCTGCTCATCATTATGCTGTCGTTCTTTCTATTTAGTTAAGGTTTTTCATCTAAGCTCTCCACCCACGCAAGCCGATGAGTCAATGGCTGTGCACATTTTTCAGAGTAGGCAATGGTTCAGCTAAGAAGCGTCAGTCTTTACTATAAAATTAACTAAAAGGACTATTTAGCTTAATAATCTTACTACAATTTGCAATGCTTGAAGAAGGTTTACTTTTAAACGTCATTCTCTTGCGGTCTACCCATGGCAGTCGCATCGAGTTACTCGTAAGAATACCCAAATATAAACTTAAACATTAGTTCTAATAGTAGCATGAACCTCACGCTAAACCCTATCTTCCCAAACAACATTAACTTTAACCTTGACCATAAACACGACCCTAGCCATGCGAAAGCATATGCAACTGCTGGGACAAGAATTTTCTTCGCGTCAAGTTTCTGATTACTTCATGAACCCATCATCAGAGACGGTAGCAGAAATCAATAGGCTTGAACGCAGTTATAATTCATCCGGAAGTTACGCTAAGCTATCTGACAGATGGTATTGCTAGCCGTTTCTGGCTAATAAGCACTCTTCAGCTAGTCATACCCAACGCCAAGTGGTGTACCACCCGAGACTTGAGCCTACACCGGCAAAGCAAAGATCTTGTGGCTCAATGGTTAGAGTGTTAGACTCTGATCAAAAGGGTCGCAGGTTACAGTTTCGGGCGGTGCACCATTTGGGGATGAGTATGACGGGCTGATGATGGCTAACAGGCCAGAAATGGCTATTCTAGTCTCCCTTTTCTTGCCCAGCAATGCTATATACGAAAGATTACTAGCCACTTCTACTGCTATCAAGACCCGAGAAATTAGACCCAAAGCAGAGCGGAGCAAGCGCGTTCCCTTAGCGGCCTCTGAACGTTCATCAATGAGTGTCAAAACCATCTGGATTGTTGGCGGTTCCTGTTCTCCTATCCTGGTGAGGAGCCATATAAATAATTCTTGCCAGATGGTGTTCCACAGCAAAGTACTCAAAGCAATTTATTATGAAACTATAAGGAGTTCACCGTCATGGAATTTTGCAGAGCAATTACTCAGGGTGCGATTTTGAAAACAGATGAATTATATTTATTGGTTCCTACTTATTGTATTCCTCCATGTACTTTCAACGGGGAGGTGACCAACTAAGGTGCCTTATGTGCCTTAATATGGTACCACTGCTTAAAGGTACCACTGCTTTAAGGCCCTCCTACAGTGCAACTGCATCTGGAAAGCAAATTCAAGGGAAAGGGACGTGACGCTTTCTGAAGCCCCTTGTAAATTTGTAGTTGTAACATTTAAGGTGGAGATCGTCTGCAGAAAGGTATCCATAAGCCTGTCTAAATGCATATAATTTTAAACTTATTTAAGATGTTGCATTTTACGTCCACGCATCAGTTCATTAGTGCAAATTTCAAAAACCTTTAAAAGATTACCTTGCTCAGGACTAAAAAAATATGATTACATTTAGGACATTACCGACAAAGACGGAGGGAGACTAGGATGGCCATTTCTGGGTCATTAGCCGTCGCCAGCTAGTGATACCCAACTACAGTGTTGTTTCAGAAATTGCTGCCACACTCGAGTTTGGAACCCGCGACCTCTGATCAGAGTCAAACACTCTAACAGTTGAGCCACGAGCTCGCTGTCTTGTCGGTTCTTGATCGGAAAAATACAATAGTATATAAGTGCGCACCGATAATACTCATATGTGTGTGGGCTCTTAAAGCATCAACCAGGACCAGGGTGTCATGTAACTGATAGGTGTACACTTATCTACTGCTATATGATTGCATATTTGGGTGATTTTTATCCAAGAGAATCTACATAAGTGTGGTTTGAAGAGTTATTCCCTGAAATCATGGGGATGTTCATGCGGTTCAAGCGTAAAAAATGAGAGAGCGTCACAGGAGGAACACAAGCATATACATACATTTGCGCTCGTATATTCACACACTTATTCATTCACTTACGCTTAAATATTAAGCAAAAGGGCGCCCTTTTGCTGGTCTCACGGTTATGTAATGAAACCTGGCGGTCATCAGTGAAACTATTGTCCGTTTTAGATTGGCATTTTACTGCGCAGTCGGCCTTAATTCTAAGTGAACTATTCGAATTTACTGTGCGAACAAACATTCAGTCAACGTTATTGTAACGCTTACACCTGCCGTGTGAGCAATTCCGAAAGGAGTTCAACTAAAGGGACAGCAAATCATCTAACGCAACCAAACAACAGAGTCGGACAGTCAGTTGGTGGTGAACTTGGTGATTTTGGGAGACTGTTCAGTTTAATTGGCTTTGACTGGTTTGTAAGCGATTCCTTTCATTCGCAATCTCAGCCTGTCATCTTTCAACTGTACTTTTCATTACCTGACCGTATATCCTATTGGCTAGCACATGAAGAAGAAAAACAACATTAACGCAGAGTCATCACAGGACCCGCCTCTTTTATAGCAAACCTATCGGAGGAGTAAATCAACCTCCAGACGCAATAAAATTTAAATTTCCATTGATAGTCTGTGCGTCTAGATATCAGAAATTGTGCTAAATACCGTTTCTCATTACTTTACACCGGCCCACTGCGATCCGATTGGTGAGTTTAGCCTATTAACAATGGAGCCGGGAAATCGGTTCGCTGTGCCCTCGTTCTGCCGAGGTCTGACAGCAGAGTTGTGTTTTTGTGCAAATCGTTCAGTTTTAAAACAAAATACATGGTTAAAAGTATTGTCTATATGAACGCTTCTTAAAGGATGTAAAACCAAAAGCCTCACCCGGAAGCCACAACGTATATGGCTTTGTCATGCGTCAGGTACTGCAACTGCTTGAAACCACTGTAGGTGGCGTCCTTGAAGGCAACAGCCCTGCCGGAACTGATGAGCTCTAAAATCGGATGAAATATTAATGACCATTATCGTGCCAAGGGAAAACAATATAAGTAATACCGTCGGTCGTTAGGGGCAAAATCAATATTATGTGCACAGCAATTCGTGGGTATTTGAAGAAGATTTTTTGGGATAAAACATAACTTAAATTAGTGAATTTTCGGGCCTGGTGCCTCAGGTCATTTGCGGACTATCAGGAAATGTGCAATGAGCAATTAAAAGTTCAAAAGTACGGAAAATCAATAGTCTTACGGGGTGAGACCTGATTGGTAGGTGTGACCTCAGTTTGTGTCCAGCTGGGGTTCCAGACTCGAAAATGCACTGAGTAAAGTTAAATAACATGCCAAAGAACATCTTCTTCCTCAAATTAAAATTTCTTCGTAGGCGTGTTTTCCAATTTATACAGATTAAGGTATTTACTGAGCAAAAATCTGTCTGAAGACAGGATTTTGGTGGTTATCAATGCGGTGATCACCGTTGCAAGCGTGCTCTGAGATTTTATTGTCAGCAGCCACTTTGTATTTCCGGTACTTTACACGGCCAATGGACAGGCTTTGCTCTCTGTCACGAAGAAAGCCCCTTTTGGCGTTTTATTTAAAAGAAAGCCACGAGACTTCTTCGTGAATGTAGCATGAGGAAGAATATGCACTGTGCATCGCGTAGAAGAAAGTTAACATGCATTGGGCTAGGCTTTAGCTAAGACTAGATAGGAAGAGTTGTCTGAAGCCAAAATGTCGGAGACAACTCGTCGCACGTGGAATGAGAGATTTGGTCGATAACAGCCGTTTTGCTGCTAAGTAGATGTAACGGATAGACTCCGCGCTCTACCATGAAGGTAACCCTTTACATCCTTTGTTTTGAGTGAATTCGGGGCGGACGAAGTCTTCTCTGTTGTGCTGAAAGCAAAAATGTCATCTGCTGATCGCGCATTCGCCTTATACGTTAAATACCATTTGAATATGGCCATCTCATATTGAAAATTGCATTATAGGTCTTTTACGGTTGTTTTAATTCATTTAAGCATCTTAGCCCACCACGCTCGTCGCCTCAATAATTCATCCCTAAAATGAAGCACTAATCAGTTTCGGAATCCCAGCCCTCACGTGGTCCTTTAAAAGAGCCGGACCTGTTTGCTAGTCTTACCCGCCTTCTCTCAAAACACGGTTCTCTTTCAAGAAGTGGGGATGGGTTGGCGAAGTCAGCATAAAAGACTGCCATTGTCAACATTTCTTCCTACCCACTCTGATGGTATACGTTTCTCGGCTAGAGCGACCGATGTAAGTGGTCTAGAAGAGAAACATCTAAGGAGCTAAGGACGCTCCAGCGTCTACACTCCAGTGTCACTGTCCGCATCGTTGGGCAGGGGAATCGGAGCCCCTCAGTACGATCGGTGACCCTGTCTCGAATTCCAGGGATCGTTAGTGTTAGTGTTAGTATTGGCGCTAGTGTAAGGAGGGTTAGGGGAAGTGTATGAGTGAACTTTAGGACGAGAGAATATGCACTGGCATGGATGTAAGCGCAAGGCCGTCTATATCCCTGGAACAGTCCGTATTCTCATGTGCGATCACGGCATATTATGAGGCCCAGACTTAAGTTGACAAATGACAGTAAACCCGGACGGTCCAAACACTGGAACGTTTCTTCGCAGTACCCAGGCGAAGAAAATAAAGCCTTACCCACACAGAGCCTGCATACTTATGTTCAAAATTTAAAGTTACAACTTTTACATGGCGCCATATCGGAAGGACCGGTAACTCCACGATCTGACTCATCGAACTCAACAAAATATCGTTACTGTCCTATATTAGACCCTGTCACACTCTACGGCCGGTTATCAAAGCTCATCGCGCAACATTTGTGAACTTCATTTCTTCATTATCTAGGCTAGTAGTTCGTTTTTAATACAGTCGGCGACAAAGATTCTGCTCTGTTAAACGAACACCAGACCAAAGTGTGGTAAAAAGGTACAAATGCAGCCTAGTCTTTGCAAAACTCCAAATATTTTCTCTCAAAACCTAGATGAAAACATGCTTGATCACTTGCTGAACAAAAATCCTCAAATCCAAGGATCTATATGTTTTATAGGTAAGTCATATCAAACAAAACATTTCACAACTTCTAGGCAATTCTGCAAAATGACTGTTCTACTACGTATCCCAGATGTATTTGATAACTTATCGGACTGAATAACTATCAATTCGTACATCCTCAATGATTGGGCAGATATATTAGGCCAGTGGATGAACTGTGCTCATAATCTTTGCAAGCAGTAAAAAAGCATGCAAAATATTTTATTAGTTCTCACGACTGCATGAATTAGGTTTCCTTTCTGAGGTAATCATAAGGCACACAGCAGATGAGTATTTTTCGATGATTTCTGCTATACAAGTTTTTGGCATATCTGCTACCGTATAGATTATATATATATTTGAAAACTGTGGAACAACTTTGTTAGGATACTTATAATTAATTATTAAAGTTCTCTGCTTGTGAAATTGTTCAACTAGTAGGATAACTTCAAACTAGCATATTTTTCCATTTTTTAAATACCACTATTTTTTCAAAATGGGGACAAACAAAGCAAGTATCAGTTACTTGTTTTGGCCAACAGATAACTAGTGCTCTAGTGCTAAATTCTTCCTAAGAGAAGATACCCAGAGCTTTTGCTTCTAAAGCCGAGCGCCATACAAAATAGTTTTATAGCCACCGATCATGCGGACATCGTTCTGCCTCTCAGAAAGTGGTTGGTGGCCACGTGAAACGAGACACCAGGGCATATGGAGTGCGGGCGTGTAGTGACAGTTGAGCGCAGTATGCATGATTTGTCAATATAGTTAAATACAATCACGTACCGAACCACTGATCATAGGACACAGACAATGTTATCATCCATTCGATTTGATGTTACTGAGTAGCGAGAGCTAAGGAGCCGGAAATGTCCATTTGGTCAACTTTGTCTTTACCGGTAATTTCCCTCTGCCGATATTACTGGTCAGTATACGCCTGCCCATAGAACTCTAGATTGAGCCCAAATCTTAGCGAGTACTCCGCATACAACATAGTTGTTCTTTGCGATCGCAACCAAAAGGACAACAGGGCTCAGTAATTTGAACCTTGGGCTTGCTAATGATTATGCATCAAAAGAGAGGGACTCGAACCGAAGGTTTTTTAAAGTTGGCATCGGATATGGCTAGATGATGACGACTAATAAGCCAGAAACGGTCAACCTAGTCTCTCTCGTCTTTTTCGATTATCTGCTTCTGTAGATATATACATATGTTCCAATACATGTGTGTATATAAGGTGGATCCGACAAAGAAAAGGGAGACCGGAATGGCCATTTCTGGCTCATAACCCGTCATCATTCTAGTCACCATGTGACGATCTGGAGGGTTTGTGTTGCAAGCTCCTGGGCAAAGCGGAACTTAATTGTTCCTCTAGTAGATCGGCGAAACACATGCATTCATATATCTATGTATCTTTGTACGTGAATAAAATTAGTATTTTCAGCAATCTATATAAACAATTAGGGCCATCAGTTCAGCGTAAGTGACAGTGTTCGCTGACAATTGACGGAATTCAGTCGGCAAAGCATTGCCTCAGAATCATGATGCCATTGATTTTCCAACTTTTACTTCCTGTGTAGCAACCTTAGAGCAATCGTCGTCATACATTGAAAAACCAGACGCTTTTACGAATTTAAACTAATTTTCGTGTTTAGAACGAAAATACCGACAAATTTAGGATATACAGGGACAGCAAATTTTGGTTTATTTTTGTTAGGCAGGCAACCATAGTTCACTTTGCTGAAACTTTAGACTTTTGCATCTACTCTCCATATCTTGACTTATTATTCAAGTAAATTTCCATCAGTACAGTATGCCATTTAGGCAGTGTTGGTGGCTATAGTTTAAAAGCCTCTTCGAGTAGTTTGTGACTCAACAGCTGCTGGATCTGATCATATTACTCCACCTCTCCCAAAAAGCCCCTGATATACTCACATTTTTTTATGCATTCTTGAAAATTGGCATCAAAAGATGAGCTGATGATTGTTGCTCAATCTGTCTTATGCCTAGTCATAAAGCTTTCAATAGCTTTTGTCCTACATTATTCCGCTGAGTTGTCTTGGGTAAATCACTTCTGCAAAAGCTCACTGTACCCATCGTGCTAGATGCTGTCATACATTTTCTTCATTTTATCTGAAACCTTACAGGATGTGTATCAAGCAAAACTCTGTGTCTCAAATTAATCTACAATAACTGGCCTCTCTTCTTTTCACAGATCTCTAATAATGGGGCCATTTACTCCTTAATAATCTGTACTCATTATGCGTGACTGAATGGTAAGATGGAGTTTTCCTGCAATTCAATGTCCACTCGACCGACTTCGTGAGATTTAGCTCAACCATTTACTTGTTAACTAACCGCAAAGAAATCCTCCATCACACATGCCCTGAAGGCCATCATGCTAAGCGTAAACGATGGCTGATTTCTCGAACGATTTCCGGCATGAGAATGTGATGTTCAATAACGCTGACGTTTACTGTATGCTCCGCGGCGTGACTTGCGTTGCAACTACAGCACCCTCTTTCCCCTCTCCCGTCTGTGGACGGTGACATACCACAAAGGCGCGATTGACCGCCGGCGCGAGACACAGCCAGAGTCGCCATCACGCCTGCCTCAGATCCCACGGATTAGAAATGCTATAAAGGCCGGCGCTCATGCGTGTCACCAATGCCCTCATTTTTGACATTTCACATGGAAATATGAGCCAAATTAGGCCTGCTATGCTCTAATTTGGCCCCGTGTTGGTCCAGTGCATCTACCACATGGCATTGGGCTATTCTGATTGATGAAAAGACTGTGCCATCGCCTTAAAAGAATAATCGATCACACTGACCTACTTGCAGTGTCTCCGTCTATGTTCTCAGCTATGATCTGAAGGGATCTGATAGAGGGTGCATTTATCGGCAAACTGGGCGAATGATGTTCATCTAGTTCACGTGCAAAACAGTGGAATACGTGCCTCCTAATCCTACCTGAAAGAGGATCTGATTTAAATACGACATACTGTTACTACTTCATGCAAGTACTTTGAGCTGCTGAAAAATCGCCTCAGATGTTGCAGTGCTCTGAGACTGCGGCTGAAACTTAACTCGAAAAATATCAGATGAGTTCACGATTTTCGGCAAATTTACCGGCAGTACTAAATTCACACATTTATCTATTTTTTACACATATTGGCAGGACTGTCTTGTGGGCCACCTTAATTTAAATTCTGCCTGCCTAAGGTTGCCTTAAAATAAGTTCCGCAAGCCGATGCTCGAACTTCTCCTAATAGGATTTGTCTGTTATTCTTATTGTTCAATAGGCATCAGCAAACATAGCAACAAGGGTTCATTTTGGTCGGTTTAATTGCATTTAGTTCACTTAAAAATTATAAGTGATCCTTGGATTGTTTTAAGGTTGCAAAAATTCACATCAGAGAAATCCGAAAACTAATTGGCGGGCATACGTATACGTTTTGTGTGCGAAAAAGAAGCTGCTACAAGCTCCAAGCTAGGCATGGCCAATCAGCCACCTCCTCCCCTCTTTTTCCGCCATCTCTCTGATTACAGCTTAATTAGCCGCTTGTTACTACTCCGAACGCCCTCCCTTATTCCCTGGACGAATTTGCCTGTAACGTTGATCGTAATTTACCTACAATTTTACCTTTTTAGCTTCACCCCCCTCCCATATAAATGTAACGGCCTGATGAGAATTTTTTGAAAGTATGCGTATGCTCGCAAATTGCTTTTTGAATTAAAAGTGACTCCAATATACTTGCAAGTGTTCAATTTCTTCTTCATTTAACGTGCATTTGCAATCCGATATCAAGTATTTAAGCTTTAACCACGAATTCCGTAATGGTTTCTTTTAAGAGGGCCTCAGTAGAGAGTTTTGCCAATTTGTTAAGAGTTTTGCTTACCGATGACCATAATGAGCAATTGAGCTTCACCAAATTAAAAAATTTCCAGTCCTTAATAAAAATGTATTCATTATGAAAACATGCAGGGTATAAAACGCAGTCAAACAAGAAAGTAAAAAATCCGCAAGCCATGCGACAAAGAATGGGAGACTGGGAAAGCCGTACCCCTAATGAAGTATTTACTGGCTACCACGGAGTTAAACGCTGGCGAAAATAACGGTAAAAACGACTCTATTGCCAGGAAGATCAGAAAATCAGTCAAGTGAACTGTCTTATAAGTGATTGTCTGTATTTTTGTCGGAAAATCAGAGTCACTGCTTGAAAGTATTTATTTTGAAGATTCAGCTCCAACTCTCAGGAGTGTAAGCAATTGATCTGAATAATGAATGAGAATGTGTTTGACAATCACCCTTACTGTATTCAACCACTGGCTGAAGTAGAAAACATAATATGAAGCACGTTTTCCCCTTTTATTCTGAGTAGTTGGTTGCTCTAGTCACAGCTGCAGGCTAGGCAAACCATAGTTGTAGGCAGCCTTTGTCGAAGAAGCAAAATGCCACGAGGTTTACTATTGAGCTATAGGGTTCAAATCGTGCTTGAATGCTGCAAGAATGGACATGTTTTAAACGTTGAATACGGTTAACGATCCCACGGTTGGTGTGTTTAAGTA
Source organism: Ligula intestinalis (assembly GCA_036362985.1). Classification (NCBI taxonomy): domain Eukaryota; kingdom Metazoa; phylum Platyhelminthes; class Cestoda; order Diphyllobothriidea; family Diphyllobothriidae; genus Ligula; species Ligula intestinalis. The sequence continues at coordinate 20,461,880 of JAYGXS010000004.1, read as the reverse complement.
AGGCAGGGTGGATGAATGCAAACAGATCACTAGTGATTGGGTATAAGCCGTCAATGACCCCTCCAGACCGACATGGGTCTAAGACATGTGACAGTGTCTGCAAGGAGGTGACTATATGTTCTCCTCAGCCGTGCATGTGTTTCTTCTAGCTTTTATATGTGCCAGCAGTTGGGATAGTCATCTGCTTTCCATCATGCCAACCGTAAAAAACGTCAGACGACCATTGACCCACATTGACCATTGCTATGGTTATACTTTTTACGCACATAAGCAAGCAATACACACCTTTAAACCCTTCGCCGGCATGAAGGTAAAAATTAAAATTAAAACGTAACTGGCTACCCGCTGCTTCGCTGTGGCTCTGCTTCCTACATTCTTCCAAAGTAAATTTTTGTTTCCAAAGCCACATGAAGTCTCGTCGTCTGAATGATAACAGTTATGAGTGAATTGTGCGTGATAAAAAATGTTAATAACGTGGCTAAACAAAATGCTGAAACATTAACCTTGGCCTTTTTGCAGTTCTTTTAATGGTCTGTTCATCAAATGATTGTTGTGATTGGAGCTAGAGATTTATAAAGATTGGTAATAAAAGTCTCATGCACTAGTCCCATTTGGTAGAGCTTTGGGCAAAGTGTCGAAGAGCGTACCGGTGTTTCCTTTTTTCCAATTTTTTTTTCCAGAGCTCTCACCTTACTTTTATGCATATTTTAGGGTTTGTCGATTTTTAAATCCAAGCGAGCAGTTTAAGAGATTTTAGAGCTTCTGAAATTTGTCGCTTGGTAAACTATCCAAGTTTATAAATTCTTTCAAAACGTTAAAATTGGCTTGCATTTTAAAATTAATATCGCATCGCCATTTCTAGTCGATTCTCAAAGGCGCATGCTCATTTAAATTTAACTGCAAGCGGTTGCGTAAAACGTCATGTTCACTATGCAAGAAGACAAAAAGGACAACCTCTCGCTTAGCCGAACCCCTCGTAATCGTGTTTTGCAGCAACAGACTATCGGTTAAACAGACGGCTAGGCTTTTAACCGTTACCTGTTCTTCCAATAAGATGTATCATTAAACTTCCTTAGAGATAATCCTTTTAATTATCTAATATATTAACGCATGTGCTTCGCCGATCTATTTGACGAAAAATTAAGTTCCGCTTTGCCCTGGAGCCCACAATTAGAGCGGCGCAGCCACTCATATAGTGGTTATCATGATAGGCTGAAATGGAGCCGACAAAGCTAAAGGGAGACCGGAATGACCATTTCTGGCTTGTTAGCCGTCATCAGCCAGCCACACTCAATCTCGAGGGTCGGAAGCCCCGAGATTCGAACCTGTAACACTTGGTTATTGAGTTTGCTACTCTACCATTGCACTACGGACTCGTTACCTTGTTGGTTGAGATTGGGAATATGATGAAAATATGTGCTTCGTAGGTCTAATAGAAGAATAATTAGTTGCCCTTTGCCCAGGTCCCGTGTTCGAATCTCGGGGGGTCCGACCCCTGAGATTGAGTATGGCTGGCTCTGTCGGACCTATTTTATTCAATATATATTCAACTTATTAAATAATTAAGATGACTGTTCAGAAGATATTACAGACCTTCCCAAAACGCACAATCTCCCTGTTAGTAACGGGGTAGTTTTGTGCGATCTGATGGCAGCATTTAATAGATTTTTCATCTGGACTTCGTTGATGCTATATATGAACGACTAAAATAAGCCAGTCTTTCAGCTGCCACGTGTGCCAAAATGAGTTATTTACGCTAGGCGTTGCCCACACACAATCAAAACGTGGCAGTTATTACAAAAAACTACAGCGCCAAGCTCCGAAGACGGTCGCGGGCAAGCAAAAGTGTGTTTTTATGAGCGCTATTCAAATAAAGTCCTCTTTATGCATAAAGATATGTGTATTAATAAAGATATTTTAGCACTGGAACCATTTATTAATTTTCGTGGGCATTCGTCGTCACACTGGTATCCACTGAGAGAGGTAATAGAGCAATCTATAGAGAAATGGTTCATGGGTATATTAGCCAATCAAACGTTGGCGATACAAGTCTGGAAAGAACAATTTTTTAGTCTACACTTCCTTTAGTTTTTTGCGCTTGTTTTATCTTGCCTTCAAATGAAAATGCAAATGTTGCAGAGAAGGATGATATTATTTATGACTGGAATGCATAAAGTCGGGAGAACAAGGATGTAACAATGTTCCTTTCGCAGACCAATTAGCTCAACAAACGAATTCCGTCAGCCAAAACCTATTGTATTTGAATGATTATTTTAACCTACTCACTGCTGCGCTCGAAAAATTATTTCCATCTACAAAGGGCGAAATTTTCTTGTTTGAAAAACTTCGAATTTCCAGTGGTTAGTTAGTGTGGATTTCAACCAACAGAAGTCTCGAATTTAAGAAAAAAATGCTTGCACACTCAAGCACACACTTAAGTATGGTAGCAAGATCAGGATGTAGGGCTTTTTCTCAATTTTAGGCAGAAAACAACAAACAGCTTCTTTTGAAAAACTGCAGCCGAATGCCTTGTCCCCATATAAACATTATTTAACTGTGAACTGCAAAATCATAATGAGCAACATGAAAACGCTTGCTCTTAAAAGGATATCACAAAAGATTGAATGGGAAAAGAAAACTAGGGTAAGGGTTCTGAACAAAGCAAGATGGCAGATGCAACAACAATGCGCAATTTTTCTCCAATCCAGGTCTTGGTTTATTCAATGATAGTACATTTTATAATGTAAGAAAAGAGTTCCGGTGATTTATCCATGACCAATGTAAGGCATACAGTAAAATGGACATGTCTATGCAGTTTTAAGCGTTTTGTGGCACTTATAGATCGAATAACAACCATAAAAAATTTACAAATTTCAAATTTCAAAACATATCAGACCCAGGGCTCCAAGGTACGACGAAATGGTTCCTTTCTGACTTCTAAGCTGGATAGACCAGTACATACAACTCTAATACGACCCGACCTTTTTCCGGTCTGCCCCAACAAAAGGTGATTTTAATAAGTAAAGTTAACGGATGATTGAATTTAATCTTATCGACAATGCACAGGATCTAGGCTTAAGCCCGAATTTGTTCAGCACCCGTGTTTTTTTTTCTATGACTCACTACAACTAGCTACTATAGAATGGATATCCTGCTAAGTTTGCGGTATGCGAACAATAGCACTTCATATCATTTCATTTACTTTTATTTATTATTACTAAGTTCAACAGGTCAAAGGAGAAACAGCAATACCTGTTCACCTGTCAAATGTGGCATAAAATGTTATTTAACTGTATCGTCTACAGGTAACACAGAAGCCCCTGTTGTTTTAATTAAAGTACTTTTAATCTGAAAAAACGCACACTCACAAAATTCAACTGCCGACCAAGGTCACTGTGCCTGGCAAAATAATACTGATTACAGCCTTATTTCGTCCCACCCTGTCGGAATCCGTGTTCATCATCAAATAAAAGGCGAAGGCCATTCAGCCTTACCTTTATTGAAGCCTCAAAATTCATTGTATACTGGTGCATATTGGTTTAAACCAGGAGTAGGTAAATGGTGACGTTCATTAAGCATCATTTATTCTGTTTCTTTGAGGGAACATTACGTTACTGCTCATAAGAACTCAGAGGGCATAATGCGATCACGTTGAATTCATTAGTTTCGCTCTACAGGCAGCGGCTTTAACCATGCATTTTAGTGTACAGAGTAGATTCTGTTAAAGCAACTGCATCACTTTCATCATAATTCTCGCCACTTTGCCACTATTTCCGTTTAATTCATGCAGCACACCAGCGGAGGTATTCATAAAGAGTGCCACAATATTCTCGGTTAGAAGGTGTACGTAGCTCACGAGCGTATTCCGGCTTTGTATGTGACCTGAGCTACCAAGTTAGTTCTTGAGTAAACAGACTATTGGAAAACCATTTACTACATAATATTTATTTTAATTCCGCTTTACAGTTATTTAACCAAATTCTTATGTAGTCCTCCTGTAAGATTTCAATTTAAACGGTCGTAAAAGAATATTCTGATAAATTATAATTGAAAAATTTCGTCCTTCTTAATATTTGAGTGCGTACGAATGCCAGTGATAATAATGTAATCAGTAGCCATGTATGCCAAAACCCAGCATTTGAGCCTTTCAGATGACCTCCTATACGTTTTTTTCAAAGATAACGTGCGTTTTAGTAAAAAAAAGTCTGATGGGGAATAGAAACTAACCCTCAATTCCTGTTAATAAGCCATCAGCAGTTTGAACAAAATAGGTTCCAGTCTGCAGCTCAAGGTGTTCAGAATCCTCACTGAGATCACTTTCATCCACATGTCCAGACAAAGACGCATCCTGTAGGTAGGACAAAGAAAGGTCGTCGGAAAGGTCAATTTGATCCTGCAAAAAGTCCCTGTTGTAGGCATTATGTTCGTCGTCTTCATCCACATTCTGGTGGATAGGCTCCTGTGATACAGGACTCCTAGTGACAACCTGTGTGAGGGAAGTATTCCACTTCTGGGTAAAATTTATCCCGCCGGCGGAATCTATGGGTGAGGCCAGACAAGTGGTAAGGTAACTGGCCAGGATGAGAAGGATACACGTCCATGGAAAGAGTGATGAGTAGAGGCGATGACTAACGAGGATGGACTTGAATGTACAGAACCAGGAAACCTGCCGCCAGAGCAATTTGCCTGTCCTCAGACAAGTGTGTGAAATAAGATCCAAAGGTGTGGAGGGTTGAGTCGCCAGGCAGCCCTCGCGAGCGTCGTGGCTGCGTTCCGAGACCTGAAAGTCCAGTTCACTGCAAACTGGGTGGGGAGAGGTGTTAACCAGATTTTCCTGAAGTAAGTATTTTGTCTCAGCTGCAGAAGATTTGTAGTCCTCACAAGCTGTCTGTGGCATTTCGGTCACATTCGAGCCGTCCGCTGAAGAAGCGGCCGAGGGTGGAGGAGGAAGGAGAAGGGAATGAGAAGATGTGGACGACCATTGCCAGACGGTTGGCTGAGGCATATCTATCCTGAGCGAAAGAGCGGAGGCAGACACTACAAGGAAGGAAAACGTACCTATGAGGTCAACAAAAACGTCTTGCAGCCGAGCTTGTTTAGTTTACGTCCTAAATGGAAAGGATCGAATCAACCATCTCAGGGTTCCATATCTTTTCGCTCTTCGCCTTCCGATTGCAAGAATGTCTGCCCCTAACTTACCCTCTCATTGGTCTTTATCTGCCTGCAGGTGTAAACTGCGCGAATTTTGGCTGAAAGTTGACTCGGAGATTCAACTGCGCACTTTGGAAGTTGACACTCTACCCCCAGGGGTTGAGTAGACGTGATATCTTGGAAGTGCAGGATGTGAATGCTGTAGAGTCCATCGGATGGAAGCAATTAGCGCCAGCATCAGATAACAGGTTATAACTGTTTCCCCATTTCTTTCTTTTGTAAAAGATAGCACTAAAGATAACCAGTCCGTGAAGTGCTTGCAGACTGGGGGTTATTCTCGAGTTCCCAGTGAACTTTACTTCCTAGAGCGTGTCCAGCAACCCCCTCTGGTACCATAAACCTCCAAAATAAACACACATTTATAAGATAATTTGACAAGGCAGGAATTGTATGCGTGGGCTTTGTGCCACCCAGTCCTGGCCTACATATTTACATGTCCTAAATGATTTCCTGTAGTTAGCCATTATGAATGTAGATAGTGTTAAGTGATTTAAATAAAAGTCGAAGTTTTTTAATGGAATATGCATGACTATCACTCAAAATATTTGCGTGAAATGTTGCGATACTATGTTTGTAGTATCGTACGATCGTAGGGTCAGATCCTAACGCTTTCGAGTACGACGCGAAACAGAGACGCCGGGGTGAGAGGGAGTAATGGTCGGACCCCTTTTCCCCCTTTCCTTCTCTGTTCCCTTATTATGATTATGAGCGAACTCTTTGATTCCTTAACACCTCTCTTCGTAATTAATACTGATATGTTGCTTTAAAGTCTTTACCCTACCGTCGCTAATAATATTGTTTTTACCTGAGGATAAGTATTCGAAAACTTTCATTTGCTAAACCTGAATTCCTGAATTATATATATGTATATTGTAAGAGCCTAGAACTGGCATATGTTCTCATGCGTCTGGGATCAACGATTTGTAGTTGTTTAGGTTACACATGAACAGTGGCGATTGCTAGGGAGTCCGTCGTCCATTTTGCTAAGAGTTATTAGCCGCAAAAATGTCCGTTTGAGACATTAGGACGACATCTTACCTAGGCCTATCTTATCGAAAATTCTCTAATCAAAACAGGAGAGAATACTTTGTTTTCCTTTTCAGCCTTATTAAATAGATCGCACGATGGCATGAAACGATAAAGTATACAAAATATAAAAACGGTTATTTCAAAGAATGACTCCCTACGTTTACATAAGGAGGTAAAAATTAGATAAAAACAGTATTTTCCATTGGTCGAACATAAACAAATTCCTGAAAATTAATTCAGTGCTGCACGGGGTCGTATACGTTTGCCCATGGACAAATTAACTAAGCCCGATGCCATAAAGTAATATCTGAAGGATAATCTTCGTATGGTTAATCGTAGTTTTAATAAATAGGTGCTAATTTTCTACCAACTGGGACCTACGAATGGTTCTGCAAATGCCAGCTGGCACGTGTCAAATATCCATCTCAATAAATGTCACCGCAGGTTTCACAAGTACAACAATGTCGCTCAGCTGTTTGCAGGCTGTATTGTGTGAGAAAATCAAGGTGTGTTAAGCACTGTGACTTGGAGTGTTGCCAATTAGGAATTAAAGTTAGGTTACGCACTCAGCCCACTGTGCAACTGTGTGTGGAGTGACTGAAGCCTGATTCGCAGACCACCAGTCAACGCCTCCTTCTTAATGTAACCTCTGACATTCCAATGCATGTGAGATGTGAACCACTTAAACCCTTTTGTACTAAATCCTTATGTCTGTGTTAGCGAGATCAGGTCGTATACGAGGCCCACATGCGCCGGTTTCCCGCACCAGGCCAACCGACGATGCTCTCACAGCCATCGTATTCATGCGCCGGTCTTTGCTCCCGTGCCACCTTGTCAATTGTTAATCAGCACAGTAATTGTTCGTTTTTAACGCATGTTAGATATCGTCATTTATTGTCAACAGTGTTTGTCAATATGTCGGTTGGATTCCAATCTACTCAGAGTCCTTTGCCAAATGTTCTTTCAAAAAAAACGGCTTCAAATATTTTTCGACACAATATTAACAGAACTTATCAGCATTTCCTGCCTGGCAGTTGTTAAAATGAAGGCATCCTGCGCGTGCATTTGTCTCTCTCGTGGTCCTTTCACAAATGTCTTGCTTCCTTTTTTACCGGTCTGACTCTCAAGCGATCTGCTGCCCTGTACGATGGACCCGTACTGACTTCCTACCTGCCTGCTTCTATTTATTCTACCACACAAAGACTTGGCTGTGCCGAATTTAACGTTGGCGGAGGGTGTCTTGTTGACGTAAGCTGCGCCAGACTAGGTTTCCTGTTTAGGACGTGCTCCTGTCGATCAAGAAATGCGTTTACTTGGAGCGGTGGGCGTTGAACTTTCGATCAAGACGTGGGTGGTTACACTTATTTGTGTCGAATTTAATATTTGGCAAGAAGCAGAGTGTACACTGTGATGCCACCCTTTACCAGTAAAACATAAGACATAAACCCGAGCAAAAGTGGAAACATTCAACTTGGTAGCATTGCAGCATTTTTGCCGTTTTCACATTGAGTAAAAAGACCTGATTTCTGTGCTGGACAATATGGAGAAAACAAGCATTGAAAGTACTTTTGATGCGCGGCTTACTATTGCGCATTAATTCATTTTCTTCATGGTAGATAACTTCAAGGAGTATTTCGGGGTATTCTAACATATAGAAATTGCGATTAGGGCTCTGACGGAGATCCTGAAGTCTTTTTAAATTATTTGAATTTTTAAGCCGGATGTAGCGAACACATTGACTGTACTTTTGTTCCATGCCAATGACAGAACCTAAAGATAGCCGATCATAGTGCTTGAATCTGATGTCCATGAGCGTGGTATCCTTTTAAAACAATATTCAGTAAAGTTGTCAATACAAGTGTCAAATTTCACAAAAAAAAGCAATATGGAAAAGTTGCCCACTACTATATTGCACAGGGCACACTAAACTTTTGTGATACCTAAGCAGGAAAATGGGCATTTGGAAAATTAAGTTTAGCCCCTCTTTCATACATGGTTTGGCAAGAGACAAAAACCCTACTCATACTTTCATAAAGCTTGGACTAGTTCATGCGAAACAACCTTGTTTAACCCCCAGTTTTGACTAAGTTTTTTTGGCAGCATGCTAAATTTGGCTGCGAATAACCACCGAGCGATGTGAGTGAAGCGCACTCAGAACTGCCCTACGTAAAAAGTGTGCAGATATTTTCTTTAATTTCTGCTGTATATATTGATTTTCTCCGTCACACCCAACAAATGTTTCCTCAAAGTGTTTTTCAATCAGTGGTTTTAAAAAACTTCGCCCTTTTTATTATGCTTACAGGGGAAGCCAATATGCGAATTTTAAGATGTTCTCCATGCTGAAAGCATTGCAAATTTTTGCTCAACTCGTATTTTCGAATACTATCCTCTTTATAATTTTCACTGACCTCACCGCATACAATGGAAAATACCAAAAACTCAACTCCGAAAGTATTGGAGAGCGTTTATGCGGCGAATTGTGAGAATATTTATTTGGCCTCACGTAAATCTCTGATTGCAGTCTTCAAAAATGAGAAACCCCCGAAAATAGAGATTTTCTTTGAACTTGTTTATTCTTGAAACCCAAAATTTGCTTTTCTTCAAACAAAACTTTTACACTCAACGTAATTTCATATTGACAAGACACAAATATGCATTTGCGCTAACTTATTCGATAAAAGATTACCAAGCTTATATTTTCATTTAAATTTCCTCCCCATATCTATATGCGATCGAAAAAGCGAGCGCCATTCGGCCAGGCTGCAGTCACTTGAAAGTCGGTAAGCCATTGTTTAAGGGTCTACATCAGATTAAGTTCCAAGACATTCAGCTTTGCTATCCTTCTGAAGTCTGGTTAGGTTCGTTAGGACAGCCTAACGAACAGCCTAAGTAAGCAGAAACTTGCAAGCCATAGCGGCACTTCAAGCAGGCTATTGATAGGCCTGCACGGGCAAATATACACAGGCCGTCAATCAATCGATTATTCAAATTTCTAGTTGCAGTCAGCCGTCGAGTTATTAGCCAATCACAGCGATGGCCAATCTCAAAGAAAATATAATTGGATCAATGGACATCATAAGAGTATTCCGGCTCAGACAAGGCACCGTGATATAGCTAATTCGGGCTATTAGCCCTCATCAGCCACGGGAAGCCAACTCTAGTGTAGCAGCTGAAATTGCTGCCGCATCCGAGTTTCGAACTCGCGCCTCGCCGGTCAGGGGCAGACGTCCTAACCATTGAGCCATTGACGTCAATGTCTAGCCGGTTGTAGATTGGGAGCATATATTATTTATTGTGCACCGATCTATTCCTCAGGACATCATTTACACGCATTTGTTGCTCTGAATATGTTGTACCTATTACACTTCAAGACTTCTGCTGCCACACTTTTTGTCGTGTTCTTCCTTTGGGGACTCAGACGAAGCGTTATTGGCGGATATATATCGGCCTGGCCTTCTGTTACAACAAGGTTGAAAGCTAGGCGAAGAATGGAATTTTCTGTGAAGCAAACTATCATCAATAATTCTGGCCACCTTCTTATTTAAGTCTGAATGAGCAAAGCGTAGATGAGCTCTACTCGCTTTAATTATTGCAGCCACTGGTCAAAATCGTTAAAGCTAGCGGAGATGACTAAAAACAGGCAATGTCTGACAATGTCTTGTGGTGGATGAAGAGTGCAATTCTGGGGTATAAGTGCAGCTTGAATGATTCACCTGCACTAAGAGATGGTGCTGTTAGCCAGAAGTCTGGAGGAAACGTAAAAATTCAGCAATTTCATTCCAAGCACAACTTCTTGAAGATTTATGACAAGGTGAACATTAAACACGAGATATTTAAGATGAGAAAACATTTATTTGCTATTAAAATAACTTGTGTTCGGTGATAAATAATTTCGAGACGTTGTTCGCATGACCGAATTTGAAAAAATTTAATCCCATTTATTGCAAAAGATAAAAGGAAAAAAGACCGGAATGGCAAAAATGTAAGCAAATAAATCAGGATTCTATAAAGTTATGGCAAAGTGAAACCAAATGACTGGAAACACCCCCACATCTGAGCAATGGGGCAGCACTTTTTAAGTGCACTTTTAAATGCATGCATTTCAAGTTGGCAGTCCATGCCAGAACCAGCAGCCCCGTTTCGCCTTTTTCCTGATAATTAATGGCATAACTTGAATTTACCCTTCCGAATACTGAAATAAAATTTCCAAAATTTCATTCAGTCTTGGTCATCGTCGTTGATATACCTCCTTACCGTAAACACGACTACAATTTAAGCCTACTTGCAAGTTAACAGTAGTCAGTAAATCACATCAAACAGTATATTCCACAGTATCAGCCCCGGTTGGATACGCAAATAAAAGTGACAATTATAAGAGTCCTCACTTAGTAGAAAGAGGTCAACTGTAAAAAATAATGTTAACTATTGCATAGACTCTCAAACGTTTACCTGCCACACATAGAAGCAAATTGTGGAAGCTACTCCGGCAAGGTCGGCGGTTGGAAGCTCGAAAAGGGGGAAGGGTGGAGTTGTGATAGGGATAAAACAAAGCCTGTGTTTCTCACGCTGACTTTCTTTATTGGTTATTGCTGTCAACGAAGGTACTCCGAGCGTAGAGTTTTGGCATAGCAGCAGTAGCAGAGCATTGTAGGTACATGTGGGGTCTCCTCGGCACTAATGCACTGGTATAATTTGCGACGCATAAACGCTGCTTGTGCATGCGCGTGCCCGAGCGAACACTTAGCATGCCCGAGCGCAGAAGCTTGGCGTGACCTTGAAACCTGCGTGCCAATACTTGTGCACGCGTCCCAAGCCTGCGCCCCTTGCGCAGCACTCATTGGCGGGTCCGTGTTAGTGTGCGTGTACGTGTGTATTGGTGCGTCTTTAAGAAGCCTGTGCGTGCACGCATCTTAATTAGAGTAAGTCGGCTGCTCCAACCCCAACCCCGCTACAAACATGTATGCACACGCACACACGCACGCACACAATTCATGTGCATGCTTACGTCTACTCTTGCATGGCAGAGACAAGGGGCCGCCTCTAGAAAAATTTAATGCTGAAAGTTGGCGCACGCTTCAGCGAAGGCATGCCACGCATTTAAGCACACATGCGCGCATGTGGCGGCGGCTGACGATGAGGCATCTATCGATCGGCATGTGATATGCTCTAGCAGCTACGGTGGACACATGCGCGAAGCCAGTGGCTTCTAGCCATGGCATAACCGTGCCGCCCCAACACGCTGCCTGTAACGCTCAACAGCACTCACTACCGGGGCTTTAGTTGTTTTTCCTGCGGTAAACACAATTTGCTTGAGCACCATGGAGACAACTGTCAGGCTAGGTAGAGTGGGAGAGGAATATATAAGCTTCTAAGACGGTGCAGAAAACCATGTCGCCGCCAGCGCTTCGAAAAAAAGCGGGTAACGCTAGTCAACTCTTCTTCGCAATTCCAGTCTTCAAAAATTCCTTGGTCTTCTTCGTTGTTGGGATGTGAGTTGGAGCGAGCCTAAAAAGTGCTTTTTGAAAAAGGTTATTATAGTAATTTACCTGCTAGACAGAGGAAGGCTACATTTTTTTGCCTTTACCGCTACGCTGGAAAAAGTTATTCAACTGGGGTGGAAAAAGTAAAAACTGTACATCTTGTACTTCGGCAAGCTTGAAAGCTATATCTTACGTTTATATCCGACGGCCTTTTAACTCGGCACTAAACAGACTATATCTGTCTGAATTGAACAGTGTTAGCTATATGTATGTCTGTGCCGCATGTCAACAGTGAGTTGGATCATCACATTTGCGGTGACTAGATTGGACTACTGCCAAATTTTCGGATAAGGACGACTTTAATGGCCACCTAGACAAGACACGTTCGCAATACCTGCGGCTTTGCGCGTCGTTCTGGGAAGATTTTATTTATGGCTAAGTTGAGTAGGGGTAAGAGCTAAGATAAGGCTTATGTGTAAAGTTGCGGTTACGGCCAAAGTTTGCGTCTGAGTTAGGATTAGGTGAAGGTGTATGGTTTGATTTTGTTTTGACTGTGGATTTAAGGTTCAGGGTAGGATTAGGGTTAAGATTTAGGTTACAGATTACTTTTCTGTTGTGGTTAGTGTTACTGGTCAGACACGGAGATATTTGCTCTACCTGATAGTCATCGGAAAACAATTTAATTGAAGCAGGCGGGGCGCCACGTTTCCTGTCCAGATGGCTATAAAAGCCATACAAATCCTAAATTTGTCCACAGTCCATCTATCTTGCCGATCTCACCATGGCCACCGGTGGAAGAAGCAGGTGTCGCTGGTCGAGGAAAAAAAATCCACATGGAGGGCCAAGTAGCGAGCGAAGAAAAAGATCGATCAGCCCATGGCCAGCACATACAGCCACAATTTTGAATTGCTGATCGATAAAGTCAGTTCGTGCTTTGACGAAGGACAGCCAGCCCAGCTGTCCGAAATGTCCGCGAACAAACGAACACATTCCGGTGAGCATAATGTGGTCTCTGATTCCAATCGCGGAATTTTAACTTTTGCAAACCGGAGAAGTTTGTTACAAAATCGGTAAAAAATAAAAGTGTTGTGCATAGTTTTGTCACCAAAATGCAATTGGAAGCATTTATACTACCTAAGTAACAATACTATTGAAAGATAACTGTTCTTTGCATACAGTCAGAAAAAAACTTGCTCTAAAGGCAGCATCTTGACGGAACTGAAATAGTTTGAGATTATGTTCTACGATAATTACTAATACAGGGTATTATCATAAGATGGATGCCGTACAGGCGTATTAAGAAGCCACTACGAATAGCTGGGCACACATTAAGTTTTCAATTGAAGTCATAACGATATGAAAGCGTGACCCTCACCACGGCTGCTTCCTACTGACCTGATGGATTTTCCGGTTGCATCCATTTTTTCGAATAAATTCTTCTCTTTTTTAGAATTAAACTATGCTACAGCTTGAATAATATTCCGATTTTTATTGTTCGCACAACATATACAAGCAATTATAGACGGAAGATGAAACTACGTGAGTTGGACAAATACAAACGTCGCCTAATTCCAGAGGAAATTAGGGTAAAATGTAAGGCTTTGCTAGGGTTATGTTTAGTGCACGATGAGTTGTAAATGTTTAAATTTGAATAAAATACTGGGATTTAATTTTTTTGTGTCGGACTACGTTTTAAAAAGAGATGTCACCTTCGTCGTTAGGTTGCTTATTCTAGATTAAAAAGTACAAGTTTTTCAGCGATAAAAGGAAAACAAATATACTTCAGAAGGAGGTTGGTAGGAAAGAGGGACGATTACTAGGAAAATCGATGGAGTTGCAATGAGGATTCCACTCGGGCCTACCTTATTCGACAACAATATTAAGGCGATATGTGAATAATATATTCACTATTATTGATACCAAAAAAGACGCCCAAATTCTTCATAATTTTATGAATAAATTGCATTTGAAGATTCAGTTTACGATAACAGAACAACAAGTTGTCCTTCTAAGACGTCCTCTTGTTCAGAGACGAGGATGTTTCACTGAGGCGCACTGCTTTCTGAAAAAAACTACCTGGACAGCACACTGCCTACATCTTACCAGCTTCACACCAACACTGTGAAATCAAAATCTGCTACTGTACCTTTTCTAGAGAGCTAACAATATTTTCTCCAGTGAAACCATATATGCAGAAATTGCCTGCATCAACGAGGTCCTACTGAAACGTGCCTTTCCTTCACGTTTCGTTCAAAAATACAGCAGCTCTTCTAAACCGAAATCTACAGAACAGTGATTCTGAAAAGCCTGTTTTATATCTTTATTGGTTAAGGGGGACAATTTTTCAAATACATTTAAGCGTATCATAGAAAGAACGTACAATGCAGCTGAGCTAGTGTTCCTCACTCCCACTAAAGTCTTTCCAGTTAGCCGGACAAAGAATGTCCTGCCTTTGTACGCCACCCGAACGCAAAACAATTGGTGACCAGGGCCGCTGAAACTTTACCTAATTGTCTTTTTAAAGAAGAAAATCAGGTTCTACGGTTCTGCTTTATAAAACACATGCTAGACAGTGGTCACTCTGTTGACCTCAAAACTTTTTTCCAAGTCCTAGTTCGAGCACGAACAAATCGAACCTTGCGCTTTATGGAAGCAGCCAATAAACGACGGGAGAAACCCGATCATGGGGCTAAAATCCAACTGCCTCACATGCCTGCCTTTTGCCTTTATTAGCCCGGAAGAGAAAGAAGAAGAAGAGGCAATTTCTGAGACCGAGTTGTAAGCTGATATTTCAAAAGCATTCACGTTTCCTTTGTCAGAGCGTAACATCTGTTTTCTTGTTGGTGTTAAACGACTTTGTCTGATGGCTAGACGCGTATTTTGGCTGCCTGATGCTCGCACGTCGATCGATTGTACCGATCGATTGCTGGTGGTTGTTTAAATTGTTCGAGCCATCGCGGGCGCCTCCATGCGATGTGTCACGTCGTTCATGTACCTTTTGAGTGTTTCCACCTTCTTCGCTCGCGGCTGCCGGCTGTTTGCCTTGCGTATCTTCCTTTGCCCAACCTACTGCTCCGTTCTGCGCAGATGTTAGCCTTGTGCGGAGCGCTTGGTAGGAGGGATAAAGATCTATGGCTCGGTTAAGTGTGCCAATCGAGGACCAACTTTCTAGCAGCAATCTGGCCACCTTGTCATTGGCTCGGCCTACTACTCTTGCTTTCTCAAAGGCGTTCCGTACAAGGCAAGCATCTGCTCAAAGCGTAGTAATAGGTCGGGCGACGGAAGTTACGCAGAGCAAACAGCCGGCAGCCGCGAGCGAAGAAAGTGGAAACGCTCAGAAGGCACATGAACGACGTGGCGCATCGCATGGAAGCGCCCGCGATGGCTCAAACAATTTAAACAACCACCAGCAATCGATCGGTACAATCTATCGACGTGCGAGCATCAGGCAGCCAAAATACGCGTTTAGCCATCAGGCAAATTCTTTTAACGCCAACAAGAAAACAGATATCACGCTCTGACAATGGAAACGAGAATGCTTTTGAAATATCATCTTACATTTTGGTCTCAGAATTTGCCTCTTTTTCCTCTTCTGTGATGATGAAAGCAACATACTATCTGGACATCGATTATTCGCGCATGTGCCTACATTTAATCAACCTTAGATTTTATTAATTCCCGTCCCAATTTTTCCTTCGTGTATCCCAAGTTTAAAGGCAACATTATTACTGACTATTCACCTGGTTGAAAAATGACTGCTGTTATATATTGATTCTGAATAAATTAAAGCTGTTGTGGTCTCTATTTGCTATCTTATTCATGCAAAGACAGAAAGCAATTGAGAAACCACCCCAAACTTTGTTTGTACAAATAAACGGTACTTTGTGTGCTTGTTTTAGAAAAAGTAATGCTTTCAGGTGACTTTTCGGAAGAGCATTTGAACCCATCAATCGAGACATTACCAAAAACGCACAATGGATCCAGAATTAATCGGATTTTCTAGTGATACGCCCAAAAGAGGCGTTCGTTTGGAAAGGTATATTTTTCTTCTGACGTTTTCAAAAATGGAGACGCCTGTGTTCAAATGTCATTATATGACCACCACAAAACTGCAATAATAAGCTGCTCACGTACTTATATAAGATAATTAGTGCAAGAATTGCAACCTCGCCCGCGTCTGAATCGCTAATTGCCAACAGTTCGGAGTTGGTTATTTGCATCATTACGACTTTGAAATTTGGCTCGCATATGCTACACTAAAAGTTATGTACGCCCACGTTCTTTCTGCATTGCTTATTGTTCTGCCCAGGCAAAATATCCGCAGGAGATTATAGAGGGGAGATCGCGGTTCTTGTTTATGGACTAGTGTCCCGAGAACTCGCGACTCACGCGTTCTTCGCCTTTCGCGAAAATGTCGATCTCTTCTTTCTTGAAGACGAGGACAGCTACGGTCAAATGATCCCTGATCTGGCGTCTTTTCTCCTCATTGCTCCTGCATGCTTGTCTATGCGCGTCAGGAGTAATTTCGAACCACACTCGCAAAACGGCTCCAAATGTTGCCTTCCGTGTCAGTTGGCCTATTGGCCTCATGATCTGAGGCCTGATTGTTGCTTCCCATATGTGTGCACCTTCAAGGAGTATGGGAAGCCGCCGCTGATTTGGGACACATTTTTTAGTCGCGAGAACATTCACCAAGACTTGGCGGCTGATGTGATCTGGTTTCTCGTCTCATTTGTACAAGTACGTGTGAAGGAACTTGCTTGAATAACTATCCGCGCAGCAAAACATTTTCCAGTTAAATGCACTGCGTTAATATTTGCGGATACGGTACCTCATATGCAGCTGCGTTCTTGACTGAGCGAGTGATTGTTATTGAAATTCAGTGCTTACAACACGTTTATCAACTTCCTGAAGCGCTTAGGCTCTAGATCTGTACAAAATTTATGGCGGCGGTAGACATTAAGGGGGATAAACCGCTTGCTTCCTTCATCATGTGTAAATGTTAGGTCATAGAAGATGGCAATGTGATTTTCTTTGAGTGTCAGAATCTGATTTCCGCTTAGTAACAACATAGTTATTATGCACTAACCGAGTCTAAATTTACCATCTGTGATTTTGAATGAAAAGCAACTCCAACCGTCGCATGGTCGCCCCGGTTATGAGTTCGAAATCAATGAGCCCACTGGCATGCACTTAATTTGCTCGCACACTGTATCGTCGGGCACGCATCATGCATTCAAGAGCTGAAGCATAAAGGTGTGTCCAAGCTAAATTTTCGAGTTCCTTGCAAGAAATTAGGTGAGATGTGACGTTAGCAGGTATAATGACCTCGTTTGCTAGGAGAATTAGCCCTCTAAAGTTCTCCGAGAACTTTTTTACGAAGTGGCTGGGGTGCCTGAACCTCCGAGCACAAATATAGGGCGCAAACAATCAACCACTATATCAGTCTACAAGATTGGGCGTCCCTGGGTAATGCAATGGAGAAGAGAAGAATGCGTTCTCTGTTCACTATGGGCACGCCTTTGACGCGCTGGCTCTACGTGGCACCCTGGTCTATTACCTAAGTCGGTGATACGCTAGTAATTTCAAATAAAACCTTCACTGGTTTTGGCTTTTCCAACATGGACACTTTCAGTGCATTCAGTACACAAGATTAGATTCATATTCTCACGGCGCAGAATACAAATTCACAAACCCAATTGGCTCTCATTGCATCATCCAGGATTTTTAAGCAGTGTATATTTTAAGTTTACTATCAGCAAGTGTGTCTTTCAGTTGTTTAAGTTCTCATGCAGCGTAGCATACCCCGATGAAATAGGGGCGTTCTGCTTTATCTTTCTCCGCCCGGCAGTAAGTGCATTTTTTCGTCAGTATCTATGTTACCTGCTACAATGCGCAGGGAACGGGGCCGTGTGTTGTGCAGAAGAGCGCTCGCAAACTATCAAGCAAGTCCTAGGTTGAGCTTTGGGGCTCCCTAACTGAGAAACGGTGACGTAGGCAAAGGGCAAACACGTGCTTTTTCCTGCTTGTCAGGATTTCATTAGTAATAGGTCCGAATAGAGGATGCAACATTCTTATGAAAAGAACCGTAAGGTATTATAGGCTTATGACCACATAAGTAGCTGAAGGTGACCAAAGTAGTTAAAATATGTTCTTAAGAAATACTAATAAACTAAACGAAGGGACATACTGGAGAGTTTTCCGTCATTGTTTGAAGGCAAAATCCCATTATACGCTCATTTAGTTTTTTGTAAGAACCTAACCCTGTGGATTACGCATCACGCCAAAAAATGACTAACTCAAGGATATTTCACAGCAGTCTAATCGTGTTAACTGCTTACCTAAGCAACGCACAGGTGTGTTTGATGTTTTTTGTTTGTTTTTTTGAATTCACCCCCAGGAGGACAAATTACCATATCATAAAAGGATTATTTGAATAGGAAACTGATTAAGCGACCTGCGGAACCGGAACAACAGTTGTTTTGCCTGCGCTACTTGCCCTAAGTAGCAAGAAGTTAGTCTACTGCCTGTTTGAAAAACAGTTAACAGTCAAATTGGAAAAACCTCACATCTGGGTGAAACTTAACGTGCCCAATGAACGTCCTTGGTTGAAAAAGTTTCAGGATAGTAGTGTTTTAGTCCTCTAAGAAGTCAGGTTCATAGTATGATGTAGTGATGTATGAGTTCTTGCAGGCGATGCAACCTGATCAACTTATCCTTATCTGGCCCATGGTCCATCAGCAAGCGCGACAATCTTCCAAACTCCCTAAATAGAGCATTTAGTTACGAGAGGAAGTGCACAAGTGGCAAATGTTTCCGGTGCAAATATGGCTAGGCTAACCTGCCCGTAGCATGGGCCACGTGATTGATGTGCTGGACCAGTAGGGGGTTCATATCAGGTCGCGGTAAGCATTACTGGGACTGCGTACCACAAATGGGTACTGTAGTGGCACACGTGTGTGCGTTTGACCATCGATTTCGATGAAGTCCACCAAGTGCACCAACAGACTGGTCCGGTCTCAGGGGTTAGATTTAAAGTGATAGAGGACGTAATTAGCGGCCCCGCACTCTTCGCCCTCTCCCGGAGTCTCGAAGACTAAATAGGGTCCAGCGTAATCTGCTTTATCAAATGCATGCCGAAACACTGCCTAACTTAGTCTTAAGTGACAGTGGTCTTTGCGTGGGTACTGCTGTACTATCTACCCTCACTCACCCATAGAAGGTGTGAAGACAGGCCCAAGGAGGCCAAGACTGATACTACTCCTACCGTTTCTACTGACCATCAATGTAGTTGACTCTTAGTAGTATCAGTACTAACTCTGACGCTAAAATTTCTCACAAATGACGCTGGTTTGAAGTTAGCGCTGGGGCTCATGCCCTTCTTGTCTCAAATAGGAGTGCAAATCTAGGTTTTAAACTATTTCGAATCAGTACATGCTTGGAGCTTTGAGCTTAAGAGCGTTTGCCTTGTTGTCCGCACTCTCAACTCTATCCATCGAGCTGTGCCGACTAAAGATACTTCTGCTATAGGTACGTGCCTATACTAAGAGCACTTATTTCTATTACTCATGCTTGCTAAGGCCAGTAGATATTATACTATAAGCAGGGCCTTTGTGTGCTTTTTAAGAAGTCGCACCCAGTATGCACTCCGAATCTGTGTGAGATAAAGTGATTAGCATTTGAATAATAATGCACAAGTCCTACCAAAGTATGGAACTGACATCTGAAATTCGCCCACCTTTGATCGGTGCAGCGAAGGTTTAAACGAGACCGTGGTCTCTATTTACAAGTCTTATGCGTCCATTCCTTGCAGTCTGCGGATTCTGAGACCTGTTCGACCAACTCTCTGAATATTACACTAGTTTTCCTTGAAAGGTAAAAGCCGGTCATTCGGCCATTCTGGAAGTCATTCTACGTTCGCCTGCAAGTGCTCTTCGTCAGCTGTAGTTTCCATGACGCTCCAAAGCTTTAATTGGTCTCTGCTTTAAGCGCTGTTCTAACTTTTGCGCACCCACGTCTTCAGACAGTAAATCCTGGGTTTCGGAGAACTGATTCCACCAGGTGGAGAAAGTCACCGTGATACTGTCAGGATGAGTCGGATTGGCTGACACTGGGGCGTCCGAAGTGGCATGCGAAGGTGTAGGCACAAGACGTGCCAACCACCTGCACACGATCCCGCCTCCGTCTTCTTGACACCGGCTGCAGGCGGGTGGGGCAGAGAAAGAGTGCCATAGATGCTGCCGATGCCTACTATCCATATAAAAATCCTCATTTGGAACTCAGGGTTTCTGCACCCACCTCCCCACTCTAGAGCCATCATTTGAAGTACACGCTTTAACTGTCGCTGTTGGAAAGTGGCCGTATAAAAGCACAGAGGACTACTTAACACAAACTATCTTTGCATAAAATTGAAACATCTTCATCTCGAATGAAATTTGAACAAGGCAAAGATCACAAGATTAGGAGGATTTATTGGCTTCATAGAATTTTGTGACCTCCTATTCAACTGCAAACGGTCGTTCCAATTAAGTGTCAGCCTAGAAGGGTAAAACTTGACAGGTAAAGATAGTTTAAACAATTATTTTTAGACGTGGGCGCATGGTGAAGGGATAGGGGAAAGAGATAGAGATAGAGATATTTTCACGTAGAACCTTGAACGAAAATAAGCCACACACATAGGAAAAACTGCATTTTATAGACGATAATTGGATGACATTTTTGTCGTAGGCGGAAACCCCGAGGAGGAAGCACTGCTACTTAAAGCTCTGAATGAGGCACATACAAAGATCAAATTTACAATCGAGTATGAGAAGGACGACACACTGGCTTTCTTAAACGTGCGTATACGCAGGCGCGCAGATGGTTCCGTTCAGAGGCCCATCTGTCGGAAAACCACGTGGAAAGGGCAATACATGCACTTTCTTAGTTTCGTTCCAATTCAGAGTAAATGAAACTTGGTTTTGTGCCTTTTCAATCCAACCGCTAGAATCTATTCTTCGGATACAATCGATGAATAGGTGACTTTTTTTCAAAAGTGTTTTTGGAAACGGCTTTCCGGATAAACTTATTGCTAAGTATCGCAATCACAGACAAGAAAATTCTCCTGAAATATCAGGGCTAAAAATCTAGTGAGCATTTCCCCCCTTTAAAGGATGTTACTTTCTCCAACGTGAGAAAACTAAGGCTTCAATCTACGATTGAAAGAACCTACTCCACCGCTAAATTGTTGTACTGAAAACATTCTGCCTAGGCACACCACAACAAATATATTTACGAGTCTTCATGTAGTTGCAGATGCAAATACATCGAGCGCACGCAAAGGCAGTTGGCAACGCGGTCAGCTGAACATATGCCGAAGTGGTTGCTCAGGGCGGAAAATAAAATACCTAAGAGATCAATCACGAAGCACCTACTGGACGTCGGGCAGAAGATTGCATTTAAGCTCGTACTTTGGGCGATGACCGGGCATCTCCTACGATTTTTGGAGGCCGCTGCAATATGAAGAAGAAAACAAGAACTCTGTCAGCGGTTGGATCATGTGATCATTCTCGCATTGCCGTGGTAGTGATCAATAAACTCATTCCCGCTCACGCCTCCTCGTCCCCTTAAGGACTAAGCATCACCTCGTCCCCTGCCCCAACCTCTCTCCTTTAACCACGTCCCGCAGGCTTTCATGAACATGAACTTACATGAACTGCCATGTTGTGAGAACTACTTTCCCCCTCCTCTATCGCCTCACCATGCGCTTACATTTTAGAGAAGAAGAAGAATGCTATATTGAGGATTTCACAAACCTGAATTTTCAGCAAAAATGGCTCCATTCACGGAGAGCAGATGGTAAGGTAAATAAAGGATCATTTTTAAAAGGACAAAGGTAAAAGGTCATGTTATACTCACTAGTCAAGTATTTCACGACATTCACGTCAACTATGGAGACAAATCGGCTTTCCACTTCTCCATTTCCGCTTCTTCACGCGCTTTTTTCTTCGTATTGTCATCCTACGGAAAATTGTCGATGTTGGTGTTGTTGGTGAATTGCATGTGCGACAGATTGGCCGCATTTGACAAATATTGGGTTAGTGATATGTTGTAGAAAAAATAACTTTTTTTCGTTCATTCAAAAAGGTAGCAGTGTATTGTAGATATAACCTCATGATCACAAATGCAGACAAACAAAGCAGAGGATTAGAAGGGGTGGTATAGGATAATAAATTTCCCCGTGAATGGAGAGCAAAAAAATGGGTGGCTCAAATTCAAAAGCCGCGCCAAAATATTCTTAAAAAATTAACTGCCATGTTGTGACAACTACTTTCCCCCTCCTCTATCACCTCAAAATGCGCTTACATCTAAGACTTAATGTTTCTACTGTCTTCACCTATCAAGTTTTACCCGTCAATGCTGACACTTAATTGGACAGTTAATTATCTTACTAATAGGCAACGACCGTTGAATAAGAGGTCACAAAATTTTATGACGTCAATAAATCCTGCTAATCTCGTGATCGTTGCCATATTCTCATAGACGGCTGAGAAGTCAACGTTTTGAGCCTTAGAACGCAAAGGGCGGATCCCCAAAACTTGACTTTGACAAGCGCACCGCATCTAAGCAGGTGTACATGCCGCATCCTTTTCTGGAGCAGTCAGTGGTTTTTGCCAAAATTCTGAGAAGGCTAAAGTTTCAAGTAAGAATCCAAGAGTGAGCTGGCAGCGAAGCAAATGATTAGGTATTCGGATAAAAAAAATTCTGACATGTTAGTTGTTATTTCCAAGTGGAAGTTAAGTTTCCTTCGGTTTTGAAAAAAGTTTCTAAATTGCCGAATTATTATGAAAGCTACCGACTGCTAGAACTGAATTTAAGTTTTACAAACTGAATGCTGTGTTCATCTTGTTTAGGGAAACGTATGTTCTTACCCATGGTTTGAGGAAGTGGTTACAAAGCTCTCATAGAAGTTCCCAACAGGCATGGATCATGCAGTATATATCAGTGACTGCATCGATAAATTGACGGATGTGATGTTTTATGGATGAACACCGCACAGTCATAAAAAACTCAAAATTCGAAAAAAATTTAAAACCGAAGGAAACCCTTTCTTTAATAATAGAATTTAAAGAAGGTATAATTTTCTATCAAATAAGTACAAGAGAGGATTATTCGTGCATGCTTTCCATTAAATATATTTCAATTTATAAAGGCAGTTAAACTCAATGATAAAACTGCATACTATTTAATTAGCCATTTTTTACATAATCAAGTTTTTCGCAGCGGTCAAAAGAAGCACATCACAGAGTTGGCAGCCTAGCTAGACTGGAAATAATTGAAATTGGACTGCATGATAAACAGTTTTGCAACCCTTCTCAATGCTGGTTTGCGATTGATTAGTGGCCTTTTTCAAATTGCGGAATGTTTCATGCGGCACTCGCCATACTGTATGTCTAAGGTAGCGAATAAATGCAGCACACTACTATCATCTTTAGCTGCTTTTATTCAAACTTTAACATTTGATTTTTCAAAACAGCTTGCCATATAGAAATCTTAATTAGAATATACGCAACTTAAAGCGTATACGAAGCTTAAACCAGATTAAACCAGAATACTTTTTCGCTAGGCGCAAATAATTTCTGATGCGGAATTTTCTTTGCCATGTTGTTGGTTTCCTTAGGTTTTGTATGTTTTTCTGCTTATTTGATTTTTCTCTGCAGCGGATGTATTTAAACGCCTTACTTCTGCACGATTTCTTTGGGCTGTGCATTTTGGGAGTGTGTTATCTCGAGTGCCTCATTAACAGCTGACCTTTTTGCGAAATCGTCCGCATAGTTTTACCAAGTTTGGTGGGTCCAACCAGGGTGTGCCAGCCCCTGCAAAGGTACCCATGTGGGGGCGTCCGCCTGCACTGTCCAAGGTTCGTGCCTCCGTTGCGTGGGCGTGCCCTAGTCACGGGGTGGACCTCTGAATGCACTTCTGTGTGTATCGAGCTGCCTTGGTGTTTGCCGCGTTACGTGACCGCCAGCTCCAACGTGTCCCTTGTGTGATATGAGACGCCTGTGTGGCGAGCCAGCTTACCTCTGAAAGGACAGCCTCCCTTTTGTCCCTCCTTCACTTGATGCGGTCCCGCAAGTTGAGGCCTGCGTTCATGTTAAGTCTGCCTTAACTAAGTTTGAAGCAGTGTTTTCCTGGCATAAATTGAACAAGAGTATCTTTTTTACACCTGAGTTTGTTTATAGTGAAGCAGACTTGTGTTACGTCGATCTCACTTTTACGTCTCTCTCATTAACCTACCTTGCTCTAATGACAGCACAAAGTCAAGACGAACAGGGGTGAATGTGGACGCGACGATTGACAGGGCCAATGTGTCCACAGATAACAGGTAGGTGTCTCATAGTTCAAATTGATGGGAGTTCCATAAAGATCGCATTAAGCATAAGCCACTGTAGACGATTCCAAGTAGTGGAAAAGACCGAGTTACCTCCGTCAGATGGCAGCCTATCAGTCCACGGCTCTTAGAGCGATCCACTGGATCCGGATGTAGCTGATTTAGAATATACCGATCTGGAAGGTGGGCTGGTTTTCCCAGGATCGGCCTTATTCGCTCTCTATTGTCAACCAGTTGGTGGTGAGATTAGGCATGGCAACTGACAAAACGTGAAAGTATCTGTCTGGGGCGTGCCAAACTTATGTATTGCAAGGACTCGTACTCATTCAGCGCAGCCAAATAAACGCGTGTCACGCATCAGCCTAACGCGCTGACCATTAGTACAGTAGATTGCATATCTGATGCAAGATTGGGGATTGGAGAATTTAACGCACACTTGAGATTGTTTAGTCAGTTTATTGGGTTTAATTGGGTCGCAAAATGTTGTTTACTAGAATTTAATTACGTTCAGATCAGAAAACTGGGAGAAAATAGAGGCAAAACTGGGCCAAATCCAGCGTTTGTTAATATCCAAGGAATTTCCTATGCTATTAAACGCTGCAGACAAGAACTTCCTGTGTGTGCATGTTGCACTATCAAAGAACATTCATGAAGAGCAGACAATTTCTAATTATATATGTTCACAAAACGGAAAATTTTGTTTTGCATCCATGAAACTGAGGTTAGTTTAATTAGGAGATAGCACATAACTTTTGAGAATAGAAGAGCAAAATAAGTTTGAAAATTTATAGTTTGCAAATCTGCCAAGTTTCGTGTCATTAAATTGAGCAATAAACTTTCGAAGTTGCTTTTTGCATTACTCCATTTTAAATTTATATTTAATATTTGAGGGGTTACAGGCAAGGAATGCGTTTGTGAACTTTATTGGTATATGGCAACCAAATTAATTGTACAATCGATATGAAGTTGGAAACAGTTAACATAACTAACATTTGTCAGAGTTTTCACGGGATATTGCGAAACAGTGTTTTCAAAAATCGCTGTTGATATTATTGCCACTCTTCTTTGCATTTTTTATTGTAGAACTTAGTCTATAAGTAACCAAATATGCTGAAAACTGTTCCGTTGTAGAAAAAACAAGTAGCTCTTTCATTTATAACAGAAGAGATATCCCTAGTTGTTAGGAAAAAATCAATCCACTGGCCTAAATTTCATATTCTGACCTTGACTTTATCATCAAAAAATTAAAATACGCAGACATCAGACGCCATAATATATAAGTAAAGCTTTTTTCAAGAGTTTACTTTTTGTAGATTTTTTCTAAATCAACCTCAAGCATATTTATTCGCGACTTTTGTAGTAGACGTTTATTCTTCTCGGCAATGAGTTCACATAATTGGGTGGTTCTGAAACTATGACACACAAAGACAACTGCATGACAAAAAATGTTTAAAAGCTTGTTATTTTTGTACAAGCTTTTAAAATATATCTTATTTTGAAAGCTTTGGTAAGCAAATAGAATATACTTATTATTTATGGTCAATTGACTAAAGCCAGTGAAAATCGTTATGTCTTTATTAGAATTTCCTGGAAGATCTGCACCTCTTCGTAATAGAAATATTGAAATAATTACTAAAAATATAGCGGAAGGCAATAACTTTTAGTGTACAACAAATGGTACGTTTACAATTGTTCCCGAAAATTCTATTTAAATTTATTTGTCACTTACCGGCATGTCTGCAAGTGAGCTTAAGCAATATATAACTCCTGTGATCTCCCAATGGGGCATATCAAGCAAAAACGTAGTAACCTTCGTCCAACATAAGTCAAGCGATGCATAAACGAAAGAAACAACTAGCAGTTCTAGTAAAAACGTGTTAGACTACATACTCGAAATTTAGGCTCTTCGGTAACAGCCATACACTATATTGCACTTAATATGGAAGCATATTTATTCGAAAACTTGACAAAACGATTAATTTTCAGCGTAATTCTACTTTTGCTGCTTTATTTACTCAGTTGTTTTATATGAAGGGGCTTTCTCTTCAGGTAAAACTTAAGTTTCCCTAGTACGCCCGATTTCCACTTTTTCGGAATTTTCTGCTTTGTTAAAAAAGCTGGTGTTTTTATAAAACGTTATATTCCTTCATAAATCATAATATGCCCTATTGTGAAGAACGATCATAACTTTATTGGTGTATGACTTTGGGGGCTAGAGCTTGGGTTGCGTTTGAGTAAGAGGGAGTTACTTTTAAAAATCGTAGGATTGCATGAGCTTGGCCACCTACTGTAAGAAGGAGTCACCAATGCATGCCAACCACAGTTGAAACTAAAATCTACAACGTTCATTTGCTTTCCGGCTGCACTATGGCAATAACTATTTTATATTTTTAGCCCAAACTTTTGTATAACTATTTCCTTCACTGTGACTTTTTTATTGTCTTGACTTTTTGTGTAAATCGGGGCTAATTAACCTAAGCAACACAGGTTGCGCTGAGGCGCGCGCGTAACTAGGTAGGTGTGCAGGCTCCCTCGCCCTTGGTTTATTTTCGACTGGCCTGAGTGGAATTGACGGACCCAGATACACGACAGTTCGGAGGCGCGGGTTTAGCGCAGCTCCAGATCGTAGCTGATTGATACTTTTTGATCTCAGAACGTGGATACGCGCTACTTTGTACACTGCCTTCGCACTTAGCTCCCTCATTCCGCAAGTCTGTCATCGAGAGGCCGCTGCATTCACCTTCCCTTGTTTCGCATAATACCGTGACAATAATGGATGACTCCATTAGTGTCGTATCACCTTCTTCGGTGGCTTTTGGCGAATATTTTTTATTCGGCGAGCAATCTATTGTCTTGTACTGGCTCAGATGCAAACATTACCCCGGAAATCGTCGTGTCAATGAACTTCAACCTACGCTGAAGATTACCCTTTTTCTGCTTTTCGGGTATTTCAGATCACGAAATGGTGTAGATTGTCCTGGTGAACTGATTGGCCGAGAAGGATACAGGCGCTCTGCGGTAGTGATTGACTCCTGAAAAACTCGTTTTAGGGAACCCGCCCAGAAGTGCCCAGCAAGTTTGGTATTCTATGTGTGAAAACAACTTGGTATCACAGCTTGCTAAGAGTACTGACTGGAGAATGGATAGGCAGCGCTTCCAGCTGTCCTCTGTAATCCAGTTATCCGTTGCCCAATCACTAATGTTGATAGCGACTATGGAGGCAAATAAAATGAGCTTCTTAAAATTCAAATTTACGAGCCATCGTTGGCGATGCAACGCACCCGGTAACGGTTCACGCTTCCGTCAGCGAACAGCCGACACTTGTTGGCACTATACGAAAGCTGAATCCATAGTAAGTCTGTGGCTGTCCTCGTGCCCCAAAATTCACACAGAAGAAGCAAGTAAGGCAGAGAAAAAATTGACGGCTGAAAATGTTTTCTTTGGTCCTGATCGAACTTTAAACGTCTGCGGTAGTCCCAATTGCAGGCGTTTTTTTTCCCGTGGATACCGCAAGCCAGACTTGTTCCTCTTTCCTTCACTCGCTAAAGAAAAGAACTCTTCTCAGTCTCGCCTTCAACTCCAGAATGTCACATATTCCCATGCCCCCATGCTTGGCAGTCTTTTACCTACAACAGGATACAGTCGTTTTCTTATTTCAAAAAAATGTTCATCGAAATTCTGAAATACTTGGGGTATGAAAAAATGCTTGTTTCATCTTCTTGACTTCTCCGGCTGTATCCAGCAGCCACGCGTACGTCAAAACCAATGATAAAAGCTATCAAGGCAGTATGGTACTCCACAACAAGCGAAGAGAGTCGGCCAAATAGCCTGATTCTATGCAAGGGAAGAACACACGTTCAACAGTAAGGCCACGCAGGGCAAAACTAGTCTTCAGAAAGCCTGTGTATTTTAGTGTGAGAGGGGCGTGGCTCTGCTTTTATATGATTTCAGGAGGCCGTTCTGATGGTTTTTAGGATTGGTCTGAAAACACCAACGCGAAGAATGGAGGGTGTGGACGTGAACAGAGGCAATACTGTGTCGACAAGGAGGGGGAATTGCAAGCGTTTGAGGTCAGCAGTAGTGGCAGCCGTAATCGTACCAGAAGGGGATGGGGATGCAATATCAGTTAGTTTGAAGCATGATGTTCCCGGAGAGAACTTTAAGATGGTAGTCAATGCAAAATTTAAAGGCACCATAAATTTCTCGAGAGCTCATCAGTTGCATCCACTCATTGCGTTAAGGTCCACGGATGAGAAATCTTCGAATTGAGCTTCAACGTCTATAAGGTTTATTTGTTTGTTCGGGAAACAAAAATCAAGTCCTTATGAAAGGGTCTCTGTTTGCAGCTTGTTAAATTGAAATTCAGAAAGATTCAAGATAAATTCATTCGGGTTCATGCACTAATGGATGCACGTACATAGGGCATACGCAAAGAAAATCGGCAGCCAGAGCCAAGGAACATCAGCCTAGTTGGTTATTTAACCGGGAAAACCGTTCCACTCGCTCCTCTATTACTGAACACTTGCTGGACACGGATCATTCTGTTAACCCTATAACTTCTTTCCGAGTTCTTGTTCGAGCACAAACATCTCAAATCTCGTGCTACCTGGAGGCAGCCTGTATAAGACGCT
Organism: Ligula intestinalis; assembly: GCA_036362985.1. Taxonomy (NCBI): domain Eukaryota; kingdom Metazoa; phylum Platyhelminthes; class Cestoda; order Diphyllobothriidea; family Diphyllobothriidae; genus Ligula; species Ligula intestinalis. The sequence continues at coordinate 20,433,159 of JAYGXS010000004.1, read as the reverse complement.
CTAAACCGGACCTATGCAAACAGTTGGAGCATGTGGTTAGCCTGGCCTTGCCTTGATAACTACAAGCCCCCAGATTTGTGCATTACCCTGTTCCCCCTCCACCTCGTTTAACTTTCCTTTTTTACTAATAAGTTTAAGTGATTATGACCTATGAAATTTCTGTCCAATTTTAATTTCGTAATTTTCTCGTTCATGAACGTTTAAGGCACTGAGTGGATGCAACTGACGAGCATTATGGTGTAACGGTTAAAGAGCACCACATTTGAAGATATACTCACTCACTCGTACGTCGGACTTATCCAGTCGAGCTAACTAGACTTCGTTTCAAACTCCAATCACATGTCGAAAAGTGAGAAAAAGTTCCATGCTAGCGAACTCGAGGGCCAACTCTTTAAAATATTCACCTTGTCCTTCCTGAAATATTGCTCGACGTTTTTCAGTATTGGGGACCCGGCATGCAGAATTAAAGTAAAGCGTCCTCGAAAGCTTTATCACGTAGATTTCATGGCAAAATAACTCGCAATAATCATAATAAAATGCAGCTCAAACGGAAGAAAAACAGTCAATTCTCATGACAAGATAATGAAATATGTACTCGAAATTTATTCTGCTTGCTAATGGCTACACTTTATATTGCACTTAATATGGACGAACATTTATTCGTGAAATTCATTAAGGGACTATTTTCAAAATAAATTTAACTTGTGCTGCTTTATGTGATCGGTTAGTTACAGGGAAAGGTTTCCTGCACATTTAAACCCTAAATTCACTTCGTTACACTGGTTTTCAAGTTTTGTGATTTATCGACTTTCCTTTAAAATGGGTATTTCTAAACAACGTACTATTGATTTATAAATTACAGTAGGCTTTCTTTTTTACGAACACTCGGTCCATTACTGTCGTGAGACTTTAGGACAAACAGTGTTATCTGATTGTGCCTAACAGGGATTATATTGCTAAATTAATGAGATAATCAATCTAATGTAGAGAGCTGTTGAATAAACAGACTGGAATATTTCAAAGGCAACTACGACTCTGATATGGTAAACGTACCCACAACAATCAAGCTATTGGGTGAAATGCAAAACCCAAGAATTTGGAAATCAGTATAGTTAAACTTCTATCTCAGAAGGTACGTAACAACTAAAAAAAGCTTCCAATCGACATATTTAAATTGAATCAACTCAATTGAATATGATACCGAAATGGACAAATTCCATCTATCGTCAATTCGTGCGTATCCAAAGGGAGGTGCTGTTTCAGAAATTTGAAGCAATATTTTCCCGGTGAGAACTTGAAAATAGTAATGCAAAATTTTAATGTATCCATAAAATTTCATGAGTGCTCGTCAGTTGCATCAGTTTTACAAAATTCTTCGATGTGGGAAAGTACGCCCAACCTTCAAAAACCTCGACCGTCTCACACAGTCAAAAATAGAGGATTCTATTCAGTCTTTGGATCATAAGAAATCTCTTTTGCGTCACACCAATCACATTCTAGACAAGATTAGTGTTTATTGCTGGTGCATATTCATACAACATGCATATATCATAAAAAAGGAAGACCAGAGAAACATTGCGTCGCAAACTACTCAAGTCAATTTGTATAAAGCCTACCGAGGAGATCTTCCCTTCAAACCCGGATGAATTTAACTTGAATATTTCTGACATCCAACTCAATAAGTTGCAAACAGGAACTCTTTCATTAGGACTTGATTTCTGTTTGCCGAACAATCGAATAAATCCTGTAGACGTTGAAGCTCAATTCGAAGATTTAAACTCTCAACTGTTCGACCTAAAACCGAGATCTATTGATGATCAAGGATGGATGAAAGAAAAATTTGTGAACATTGCCTATCAGTACCGGAAATCTCCAATAGCAAAACATTCTCCTATAACCAAAGACAATACGATTGCTCTATCCGAGTTGAAATGCCACACAGAAATAGTTATTTCTAAACCGAATAAAGGGCATGAAGTAGTTATCCTCAATCCCAAGGACTATGCCAATAAAATGAAAGCCATCTTAAATGATTCTAGTAAATTTCGTCTAAAATCGAAATGCAAAGATGAAACAAAGGCATTAGAAGATTCAGTTTGGAAAAGTATCAAGCTTATGTTGGACATTAATTTGATTGATGCAAAAACTGCTGTTTCGCTAAAACTAAGAGTTTCCCACATCCCACGACTCTATGGATTACCAAAAACCCATAAAAGCGGTATTCCTTTACGACCCATTCTTTCATGTCAAACTCACCCTTTCATAAACTAGCGCATTGGCTAGTCAAGGAATTGGAGCCAATTCGCCAAAGATTTTCCAAATTCACATTGAAAGACAGCTCCCATTTTATCGACGAGATCAGGCAGCTTAACATACATGACAAATGTATGATATCCCTGGACGTTGAGTCCTTGTTTACTAATGTGCCGTTGGATGAAACCATAGGCATTATTTGTGCTTATTCGTCTGACGCACGCCTGCCCCCGCAACTACTGCGGAACTTACTACACCTGTGTACCAAGAATGTCCAATTTCTGTTTGATGGCCAATTCTATCGACAAATTGACGGTGTCGCAATGGGAAGCCTGCTTGGATCAACCTTTGGAGACATATTCATGAGCCATCTGGAAGGAAAAGTACTCGCGAAATTGAACCACACAGCACTCTACAGACGATATGGAGACGATATTTTTAAGATTGTGCAGAACCTGAAAGAAGCTGAGAAATTATTGTCCACAATGAACAAGCTGCATCCAAAGATTAAATTTACTATGGAACCAGAACGAGATAACCAACTGTCTTTCCTCGACGTCCACTCGTCCAGACTGATAGATGACTCCAATTCACAGAGAGTCTACCACATGAATACCTGGAAAGGTCAGTATTCAAATTATCTAATTTATGTTCCCATTCAATGGAAACGTAACTTGGTATGTAACCTTTTCCAAAGGACTAGAAAAATCTGTTCCGAGGATATTTTGGACGCAGAATTAGGCTGTCTAAAAGATACTTTACTGAAGCGTGGATATCCACCTCAGTTTGTAGACAAATATAGCAAACCTTTGCGACCGAAAATGAACGAACATTCAGCTCCTAAAAATCCAGTGTTCGTATCCTTGCCATTCAAGAGCGATAACATCTTAAACACTATTAAGAGGCGCCTACTTAAGGCTATAGAAAGAACCTATTACGCTGCTGAACTCATATTCTGCTCTCCAACAAAGCCCTTGCCAATTCCTTGTGTTAAGGATGCCTTACGTTTGCACGTCACCTCCAACAGCGTTCATAAATTCACATGCACTTGCGGATGCAAGTACATAGGGCGAACGCAAAGGCAATTGGCAGCCAGAGCCAAGGAGCACCTGCCTAGTTGGTTATTCAAGCAAGAAAACCGATCCCCTCGTTCCTCTATTATAGAACACTTGCTGGACACGGGTCATTCTGTAGACCCTATAACTTCATTCCGAGTTCTTGTTCGAGCACGAACATCTCGAATCTTGCGCTACCTGGAGGCAGCCTGTATAAGACGCTTTAAACCGGACCTATGCAAACAGTTGGAGCATGTGGTTAACCTTGCCTTACCGTGGTAATTACGGGCCCCCAGATTTGCATATTCACCTGCCCCAATCTTCCTCACAACGCAATTCCCTGTTTGCCCCTCCCACTTTGTTTTAAATTTCCTTCTGTATCTGACTAGGACCTTTGACCTGTCTGTACAAATTCAATTTCATAATTTTCTCATTCGTGGACCTTAACGCAATGAGTGGATGCAACTGATGAGCTCTCGAGAAATTTATGGTGCCATTAAATTTTGCATTGATTACCATCTTCAATATCAGTTAGCTCTTAAAACCAGTTGTCTCTTGATGCAGTGGGAGGCGGAAGCATTATGGGCAAAGGTGATAAAAAGTTCAGAAATCTGTACGGGTGGTGAGTACACTATTCAAGTGCCAGTTAGGTAGGGGCTACTTTTAACACCAGTATGAATTCGACTGGAAACAAAAAGGTCAACAGGAGCAGAATTCTCGGGCATGCAGTTCAGAGTGCGAGGGAACAGCCTTTTGTAAGAGGGAAACAATTGAAGTTGGTCTCGCAGGAAGTCACTGAAAATGGACGTGGAGTACTTCCTAATTGTTCAACTGGAAATAGCAGCGGTTATAATATTTATTATCATGCAACCTAATCTCACCAAATTATAGTCATGGTGGGATGCCGGCCGCTAAGAGAGGTCTTTTCTGACTGCTTACAAAAGGCAATATCTCTAAAAAGGCCACCTTAGTAGTAAGCACTTGTCTTACTGATTTGAAGTATTCTTACAAATACAAGTATGTTTTATAGAAAGCATGAACAAACATAACTCCTTTTTCACTGCTTTGGTAGCAAAGTACACCTTCTATAAATTTATACCTGAAAAGATGGTAAATTTCGACATTTTACTTGAAAAATATTGCGAAAAAAAGAAGACTCGATCGCTGGGACAATATGTTTATTCACCTGACGTTTCGATATCCGTCGCGGATTCGTCATCAGAGACATGGGTAGCAGAAAAATATTGCAAATTGCCTAATCATATTTTATTGAGTTGGTCGCTCTTCCACTCGTTACCATTGCATTCATGGTTTCCAAACTACGTGCTTGAGAAGAAGACGACTCGATCGCCGGGAATAATAATTTTATTCGCCTGACGTTTCGAGATCCGTCGCGGATTCGTCATCAGAGACATAGTCAGATAGCAGTTGCAGATACGGGTGTACTGTACGTGCTGTATATATTCAGTCTAGGGCAAATCACCCAGTTCTCTACGCTAGGAGGAAGAGATCATATAGTTCTCATAAACCCTCAATACTTAATGGGCAACAGTTACAAACTGCCGATGAAGGAGCATTTCATGGTCTTAAAAGATCTTATAGTTACAAAGTTTTCAAACCCGCAAGTTTTCTTTTCTTTAAGTATAAAAATTTAAAAATGCGTAATTTTTTTACCAAACGAATACGACAAAGAATATTTTTTGTTAGCCTTTTTATGTTAGATATTTGTATTTATAAGGGCATTGCAAATAAATGAGACAGCCGCCTACTACTTAAGCAGCCATTTTACAAAACATACTTTCTGCGAGCGATAAGCAAAACATTCGTTTAAAGGCTGGTATCGTGAAATGGCTGAAATCTCTTGTGGTAAGATTGCTCAATAATTAATCTCAAAAATCCTACATCACTTACTTCCCATACCCAAAAACGCTTTAGAATTCCGGCTGCTGTTTAATGAGAAGGGCCCTCTACTGTGTGTCTTTATCATTTGTTTTCGTGGATCATCGTTCTTGCTGGTATCTTCAGAGCGAAACTCGATTGTGACTTCTAGTCTGAGCTGGATCTACTTGTATATCATTAGCAACTGCGTTATCTATTCGTTCTTTCATTTCCTGTAAAACTTCATGCCAGTTACCTGCTTTGGCAACAAATATGACTCACGTTTGCAATTCAAAATTCAGGGATAAAAATCATAATTCACGTTGGGCTCACTGGACTGAATTTATTTGTTCACTGACTCTTCGGACAGCTGGGCCGGCTGTCCTCTGTCAAAGCGTAAACTGAGTATATTAATCAGCTATTTTAAGTCGTGCCTGTACGAGTCGGCCATGGGCCGATCGATGTTTCTTCGTTCGCTGCTTTGAAACTTCGCGTGGATGTTGGCACGGCCTGACAGCAGTTAATGTTGCGTTTTGTCTTCACGGCAGAGGATGCTGGCAATCCTCTATCGTCTTCGCTTCCAATTCCTAAATTCAGTTCGACCTTGTCCTCTCCTTTACTCACGTAATTACGTAGGGCTTTGTAGGCCGTGGGAAGGTCCAGGTGCCTGTTGAAGGAGTAAGCATCTATGTACCATTCTCCAGGCGTCAGTCTTATGCAGAGTTGCTTATGCAACAGTCAAGCAGCCTTAATCCCAAATTCTAACATGGCGAATTTTGTGAAACAACTTCGTGTGTCGAGTTCTGTGTTTGCTTGGTCTATGCGCTAACGTTCAGTTCAGTATACCGGCCGGCCGGATATGTGGGGTTCAAAAAAGTGTCACATTTCAGCATCATTTGATAATCCAAATCCACTTGACATGACTTTCGAAACGAGAAGTAGCGACTGGTGACCCTTCGGTAAATCACCAAACCAGCCACACTCAACACAACCTCGGGTACTTAACGGTGCACAAATTTCCCGTCTGTAGGAAGGTGAGTGGACCGTTTTCGGCAGAAGGGATTTTTTTCAAAGTTCCCACTGCTCTGAACTACTAACCGTGCCTTATATCTGGCTCAACTTCCGCGTTTGGCTAACTTGGATACATTCTTGTGCCATGTGACGTTCGCGGCGTCCTCAAGACTGTCAATAGTGGCCATAAATTTCACGAATGTTCAACACCTGTGTCCTCTCGCAGCATAATGTGAGTAGCAAATGAGAACATACAAAATTGATTTCATACAGGAATGTGTAAACAGAGAGCCGGTTTTACCACGACAGATTTAAATTTACCACATGCTCCAGTTGTTTACAAAGGTCAGGTTTAGACCGCCGTATGTAGGCTACCTCCAGGTAGCATAAGGTACGAATTGTTCGTGCCAGAACAAATACTCGGATGAATGTTTTGGGGGCTACGGGATGGCCCCTATCCAAATTTCGCACTGGCGAAATTTACGGTTCTAATAAATTCTGCTTTATACGAATTCGAAGTCAGTTAATGGCAAACAATTGTTTTCAGCAACTCTTCATCAGACCGCACATTTGCAAGGGAAATTAACGCTGTACATAACAACTAAGGTTTAAATAGGTAGAAAAATCAATAACTATCAAACACGGGCGCTGATTGGCCAACGCAGACTATGTCAGTTTCGCATGTAGGCCATGTCAGCGTGTTGGTTGAGGGATTGTCGCTTGTTGGTAGGGTCGAAATCCTTTCGCCACGTGGTGTCGGTTTAGGCCATGGAAGTGACAGAGCTTGTGTCAGAGTCTTCTGACAACACAGCACTGGATTTGCTAGCCTTATAGCTACTGCTTCGGCTGTTGCAAGCATCCATTGGCGTGGGACTTTGGAAAAATTAGATGGTGTCCTATAGACCACCTTAAAGGCTTCGGTAGTATCGACTCGATGGTTCGTATCAACTAGATGTGCGAGAATAGCACTCGAGATCGATCTAGTTTCACCTTTATTTAGCCAGGTCGGTATGTGCTCACTTACCCTCTTTTCGAGGCGCCTCGTTGTACGGCCGATGTATCCCGCTCCACAGGAGCAAGTGAAAGAGTAAATGCACATTTATGTGGCCTTCAAAGGGAGTCTGTCTTTACCTCCCAATCGTAGGAGGGGAGAGTTCGTGAAGAGCACCCGTAAGTTCGCCGCTGGAAAAGCGTTTGTGATTGCAGTCCTCAAGCGTCGTCTGACCAGCTCGCTGGTTACATCGCCTAAGAAAGGCAGTCTTATGAACACTTCTTTCTTTTTTGCAGTTAAGGTAACAGGCTTTTTTGGCGCGTTCACCAATATTTCTGAGGATGAACCTTTCCGGGTATTCATTTTCAATTAATGTATGCTGCAGATGTTGGAGTTCTGCTTCGACAGTTTCAGGAGAACAGATCTGTCGTATTCTAGCTTTCTTACTTACTTGTACTTACTTGTACTTGTAACGGATGTGATCATGCCTGATCTAGCCGGCCTCAATGATGTCACGAACGGTACCTCTCCATGCGTGGCAATTGGCGGCAGCGGATCTCGAAAGCTCCACCCAGTCCCTTCTCCAGCGACGGAGGCCGAAGATAGAAGGTCCAAGAACTGCTTCCATGTCTTGACGGACGGTGTCTAGCCAGGTCGTCAGTTGCCCTCCTCTTCGACGTTTCCAGGTGGGCTGCGGTGCCGGGTCGAGGGCAGCTCGTAGGGCGGACGACGGAGAACGTATTCTAGCTGCTAATCCTTGGACCAGATTTCGTTTTATATTGAGGGGGACAAAACTGTGGAAGATAGTGTATTGTCCTGTCTAGGTTTTCTTTTGGAAAACCCTGCGTAGGATAGATCCATTTTCTTGCCTTCGCAGAAGGACATCAATGAACGCAATTTCATCGTCCACTTCAGTCTCAGCAGAAAAATTGAGCGATGGGTTAGTGCTGTTAAACTTCGCGACCAAGGCGTCAATGGCAGCGTTATAGTCTGTCAAACAGAATATATCATCTACATATCGACTGTAGAATGCAAGGTCATTGATAGTGTTCCCTAGACTCGTTTTCTCGATCTTGCCTATTAAGACATTTGCAAGAAACGGTCCAAGTGGTGAGCCCACGCCACACCATCTATCTGTCTGTAAAACTGACCATTGCAGAGAAATTGGACATTTTGTGTGCATCGCGTAAGGAGATCTTTGAGGGTTTTCACGGGCATACCTATCTGGTAGTTCATGTCCCAAATAACGTCGCAGAGGTAGTTTATGATTTCTGCCACGGGTACATTGGTGAATAGTGAGGATACATCCAATGAGAGCATCTTACTTCTTGCAACGTTCATATTCTTGATAGCTTTGACAAATTGAAATGTGTCTTTCAGGCTTTGAGGATAAATGTAACTTCCAAGAGGTTTCAGCTTTCCTCCCAGTTATTTAGCAATGATGTGGTAAGGGTAGTTTCTCATATCCAGGATAGGACGTAAGGGTAGCCCCTGTTTGTGAATTTTTGGAAGTCCATACATTCTAGGTATCGTCGTTCCTACAGCTCTTAGTGTTTCAAGCTGTTTGTCAGTCAAAATACCTTTATGGATGTCTTTGAGAATTTTAGTCAGCTGACCTTCAACAGTATCTGTCCGATCTTTGTCCTTCTAAGCTTTTGAGAACTTTGTATGATCTGCTAAAATTGCTTCTAGTTTTGCGACGTTATCATTTTTATCCAGCAATACTATTCCAGATACTTTGTCTACTCTGGTTAGCACGATATTTTTATTTCCCCCTAGCTCTTTTAGGCTATCAAGGTGGGCTTTTGTTAAAGGGCCTTTGTTCAAATAAACAAAGGCCCTTCAACCAAAGGATGCCTTTCCTTAAAATTACATTTTTTGGGATGCCTGCCTTTCAGTTTATACGAAGCAACAAATCTGTCTCTCATTAAGTCTTTGAATGGCTAGTCCTATCCATTTGTTAAAAACTGTATGCTGGTAATGTCTGGATGAAAACTTCCTCAAGTGTTTAGGGCTGTTAACGCTGTCACCCTACATGTTTAAGAATAATCATTGATTTTTTAGCCTCTGAAGTTTATCTTCATACGTTTCGTAGCCTTTAAGGTTGGCTTGATTTTGCATGCAAATCCAGTTGAATATGTTTCACTTTTCAAAGCTAAGCACGCCTTAATTTTTTTCTAAAAAGCCTTCCCAATTATGTTGTTGACTTTTGCACTGATCAAGAATCAATTTTTGATGAGAGTAAATCTGGTTTGACACTCTGTCGAGAAATTTCTGAAACATGGATTTATTTTTCGCAAACGTCCTGGCTAAATACCTGCGGCAGCCAACTCTTCTAAGAACACTTACTTGCTACAAGTAAACGTGCTCCTGTGGATAACATTCGTCAAGTATGATTTCCAAGTTTTGGAAAGGTGCCGGCTTTTTACCTAGTGTATCATCAGCTGACTTTCCCTAAAACGTTTTTTGCAACGAGGATTTCCTCGGTCTTTCTAAGAAGTCGTTGTCTTCTTAGCTTGCACATGACTACTAGTTTTTTTTTCACTGCAGACACAAATCTAAAAAATACATTTAAAAATGTCTGTCTTGTGTAATCAGCCGGTTAAATTTTTAATGAGCTTTTTTAACGCAATAAAATGCGCTCACGATGGGAAACTTTATGTAAAATATATCCTAAATGACCGCAAGGTAAAAAGATTACAAATTATGCGGGTAAAACAAAGCTGTTTTGACACGGGTTGCCCCTTTTAAAGCCTTTTACTATTGACATTTAATGATTTGGTGTAAAGGTTTGCGGCCATAAACAGTCTAAACGATTGCCAGAACTTGGAAACAGACAAGCTGTTTGACATATTTTACACCGTATGTAACGAGCTCATGAGAATACCTGTAGGCAGACATATCCCAGACTGCAGAAGCGCTTTCTAACTAGTAACACGAGAGCCCAAAGTGACCAAAATGCATTATTTTGTAAAGCTTTATAGGGCTCCGTGTCCATAACAGTTATGTGCTGTTATACGTTCTTACTTAATGTTACAAGATTTTCTCATGCGTTCTCGAGTTAGTATTCTCAAGGGCTTTCCCAGCCCTGAACCCCTTATGTGCCAAAAATGCGCTCGCATCTATCTAGGCTCTTTCATGCGCAACTGGCTTTGTGCTTGTTAAGTAAAGGTGCTGCTTCTCTGACCTTTTATTACAAGGCCATTACCTCGACAAAAACACCAGAGCTAAGAGTCCTTGGTCTGCTTTTAATTACCTATGACGTCAGTGTGTATTATTTCCTTGACTCGATGTGCAATTTTTGGCACAATTAAATGAGTGTTTGACCTATTTTAATCAACTGCTCGATGCAGTGAACCTACTTAACTGCGACCATCAATTCATGTTAGGCAACTCATTCGTGACTGCTCCCCTTGCCCTTATGATTCACTAACCTCCTTGGCTGATGAATCAGTGTATTTACCAGCCGAAAATCTAAGGTGAGTGACTCAATCAAGATTGGATTAAATCGCATGTTCAAGTGTTGTGTGCAACGAGGACCTTATTCAATAACAAATAAATATCAAAAAAGGAAAACATTTTCTGCACTTTTTCAATGAACTAACTGTGTGTCTTTAAGGGCATCGAACT
>JAYGXS010000004.1:20379093-20398495 GCA_036362985.1 Ligula intestinalis | reverse complement strand
TCCAAGCCCACTCAGGCGAAGATTTTTTAAAAAATTGGTTCAACCAAATTGTTGTTTTCAGCAAATCATAATCAGGCCAGAACATTTGCAGGGTAAGTAAAATTATACAGATGGACAGGGGTAAATAGTGTAGTCTAATTACAATTCATCGTTTACGCGTCGCCCGCGTGGCGAGGTCGGCGTGTAGAGTTTCCTGTGTTGGGGGAGGGGGGAGGATGAAGGGGTAGGGGGGGGTAATTGGGTTAGGTTGTGGGGGTTGATCAGCGGGCAGATGCATGAGGGGATATTTGCTGCTATTTGCGCACAGCGAACGTTTGTCACTGGGGTGTGGGTGCAAATTGCGATCGTCACCTGGCGTCGGGGTCGGCCACGGAAGTGAAAGGGCTTCTGTCAGTTTCTTCTGACAACACAGCACCGGATTCTCTATACGGCGACGTGTAAACGATGAATTGTAATAAGACTACACTATTTAACCCTGTCCATCAGTATAGTTTTAATTACCCTGCAAATGTTCTGGCCTGACGATTATTTGCTTCAAAAAATATGTTTGCCAATCTTGACTTCTCAACTTAACAAATTGTTGTTGTAGTTGCAATACCTTATTATGCATAAAATATGCGCTGGTCTCCCACACACACTGTTGTTATCAGATGACTTTCTGACAGAAGTGGGCCTCACAAACAGTTATCTACAGATATACTCCTCCTCTGTCAGCTTACTTGTGAATTTCAAAATAAAGTAAGCCAACTATATGCACTGCATTCATTGTTTCCTGTAGGGAAGGTGAACGATTCATACTGCCATTTATGTTCCCCTGATGCTGAGAAACTGCTTCGTCCAGCGATCCAGGATCTGCGATTACTCTACCAATAGGATAGAGCCGTTTTGGCTGAGGTGTGGCGTAGTCCCCTTGGTTTAGGGGCTGTAGACGGCGTTGATGGCCAAACAAATTGTTCATTGCTCTGTTATCAGTATGCCCGCGGATTTCTTCTGCTTTGTTGGCTTCTGCCGCATCGGATGTGTGCTGTCCTATCATCATAAGATGATGGTGCGAGAGATAAAAAAGAACGTTTTATTTTTTAAACTTTCATTTCAAATTTTTTGCCAAAAGTCCTCCACTCAGGGTGGATAAGAAGGAATACGCAAAGCAGATAAGACCGAAAGTCGTGAATGATGTATAAGGGCCGAAAAAAGTGTAACTGTCATCATCCTGAAAAATCTTCGGCGAATGAGTCGCAAAAGCCGAGCCAGATTGGACTTCCTTCAAAACTATGCTAGCGTCATGCATAGATGACCGCATTATTGCACCTCACATAAATGAAGGTCAGTAAACAATAAGTACAAAGTAGGCCAACCGATATAAGTTCCCATGTGAAGGTAGAGCAGAAAGACGAGATGTGCTATTCAACTTGTTGAAAGGACCACCGCCTGCTATTTCGAAGACGACGCTTTAGCCATAACCCCCAGAGGTCCACAAGCCAAGAAAACACCGTTTTATTCGATATAACTAACCATCGTGTTGAGTTCAGTAGTCACACGAATCGTAACGTGGTTAAAATGTGCCTCTCGCAAGACAACTTAACCATTGCAGTCCAACTGAGGACACAAGATGCAGCAATGCGCTCTGACGCTCTATTGGTTTACGGCCATGAATATTGACCAAGTCTTCGTTCGACGCCAACGACGAAAGCGAAGCCTGATACCAGTATTAAACATTCTGTACACAAACGGGAGTGAGTATTTAAAACATTTGGCAGATAAACGTCTAGCCAATAAAAATGAAGGACGAACGGCTGACAGACTAGCGGCCGTTTTAACGTTTTTTAAAGTATTTTATTTATTACTATATTATTTTAGATTGTTTTTTTTTTTAATTTTTTAAGAAAATAAAATTGTGGTTAGGAGGTCGTCTACTCTAACTTACCTGTGCTCTAACTTACCGTTCTGGAGTTAGTTTAGTATAGTCCGCAGCACGAGGCACCGCGTACTTCTTCAATTTACATGCGCAATAACTTACATGTGTTCTCTTCCAGTTTTTTGGAATCTCTTCACGACAAATAAAATCATTAAAATTTCAGCGACTATATTGGATGGTCATGCCGCACGTTCTCTGGTTAAAATCATCCGGCACCTTGTCCAAATAGGGTCTCTCAGTGGGGGTCAACGTAAAATGTGTCCTTCGTGCCATTGAAGCTTTTTGTTGCAGGAGCTTTGGCAGTAATTGGGATGGCGCATTTGTCCCTGCAGAGCTTCCGTCTCAAGCTCATGATACAAGACTTTATCCTCTGCAGTATGCAATAAAACCGTCGTTTCTGATGGAGAATGTGACTCCGGTGTCTTATCATTCTGCCTTTGGACGATGACTCCACAAAAAAAGGCGCACCTTGGCACCCGGCATCTCCTCGAAGTGCACCTGCTTGGAGAAGCAAGTTTCACTGCCACTCGAACCATCCGCTTTGCAACGAACTTGGTGACCAGAACTGCCCTCTTTTCCAGCCGCCTGGTCGTTGGATTGCCTAGAAGGCCATGAACATTCTAGGGCGTCAGAGTGAGAAGGCTTTTGCTGGCAGGGTGTGAGGAAACAGACAAGGTGGTCCTTGCGTCATGCTTCTTTCGACTGCACATTTTCGTTCATAACACAAGGTCTTCTTATCTTCTGACTGTCCTCTGAATTTTTCGGCCAGTATTTTGCCCCCATAAAAGGGAACATTTTTGCCTTCCTATATACATCTGCTGAGTCATTTCTGGTGCCTTTGGAAGTCCACTGTAGCTAGGACTTTGTTACAATGAGAATGTGATCGAAGTTTGCGTAGGCCGCCAACACGATTACGTGCAGCTTTCTTGGTACAATATTTTGTCCCCGCGTGGGGCGGGAGGGTGAAGGGAGGGATTGAGGGAGGGAATAAGCGGAAGGGATACGGGGTGTGGGTGCCACAGAAAGACACACACACATCGGACACTCATATCTGGTTTATCCAGCCGGTCAACGGTGGTTACCGGAGTGTGGCGTATGTGCTGATCACGATTTCTCAGAGCTACAGAGGAGACGTAGTGCTAGGGCGGGCGAAGTAGAGGCATCGATGCGTTTGCTATGAACTGCCACTGTACTGCTTATGAGTATTTTCTATGAACATGGTCAAATCTGATCTAGCCGGCCTACGTGCTGTCGCGTGTGCTATTTTCTCATTCTTTACATTCGTTATTACATAATCGTGCAAAGGCCCTCCAACTACGTCAACGAAAGGAGAATAACCACGTAGCTGAAGCGCTGGTACTGGCTCACAGTATCTGTATACATCTGTGGTTGCATGTAACACTTCGACAGTCGTTGCAGAGGATGTCCACCACATGGTGGACGCAGGGATGATGACTCACTCAGTAACCAATTTAAAGTGTTTGTGGACTCGAGCTGAAACTACCGCACTATCTCTCTCTCTCTCTTTCTCTCTCTCTCTCACTCTCTCTTTATATCTCCCTCTCTCTCTGAACCCTTTGTCCGAACGTGGATCAATGAAAAGGAGACTTTCACTGCATCTACCTCTCTCTCTCGGCCCTCACCCTTCTGAGCTTGGTGTCCTGAAAGAGTCAAAAAAAGCAAAAGCGAGATCGCGTGCAGTAGCTAACAGAACCGAACAGCTCATCTGATCCGCGCACAATGGATCAGGGCTTCACTACAACACAGTGGTTGCCCTCATGAAGGGTGGTTGCATGTTCGACAGTTCGATCCTCGTGTTCGACGACGTTCATCGCGTGCTTCAGCAAACTGAAGACAGCTAATACAAGTTAACATGCAAGTCCCAGGAAGTAATTCAGAAGTTGAAGACGACTCGATCGTTGAGACAACATGTTTATTCACCTGACGTTTCGAAATCCGTTGTGGATTCATCATCAGAAACATACTCACAGAACCGTAGTAGAAACAGTTCGTGTGTGCACAGAGTTTCATTGTAAATGTTAAGCGTACAAAAAAAATCGATAAATGCCTTGAGTGTGCGCCGATTCGTTGCGTCAGCAATGGCCATCTGGTCTTGCGGTGTTGACATAGAAAGATGTGGTGGTCTGTCTGTTCCCGGAGCGGTGACTTGCTTTGGCCAAATTTAGTCTCAGCACCAAAGATGGATTGGCAAATCGTTGCTTTTGTTGATTGATTGAGGGCCCGTGAAATATGACTCAAGTAATTCTCGGGTCACTCGATTGTCCCCTCTTGCGAGAATTTCGGCCTTATCAAAGTGATAATCGAAGCCGAAATTCTCGCAAGAGGTGAAAATCGAGTGAACCGAGAATAACTTGTGTCATGGTCCACGGGACCCTAGTCCATAAACAGGTACAACGACTTGTCCAATCCATATTCAGTGCTGAGGCTCAATTTGTCCAAAGCAATTCGCCACTGGGGGAACGTATAGGCCACCAGGTCATCTTAAACACACGGGGAAAACCAGATGGCTGAGCAGTCATCGCGTCCAATGCCACCACGCGTGATGCAAGTTCAGGTCACAGCCCGCATGTCGGTCATCCATAAGGCAATTGTTATTATTTGTCATAAGTGTGTAGTAAAGACAGAATGACGAAGACCAGAGGTGAGATCTGGAGCCGGTAGTTGGCGCGGTCGAAGTCGCCCCTACCTATGCGTCACACCCGGATGGGATCTCAACTGCGTAGGACTGCCATAAAGGCCACAATGAGAAGGAGCTATTGCAGCCTGACTCGTAGTCTGCCAGTCAGACACTCCGCAAAACACAATGCACACATTAGGCTGGTCACGCTGTCCGAGTTATCTCGTCAGTGGGCAACCTTCCAAGCCACGGCTTTTACTGCACCACTGCGCGTAGATTGTCTATAGTGAGGGAAATGTGCTAAGTCGTCGACTTCTCGCTCTCTCCCCACCTCTAGCATAAGAACAGTGTCTGGGCCAGTCAGTTTTCCGATGTGGGACGGGTGCATTGGCTGACGGCTGGCGAACCCGTCTGCGCGCACCACAGCAAGACCTGGCCCCCTTGGCACACACAGCAGGATTTACACAACCGGAGAATTAGAAGGAGCCGTCGCCGTCTGACTCTCAGTCCACTCATCAGCCACTAAGCGCACGACACACACACGGCGCTGATTGTGCGTCTGGTAAGTGCGTCAGCTGGCAGCCTGTGGCAGCCTGTGGTCAGCATTACTGCGCGGACTCACCTGAGTTGAGGGTGTGTCTGTGTCAGCTGGCAGCTATCTTAGCCGCGGTAAACTCTGATAGTCTCAGGCTCGCAGAACACATGTACCATAGGGACAACATGCATTCAAAGCTGAGGAATAGACTTATAGACTTATCACGGGGGTTTAGGTTAGTAAAACCCTAGCAACTGCGATCTTCAGACCAAGGTTACTTAGAAAAGATGAAGTCGGTAGAGGCCAGAATAGTAGGAACAGTATATTGTGCAAACAGAGGAACGAAGAATAAACAGGAAGAAGTTTGACCTCGGATCGTACGTCATTCCGCTGGAGCGGCGTGGTCCGAAGTGACGAGAGCGTCGGGAACCGCCGGAATGTCAGCGCAGGTTTTGTTACTGTAACCAATCACGTGGTTAATGTCTAGGCTAGCGGTCGTGGCGTGACCTTGAGATGGGCGAAGGCTGGCGTTGACGCGCGCCACGGTGAGCCGTCGGTCAGGGACAGCCGGCGCCTGACCCCAGGCGGCAGTGGGCGCGCAAGCCTTGCAGGCCAAAGGCGCCATGCGTCAGCGGCTGATGGTGGGTTCCAAATGGCTGCTAGAGGCCACTACAGACTTAGTTTACTGAGTATACACATTTTCTTACGTGCTTACAGCCATCCCCAAGTCCAGGATGGGACTTTTAGTTACGTATGCAGTCTCATGCGGTTCCTCTTGTATACGACCCTTTAGCTCAGTGATTGCATATATGCATCCAAGCACTAGAAGGTCGATCCGACTTGGATTACTGCTGAAACAGCCTTCGTTTGTAAATTTCTGTAAAAGTATCCTCAGTGGCATTGATTTGCTTTTTACTTCGCATATATTCACTGTTCCAATATCTTTCTGGCATAAATTTGCATGGATAAATGCCTGTGCCAATAAACCGTATCTTTAAAGAGGATTCTAGTGTTCCACAAATTGACTACGTCTTTCCGATCATCATTTCTCTACCTTTTTATCCTATAAGTTATTGTTTGATATCCGAAAAAGAAAAAAGGAGGAATTTGAAGATTAAAACCTTCAGTTCAGCTATATTTAAATACAGTCACGCGTAATTCGGGACTATGTTTGTCTCGAAGAAAAAAAGATTTTGATTCCACAAAGCCTAATTTGGTTGCCCAAACTAGGCTATGGGATGTAGCAACTTGAAGCCTCATTTAGCAAGAAGCTTTCCGGCAAAATAAACAAATCATGAAGTAGTTGGGAACTTCCGATCCACTTTTTGAAAACAATCAATAAGGATGGTGTTTTGGTCGACCTCGGAAAAGAACAAATGTGCAAGTTACGAGATAGCGCAGTTTTTAGCGCAGAGGATGGAACCAAACCCAGAAGCTAAAACCTGAATTGTGCTAGCGGTAGATTATCATCGAGTCCGTGAGGCCTTTGAGCAGGTACCGCATATTCTTACATCATTTTAAGTGTAAGATTTATTAATTGTCGCTAGACGCAGGTATTCAACCCTTAGGACATGCCACGAAAGGGAAAAAAAGAGCCTTATAGACTGCAAACACTAAAGTTTGAGAGGAGTGCGATCAGCACACGGGGAGGGGGAAAACTTCGTTGCATAAGTTCCAGCTAAATATCCGACCTCGGTCGGTTAAAACTCTTCTGTTTGTTGTATTTGAATTTGAATGAAAATAAGTTCAGCAAATGGCACTTCAACATCAATGACTGCAAGTTTTACTTGAGAAGATACCGATAGAACAGTTTCGTCACTAGCTGCTGCTCACATGGGAACGTGTGATGCCTGTTTTACATCGGACTATGCATGTTAAGATATGGTGTGTGTGGAATCAAACATCGCGCCAGATATTTGCTTGCATCAAACAAACTTCAGGTATGTGATTACTCGACTGTACATTATGCTCAATGCGTGCCAGACGACATTTTGCTTCATGTGAAGAAAGGCAGTGCACTCGAAAACCTTCTTTATATCGTGCGGAGGTTGGATGGCATTTGAGAGGCGGTGGGAGGGGTGATTTTCTGCAATCCCCATCATGCTAGGGAAAAAATTGAGTTTAATGTTTTTGTAGGGCGAGTTGTGTGGGCTTGTGTGGTAGTTTGTCGAATGACCTTTGCAAAAACTGAACACGCTGATGTGAATTCCCAGGGTAGGAACTTAACAAAGAACAGGTTTCGTCTTGGGAGGCAAAAAAAGTTGATGGCTTGATTGTCGCCCGACTACTGGTGCTTCAGAAGGCCAGACATTCAAAGTACCAAATAGGGCCCCCTATTGCTAAGCTCAGTCTTTACAACAATAACCTATTGGCAAGTGTTGAGACCTGCTCCTAGTAGCTCTTATTAACACAAACGCCGAGCCAAGGAGCTCGCACGAGAGGGGCAGCGAAAAAGATCAGTCGGCCAGAGAGAGCAAGAGTGCGTTTACTCAGACAAGCACTTTAAGCAAGTCAGCAAAAGTCTTTGGGGGTAAAAGGTACAGCATATTTAGGTAAATAAAAGAGTGTAAGCTAGGTCCATCGAGCCAATCAGCTTCTGTTCTGGCTTAGATACCGGTATGATTGGCTGTAATTAAGTGGCTGAATGCAGTTTAAATTTTGGATTATTGATTGCTTGATTGTGTTCACCTCGCATAGACCGATCGATAGCCTTCTGTGAGTGCGGCTGCTTGCTGCATGCACCCAATAGCAAGACAACTGCAAGTATAACTGAAGATAGAGGGCACGATGGTTGGATGCAACGGATGACAAAATATTGTATTGGCTAGTCAGACTGCGAAGACGTGGCGATGGGTGAAAATTACAGCAGCAAACATTGATGAGAAGGGTGCGGACTATGGTTTAACTACTATCAAGTAAGTAGCTAAACAAAAGTGGGTTTGTGGTTAGAGAAGTTCCACTGTGATCTAAGACTCTAGTTAATTAAGTGAAATCTCACAATGATCAAAAACAACCACTCTTTAAAAGTATGTAAAATAGTTACAACCTGAATGTTGGTATACACGCGGATAAAGTCCTAGTGCGGTTGTCAGTGCATTCGAAGACTAGGGACCATCGAGTAAAATGGAGGCGAGAGTGTTAAAGGTCGCCAATAGTCGGGGACCGCTACAGATTGTTGAATTACCGATGTTATGGGACACTATATTAGCTAGACCACGGAAAAACATATAAACTTGACACTTACAGTTAGATCAGGTCAGTTGAGGTGCATTAGGTGAATTATAGGCAACCGCCTTTGCACTTCCTATTGGTACAAATGAAGGTTTGGTACCGAAATTCTGAAATATGCTTTTAAATAGAAAGGATTACACGCCGAGTTGTTTTTTCTTTTCAAGCACACCTTTATGGTCATCCGCAAAACCCTTAGGTATAAAACAATGACTGACAGATTACTACGGATTTTTTGCAGATTTAAGAGCTTTTTACAAAAACCGGCAACATGGCGAGCTCGTGGCGCAGTGGTTAGAGCGGTCGACTTCAAACAAACAAGATCGCGCGTTTGAAAGGCGAGCGGGCCACCAATTTCTGGGGCAACACTGGATTTGGGTATGGCTAGCTGATGACGACTTTTAAGCCAGAAATGGCCATCCTATTCTCCCTTGTCTTTGTCGGTAAGGTCTTTCTGCTTATATCGTTAACCGTCTTGTGACGCAGGCTTGAGTGTGAGTTCCAAAGGCACCATGGACGGACGAATGTGTCCTCTAACGTTCAATCTAGAAAAAAGGCCATGATATCTATCCTGGTGCTCATTCGATACTATTTGATCACGCTTTGTTTTTTTTCACAAATATTTTCTAATTATGGGCTTTTATAAACCATTAAATGTCTGTTCCTAGATTCTCGTATCTGTCCGTTTATAGATGCTCCCTCGTAAAGTATGCAACATAGTGTACCTTTATTGCAAATGTTCATGAGCACTACATGACACCTTCTTAAAGGCACGAAAGAATGGGTATTTTTCCTCTACACGGAAAGCATATGGGTTGCAGAATGAAAACAAAACTAGTCTCAAGCGTGACGGCAGAAAAGGCCTAAAGTTGTTCAATAATCGGAAAGCTTTTCAAAGCCTGGATGTACCCTTCCCTTAAGCATTAAATTGAAAAGATTGATTTTACGCCAAGGGAGTACAAGGGAAAGTATGTTTTGTTAATTTTCTGTGAAGTATATTTTAATTTCAGTTGACCCAATTGTGAAGAACTCGTAGCCTCGGCAGGAGTCGAATCCAGACAGCAGGGAAGGCTTTTGCGCAGCCAACGCTCTGCCATTGAGCTACGAAGCTCACCGTGAGCAATTTATTTAATCATCCTTGGGTCAATTTGCTTGCCCAACTTACTGTTCGTATGGAATCCACCAGTGCTGATAGAGTAGGTTGACTGATAGGCAGGATTTCCAAAGTACTCATCTAGGATCCAAAGGATGGACTATAGGCCAATCATAATTATTAGGGGTTTGGCATTTATCTATATGGTCGTCAAAATTAACAGACAAAAATACATACTACTTATGCAGTCATTTTTACCGAGCGAGTTTTTTTGCAGACGGTCCAAAAGGCACTGCACGAAAAAGTCAACATCCTTATGTACGTTAAATAGCATGGGATTACGCGCATGATGATCGACGGTACAGTCTGAGGTGAATAATTGAAAGGCCTTTCAGAGGTTGGGCCAAAGATGACTGAGGTCTGGCACTGGCTGTAGAAATTCAGCACTTGTAAACATTTAGCAGCATCATTGTCGTAAACGGAGGCCTTAAATATGCGTCTTATTAGGCGACTGGATAAATGATTGCGGGTTAGTGACTTAAGGTAAGATGAAAGTAAAGAACCAAAGCTGACTTCTGCACCGCTGTTTTTAAGGCAGTTACGGCATTTATGTCCGTCAAGAGGTAGCAGAATATAACTTGGAGACTTTGGAGCAAACAAATCCGTCGCTGTTACTGCTTTATAGGTGAAACTTCTGTGGAAGGTGGGCTGGCACTAAATGAATAGTGGTCCTAGTCAAATCTTCAGGAGTTAACAACTTTGAAACGGTGAAGAAAGACCTCGATCAAAGAGCATTTGAAGAACTCCGGCAACTATAAATGTGGGTAGTGCGATGCTAGGCAACTTTAGAGATGAGGGCGCTTAGACGTTTTATGGCCTCCTCGATGGGAGACGTAGCCAGACTGGTTTTTGCACGGCTGGGTACGCTGATTTCGAGCGCAATTTGTAAGCATTAGAGGATGCGGTAGGCAGCCTCTAGGAACGCTTCAACAGATCAGTCGATAAAACCAAACTCCAGAATACTGGAAGACATCTCCGGCCCAGATACTCGAACACCCGGTAGCAGTTCGGACAAATGACATCAAATTCCCAGTTGTAACTGATATTACGAGACCTGGCGACACATTCAAGTTCATCGAGGCCGAAATTCTCGCGCGAGGAGCAAATGGTGTGAGGCGTGGGAGCCATTTTAATCATGATTCATGGTTCTCCAGTCTGCTGCAAGTTAGCCTTAGTTTGGCTAAAATCATCAGTAACTCGAGGGATGCGCAGGCAAAAAATATTTTTAACTCCAGTGCCGGTGAACCAGCTGGTCGAGCGATCATTACGCACATGCTGCAATTCCAGGTATTAATACCTGGAATGCCGGCCATTAAGTCGTTATTGCACCAGAGGAAATCGTCTTCGATGAATTGCGGGAGATGTTAATTGTCTAACGTGTGCACTAGTTTGGCGACTGCATCATAAAACTACTATAGTTCGTTCTGTATTTGCTACCCGTATCTGATGTTGTCTCTGATGAATCCGAAAAGCCAGGCGAAGAAAGTTCTTTTCCTCGTAATAGCGTCTGCTCGTTCTGAACCCCAGGGCTAGCTTATACCTAATAATGGTCAGTAATACTCAGTTGCAGCAACTGTTAACTTTGTTGAGGAGCGAAACGATGTCACGTCATGAATGGGACAGAACCACTTGCACATGTAATCTCGTTGTTCCTACTCAAGGCGCATGGAACCCAAGAACTGAGCTTTTGAACCTTTCCCATGGATTGCAGATGGCGAGTTATCGCTAATTTGCCGCACCCCATGTCGCTAACCAAGTTTCGAATTGTTTGACAGGAAACCTCCATGAATTAAACCATTGAGTTGACCGTAATTGAGCCTGCCTTCCATCCAGAACGCCGAACAGCTGTCGTGCCAAAATGGTCTTTGAGATTGGCAGACCATTTGTGAACTTATTTTTTCAGTAATGGGATCCTCTCCGAAAGCAGTGCAAATTTTTCCAGTAAGCTCCAAAAATGAACATGTTGATAATGTTTATTTTCGTTAACCTAGCACTCCATTTTCTTTAAGCCGTTAAGAGTCAAATATTCATTGAGATTATACACAAATTTCACGGGAGGAACAAAGTGACATATAATGTGAACAAATCAACAAAACATAATATGACCAAATTATGAATAACGGAAAACCGCAAAAACTTGTGAAATAATCCAATAGATTAATCAAAACATGATTTCGGCGAAGTAGCAGCCTTCATCTCTTCTTAAAGCTCCTAGTCTCGACTAACCCCTTGGTATTGTTTAGTGCTGCTCTTCAGCTAGGTCAATAAATGCCAGTTATTCGGGTTCCGCAGAGCTAGAATAATTGGCCCTTTTTAAGTGGCTGCACCATGCTCCAAACATCTATAAAGTTCTGCGAATCCTGCAAACGGCTTTCAGGACGAAATTTAACTTGGTAGTTTAGCATATATCTTGACAGGTTATTTTGATCAGCTGAGTGGATTTAATAATAAGAAGGGCTTCGGTTTGGAAAACTGCCCTCTTATTTAAAGTTATTGGGAGGAAATAGGCTCTCATTTTTGCTTAATCATGAGTATGTTGATACAAAAGAAATTCCGTATGCTATAAGAAAAGACAGGACAAAAATTTCTTCTAATTTACATTCTGCTGTGGAAGAATTCCATAATGAGTAAAAAAGGTGGAATAATAATCCCTTCCAGTACTGATAAATTCTATGCGAATTTGATCAAATAGAGCTAAAGTGAAGTTAAAGGAACCGAATTTATTTTCAGAAAAAACCAGCGATAGAAGTTTAAAAAATTATATTGAGCTATTCTGTGAAATTTTTTGGCAAAAATGCATTAACAAAAAAGCTCTTGGTAGAAAATTTTCGTTTACCGCACAGCTGGTCGGTCGCGTAAACAAAGTTTCTACATGTAATCGCGGAGACAGTATCCCGAAGGCGTTATTGAATGTAAATCATGTCGAAATATAGTTTTTTGTAAACAATAGGTTCCGCTCAAGTGTTATTAAGAAACGAAACAGCCAGAATAATAAGAAGTATTTCAAAAATGATCATATGCGTGGCCTGTTTTTTTGCGTTCGCACGTTTATTACGGATCTAAGAATTAATCTCCTTAAGCGAAAACGAATCCTTTATAAAGACAAAAGGTATGTTCTTTCATCTACAGTCAAATTTAATCGCTCTTCTTCAGATACATTAAAGAAATTATCAAACATCCCCAATTGCCCTGTTTGATTACCTTGGAAATAGTTAATATACGGGAAGTTCGTCAGCTGAATATCCAATAAAAGCCATTTTTAAAGAGGTAACCTATTATGGAAACATTTTTACTAATCTTAGGAATAAAATATGCGTGGTATCAAAAATGTGGTTTGCTCTTTTGAAGCATTCCCTCATTTGACCAACATGGCCATCTGCATAGGAAATAATATCCAAAAGCTCATTTTTTCAGTTAATACTCTTTAGTTATATCTTATTTTAAAGGGTTTTATGTAAACATAGAACGAACGGACAAATAGAAGACTTATCAATGAATACACGGACAACTAGCGAAATGAAGAAAGAATTTATTCAACAATATTCAATAACTACATATCTAATCATTCCCACATATGCAAAATATTTTGACCAAAGGCCAGTTATTTTTGTATAAAGAAAGTGGTCACTTTAAGTTTTATACTTAAAAAAACTATTTTTATTTACTGTTCTAATTTATAGCTATTTTTGACGCCTCCACAAGCTGTGAATTATCAATAAAATTTTATTTTTCCTAACAAAAACTTGGAACTTCTTATAGTTCTTTTAAGTACATAATACGTCATATGCTGCTTATTATTATTTATAAGTTTTTGTAAATGCGTTCCCGCTGGTATGGGAGAAATAATCAAACATTCACAAATTTAGGAAAGTTGTTTGCAGCACTCGCAGAACTGTATATATAAAAGAGATTTGAGATGTACTGAAGCTCAGTAGTGATGGTAAATATATGAGCATGCTGGCCTTAGGCGTGACTCTTAGGCTCACACAGACCACTTGCGCTACTTAACTGAACTTTCAGATAATAGTAGGTGTTGCTGTGTGTCCATTTTGTGTGTGGGCGTTAGCGCCACTGTAGAAACCCGTGATGGTTGTCTCATCACGTCAAGGCTGCAGTCACACTGACTGCCGGCACCCTATCTATCTCTCGCTTGATGTATGGCGCTACCTACTAACACACCCAGTCTCGGCTGTTCCCATCGCGCGCGGTCCAACCAATCACCTCCAAGGCGCACAAAACAAAGACGTCAGCGTGGTGGCTGCTGCTAAACTCTCTCCGGATTCTGGCCCAAGCGGGGCGGATTAATAAAGTGTTGTTTGCCGCTGTGACGATGCCACGCTCTCACACGGCACTCACGGTCAAACACCATGTCAGACCAAGTGGAAACTTCCTCCTAACCATTCTGTACAAAATGCATTGTTCCTAACAGTCTGGCCTTTCCAAGACTTCTCTCTCCTTTCCTGAGGAACCAGACTAGGAAGATCGCGGCCCTTAGGGTTAAACGTTCTTAATCTTAACCAAAACGCGATATGCGCACTGTTTTTTGCCTTGTTTTCCTGATTTATGATAAACCTCTGAGGAGAAGGACAAGTGGATTAACAACAGTGGCCGATGAGAGTTGAGTCAGTCATTGAGAAAATGATTTTGGTATTTACTAGCTTCCGAGATATTAGGGGAAGAAATATCGCAAATATGTGGCCGAATAAGCTCAGTTGCGAACTCAATTAACCTGACCGTTCCTGTTTAATTTAGAAACGAAGCTTTCTTGGGGCGACGGTTGGCCAAAGTTACTAGGAAAATTGAAGTTTAACGGGGAAAAGAATCATCAGCTCCATATTGGAGTCAACTCGTTGTGGTTGATGAACTTCGGCCCGTTTTTTCACGTCAACATTCGATGTGTGCTCATAGACATAAGTTCAAACGAATTAGCGCCTATTTAGCTATTTATTTCAGCGGATATTATAATACAACAGCCATAATTATGGCTGTGCTCCATGTTTCATGAGTTTCGGCACCTTTCTTGTTCGAAAGTTGAAGGAAGAGATCAAAACTCCAGCGGACATTGCTCAACCACTTTTACCCGAAATAGCCGTAAAATGCAAATAAAAAGATATCATAGGTTTAGGTAGTCAACCAACAACTTAATAATTTGTCATCTTAGGGACAGCTACAATTCATGGGGGTGGTTTTATCCATTCCAAATGCATTCCGAATATTGCAGCCACTTACACGGCATTATCTAGTTAATTTATAGCCATCACAGCATTGGGGGTGGGGGAGGGGGTCAGATAGAGTTATGGTGTCATATTCGCCCTATTTGGAGTTTCCGGGTTCTAATTACCATATAAACGGTAATGTGGGCGATGTAAGTGTGTTTCGTAGCGGGCTCCCTACGTTGTGCCTAGGTGTACACATCGCTCGCATTGAAATGCCTACTGATGAGTCCTGCAAAGACAGAATATTGGTGTAACACGTGTCTGGGTTTTCAGCTGATATTTATGTTGCCAGTAGGCTGTGTCGTATAATCTCGGTATATACTCATGGCTGTCAATGTACAGTTTACTCAAGATTGCACGGTTAGTCTGCTATGGCTGATGGACTTCTGCACAAATACTCATGTGAACTTTCGGTCTGCATATGCAAAACTTGGTTCAATTTAGCGATTTATTTCTGAGGTTTCATAACCTGCACCAACAGGTAACCGAGTAGGAGAAATTCCCATGCGTTGAGTGATACCGCATCCATGAAGACCAGTGTGGAACCTTTGTTGAACCTCATCTGGTATCTGAGGGTTGGTACTTATCCTCGATTTAGTGAATTTCGAGATCACGTTTTCCCTTCAGAAGAAGGGAGCTCGGAAGCTTCAGCCAAATACTATCCCATTTTTACACCGTAAACTAAATGATTAAAGGGCTTTAGCGTCCCACCCTGCTGAAGTCAAGTTCAGTGGGGAAATGGAATGCTGCTTCTATGCTGAGGCGTTGATCACAAGCTGGAGGAATTGTTCGTAGCCCAAAGCGCGGCTCCGGCTACGATCAGCCTGTGCGAAATTAACACCAATCTACCAGGCACGGCATTTTAACCTAAGGGTGGCGACACAGTTGGGACCCGAGCTTAAATGTCAAGACTAATACGGGCCCTGGGATGCTGGGAATTTATACGATGACGAGGTCTTGATGGAAAATAGCTCGGCCGGTACTAGCCCCGTGGGTCCACCTTAGAGTAAGGTTCCGCACGGGGGGGGGGCTGATTTTAATGTTAAGGGCGCCACCGTGTCCTCCTCCTGCCCCCCTCGGCGTGTTTGAAAGCGTCAGAATTCATGGGAAGTGGATGTTGTTGTCACGAAACGAAAAAAATGACATCGTTTTACGCGAATTTTAAGTCATTTGCTAGGCTAGATGACTGTGCGTACGTTAGAACTGTGATACTGGAGGACGCGGGATGCCTGCTATATTTTTTCCATTTGTTCTGGGAGGGCAGGATGGGAGGCTCAGTTCTTTTGGAAGGTGTCCGCAGTTTCCTCTGATTCGTTCTCGGAGGGATACGCAGGCTAGTCCCCACCGGCCGAGGCGGACATTAAGTCGACAACGCAGGGAAACTTCAGAAGGGGTAGAGCCAGCGTCTTTATGTAAATAACGGCATACAGCGTTATTTTTAATTTCCCATTCAGCCTTAGGCAAGTGCATGGAAGATGGTTTCCACAAGCAGCCTTTTAGGGGCTACAACTCATCATATAAAACTATACTACAAAATTGACTGTGCCCTTAGCACACTGCTTATACAATATGGCAAGCGCTGCAAACAACATTCCGCAATTTGAACAAGACCGGTAATCACTCGCAAACAAGCATCGAGTAGGGTTGGAATACTGTTTATCATGCAGTCGATTCCAAATATTTTCAGCCACGCTAGGATACCGACGCTGTGATAAGCTTCTTTCTGACCGCTGCGAAAAGTTTATTCGGTAAAATATGACTACTTAGATAGTACGCATTTTATCATTGATTTTGACTGCCTTTATAAATTCAAATATATTTTATGGATGGCATGCACGAAAAATTCCTCTCTCGTACTTATTTGATAGCAGATAATGCCTTCCTTAAATTTTATTGTTAAAGGAAGGGTTTCCGTCGGTTTTAAAAAATTCTAATTTTGAGGTTTTTACGGTTGTGCGATGTTTATTCATAATACAACGTATCCTTTAATTTATTAAGGCTGCCCCTGATATATACAGCATGGTCCATATGTATTGCACAATTCTGTGAAAGCTATGCAACCACTTTCCCAAACCGTAGGCAAGAATCTACTTTCCTTTAAACAGGAGGTACACAGCATTCAGTCTGTAAAAATTGAATTCATTTCTAGCAGTCGGTAGCTCTCAAAATCATTTGGCAATTTATACAAAAATTTAAACCAAACAAAACCCTTCTTTTAAGAATGAAATTTAACGCTTTTACTGCGACGTGCGCCACATGTCGTACATGCAGTGATGTCCCAAACTGTGACGTGCGCCATATATGGTACACGTCTAGGACTGAAGTTATGCAGGTTTGAACACGATGCACCACGGGCATACAGGCTATTTTGAAAGTTGCAGTCGAAGCGTTAAGGAAGGCGTAATTTTCTATCAAACAAGTACAAGAGAGGATTTTTTCGTGCATGCTTTCCGTAAAATATAAAGGCAGTCAAAATCAATGATAAAATGCGTAATATTTAAGTAGTCATCCTTTACAGAATAAACTTTTCGCAGCGGTCAGAAAGAAGCTTATCAAAGCGTCGGCCACCTAGCGTGACTGTAAATATTTGGAATTGACTGCATGATCAACAGTATTGCAACCCTACTCGATGTTTGTTTGCGAGTGATTACAAGTCTTTTTCAAATTGCGGAATGTTGCCTGCAGCGCTCACCATACTGTATATACAGTAGACACCAAAGATCACGCAAGATTCCGACATATGCAAAAGATTGATACTCATTTGGTAATCGGCATTGACTCAGGTTGTGATACTGATAATCGTGTAGTCTATTCTGAAGTCCTTTCATTGTTGATGGAATGCGGGCTTTTTAAAAGGCTCCGTTCTGACCACTAGCAAAACGTATCCATTTTAAAAACTGACTACTCAAGTAGTATGCCTTTTTATCATTCATTTTGACTGCCCGTTATACATTTTAATATATTTTATGGTGAACATGCACAAAAAATTATTTCTTGTACTTTTTTGATAGAAAATTACGCCTTCTTTAGATTTTATACTCACAGAATGGGTATCTTTCGGTTTTAAAAAATTGCTTATTCTGAACTTTTTTATAAGTGTGAGGTGTTTAGTCAAAAACATCGTATCCGTTAATTTATTAATGCTGCTTATGCTGTATAAAATATGGTCCACATCTATTTAAATATTTTATGACAACTACGTGACTTCTTCCTCAAACTGTAAGCCAAAACGTATTTTTCTTTAACAGGATATACATAGTGTGCAGTTTTTAAACCTTGAGTTTCAGTGTAGCAGTTACTACGTTGGAAAATTATTCGGCAATGGGGCAACTTTCTTAAAACCGAAAGATACCCTTTCTTTGAGCATAAAATTAAAAGGACGCAATTCCTATCAAAGAAGTGCAAAAATATTTTTTTCATGCGTGCTTTCCTTTAAATATATTTGAATTTATATAAGGCAGTCAAAATAAATTATAAAATGCATACAACTTAAGCAGCCAGTTTTTATAATAGATACTTTTTTGTGGTTTTCAGAACGAATCTCATTAAAAAGCCCGTGTCTTATCATGACTGAAATGTCTTCAGAATAGACTACAAGATAATCAGTACCACAACCTGAGTCAATGTGGATTAGCGAAAGAATATCAATCTTTCGCATATGTCGACATGTTGCGTGATCTTTGACGACTACTGTAGGTCAGAGCTGGGAGTCAATAAAACAAAAATACATGCAATCGAGTAGTGAACTGAGGCGTGCGATCTGTTCATTCAATTAACAACAAACAGCAAATTCTGTTTCAGCTGGGTAACAGTGGCGAACTTCTGCTGTTTTTACTTGTCTGTGCAAGGATCAGCTAAAGCCAGTCATATGTGGAGGTTCTCCTTCTGTTTGACCTTAAAGTGGTCAGAAAGACCAGTCTTAGTTTTAGGGTTACAGTTTTGGCACGGGAATTGGTAATATCCTGGAATTTAGTCGAAGGCCACCTGCTCCCAGCCTAAACCATTTTCCACCTACGCGGTTGGTCGAGGCATGCTTTGCGTTTGTCCTTCCCTCTAAAGTAATGGGGGGATTTACCTGTGACCGTAAAGTTACTGAAATACTTTACCAAGCAGGAGTTTGAGAAGGCGGAACAAATGCCCCAAAAACTAACATTGTGCCACCATTTTGCATTAGCACACTGTTGCCGTAAAACCCATTATATGAAATAGTATCCAAACTGATTTATGGTTCTACAACGTTGTGGCTTTCACGGGGAAGTTGCATCAGAGTTTCGATGTTTCAGCTGAATATGTAATGCAGGATCAAGCCACAGATACGAGTATGGAGCCGTAAACAGGCAGTGTACAGACAATCCGTATGTTGTCAGCTAACATTTTCAAATGGTTTTAAGGTTTATGCTCACAACCAACAATGTGTAGCGATCTCGTATTTTAAATCACGCTTGGCTCGCACTCGTCTGGGGCATGTCCCGCATGTCTGACTCTCGGGTCTACCTCTAATCAAGGTCACGGACGCGTCTGGCCTAACTGGCCAACCACTTCCCAAGGCCAGTTCACAAGGGGCCTAAGAGTTGTGACTGCTTACGCTCAGACACTCCCGAACTCGGTGACCTTAGGATTGGTTGGAGACATCCGGACCCGGCGACTTCATCCGCCGAAATGTGACTCTTGACTCCGGTCCGCTCATGGCTGGATTTCACTCATCTGGGAGTCACTT
>JAYGXS010000004.1:20346672-20359268 GCA_036362985.1 Ligula intestinalis | reverse complement strand
TTCTCGCACCAGACTGACCCAAAGCCATTGCAGTCTGACACTCAGTGCGCCAGTCGATTGCTCCGCAAAAACACAGCTTAGACTGACTGCTAGGTCTGAGGCTTGGATCAGGCATGCAGCAGTGGCGCAACACGGATGAGCTGACGCAACTGAAGTTATCTGGATACGGTAGAAGCCGTGGATTGGAAGATTTTCAAGCTTGTGTTCGTGTGGAGTGGCTGACTGGCGGACTGGGAGTCAGGCTGTAATAGATCCTCTTTAATACGGCCTTATAGCACTCCCACTCAACTGAGATCCGAGCCAGGCTGTCCTTTTGGAAAGTCCTGGACAAGTTTTAACTGTGCAGAGGTGGAGCTTGATGGGTGTTTGGCACGATGTGCAGACTGTGGGAGCTGAGATTTTACCTGCCCTCCCTATCCTCTTGATGTGTTCAAATCCCGATCAGGTGTAGGCTGTGACTAGGCAATATATGAGGAGCTGTGTGAGCTGGGATCCTTACCGCAGCTTCCGTCCTTTTGTTGTTGTGTTAAAACTCTGCTCCGGTGTTTGTTGTGGACTAAGGACTGTGATGGTAAGCATAGGCGCAGATTTTTCCGTGCCTCTTGTCACCGTGGCTGTCTTGTCACCGAGCTCGGGTGAGGGAGAGCGGTAGATACAACCAAAGTCTACCATCACTTAAAACTAATTTACACACAAGTCACCGTCCCTTTGCCACCAGGCTGCTAAGCACGCGGTGTACGTCGTTGGAATCGACGGTCGAACTGTCGTATAATTTCTAACTTCAGGTCTGACGGCGATGACGACAGTTCGGCCGTCGCAAGCGATGACGTGAACTGCCTGTCCCATGGGTTGAGCGCAACTCGGGTGACCTGCACTTGAATTACTTTACAGTGATGTAGACTTGTGCAGCACTTAGCGCATTATCCACTCCCTCGCCGACTAGAGTGAACCATGTACTGATATGCCGTGGGGATGGCGTCTCCAGTATCGGTCTCACCCTCTTCTCGCCCCGCCTGTCGACCAACTAGTGATTGGATTGGGCACGACGTGAATGTAACATCCGGAGTGTGCTACAGTGAACCCAGGCCCGTCTACGCTAGTCACAACCACCATCAATTGTATGGTTTTACCGTCCAGTACAACCGCATTCCTTAAACTGTCTCGCAGTGACCCCGCAGCGCTCTCCACCTCCCACGCCATGCATGCGGCCACGTGATAGCAAGTCTCTACCAGTCTCTGGGAGTCAACCACGGGTGCCGTAAACTGCGCCAACGCTCGACCCCCACGACGACTAGAAAGTGCGTACACACCAACGCCTACCACCCCCCCCCCCAATTCGGTTTGGACAAGCATCTTCAAGGCTGAGTCCCACAGGACCTTACTGTGACGACCGTCAAGCTTATACACCTCGGACCTGGCCGCCTCGCGACTGGACATGCAATCGTCCGACATTCAACTATTCCTTCTACCTGGCGTCTCCCTTCTCTTCCCCTACGGAACCTGGCCTGAAGATCGCAGTGACAAGGGCCCTCTCTATTAACTTAAGCAACCGTGATAGCCTTACCTGCTCGATCGAGTCTTGCCGAAGAATAGCAACAGCTTTGATAAAAACCAAAGTTTACTCTGTCCCATTGTGAGCATGTATTTGGGCCATGGAAAGCTCCGTAGGACAAAAATCACCACCCAAAACCCAATCTGATGAAAGTATCCATCTACAAGAGCAGTGGTCCACTGTTTCACCATAGATACAAAATCTCAATAACTATGGGTTGAACCCCTCAAGTTTCCTCAAGTGTCTTGCATATGTAAGGCACTTGAGGAAAATTCACAGGTACAGGAACATTTAGCACATGTATAAAAATAAAACGTAGAAAATACATAAGAGGAAATCTTTTCAGGTAAGAATGACCGGGTCTGGAACTCATCGGCTGGAGGACGAAGGTGCAGTCACATTGTGACCACGCAGACTTGATAGATTGTCTGTGGGAGAGTATTCTGTAGGGGGGGGGAGGCAGGGGAAATTACAAATACCTAAAAGGATGGGCCTGCAGTCGAGAAAGACAGGCTCGCGAACAGCAGTACGAAATTATGGTCGGTCCCGCCGAGTCCACCACACGTTGTAAGCAGGAGGGTGTGAACTTTCGCAGGAAGCGCATTGGCAGGAAACCGCAGGCTCGTCCACAGATGCGGCAGTTCCTGAGGATGGCTAGACGAAGAGACAGCATCAGTGGGAGTTGCTGAAGCAGCGGCAACCTAGGGGGGACAGGAAAGTGCAAAGTGACCTATTTGTAGGAGTAATGAATATGTTCTCGGGGTTTATCTTAGTATATTTGTTGAAGGTAATAGGCAATGCCCTTGAAAACCCGATTGCTTACATGCCGGTGCGCCACATACATTTGTACACACTCTAAAATATTGCCACTATTAAAAGGGAATAGCTCCCCAAGTTATTGCACTGAATTATTGGACAAGCCGGAGAAATAGCATAGGGGAAACAGCCTTAAAAGTCAACGTTGTGTCCCAGATATCCATGCGAACAACAACTAGATTTTTATTTGAACTTCATCTTCGAAGTTTAGAGGCAGGCATCGGAACCTAACCACTCTTTGATAGGCTGAGATTGCCCAATGACTGTCTGTATTTTAATTATGCTAACGATATGGTGGAATTACACTACCCACCAAGGTGATGGAAATTGGAATGGTAATTGCTGGTTTATTAGCCGTCAGCAGCCAACCATACCGAAGCCCAGATGTTGCAACTCCTGGGATTCTAACACGCGACCTGCTGTGCGGCTGTTGGCGGAACACGAGAATAAACGCCACGGGCGATGACAGGGCCAAAAGGCTTATACACAGTCTACCAAGATTCTGTCAACTAGAAAATCAGGAGTAACAGGATATTTTTTTCCAAACAGACAACATACTCAGAAGCTACTTTAAGTAGGTGGAAGTCTCAAAGGGAAACGTACGCTTTGGGGAGGTGTCTGGTGAACGCATCTGAAGCTAAGTTAAGCAAGCTGTCAGGAGATTGAGGCGACTCAAGGCTATCCAGGTCCAGAGTCGGTGGGTGCCAGGGGTTGTCGTCCAGCACTACCTTCGTAAGGCGATGAAGGCGGGAAAAGGCGTGAGGCAGACAGGACACTTGGTTGCGGCTAAAGTCCAGATTCAGGAGGCAGCCGCGTAGGTGCAAGTTTGCAGCAGGCAAGCCGCGAAGTTTGTTGTCTGAAAAAGTGAACCAATCAATCGGCAATCCTTATCACTGTTCCTGTCAGCCCTCTGATTAACTTCAACGTCTTAATAATAGAACTATTTGTGCAGCCAAATACAAAGTGATCATAGCCGTAGGAGTATTACTACATGAACAAATTTGCCCGCCATCAGGTAAGGCCTCATTCGTCGTCCAGCGCAAACATGGAACTGTGGACTGGCGTAGGGTAGGAGACTATGCTTTCTATGAAGCCGATCCACGGCTTGGCCGCTAAAATCCACGACTTTGGAGGCTCCCAAATGACGGAATAACTTGATCCTCTTCTCAGGACTGTGAGTCAGGCTGCAATGGCTCCTTTTTAAATTGGTTTCTATTGCACGCCTAAGCGGTTGGGACCCGTGCCGCTGTCGTGAATGCCTGCTACAGTCTGCAGGGACCAGTTTGTGCGTGGAACACGCAAATAAGCTGCTTCTTTTTTTCGGCTACTGTCCTACCTGCTCGCCACCGGGCGTCCGGATACTGTCTTGCCACGAGAGCCAGGGAAGGGATGATGGAGGAGGAAGGGCAGTAAATGCTGCAAACTATAAATTAATTCCCTCACAAGTCGCCGTCTTGCGTCCAGAACTCAGTGGGGCACACAGTAGAAATCATAGTTCAAGCTTGAAGCTATCACGCTGCGCTTAAAGCCGTAGCTTGAAGGGTCGCCAAGTGACGATATAACTCGGACCGCGCGGTCAGCTCAGTGTGTCTTTTTGTAGAGCGGCTGACTGGCGGACTGGGAGTCAGGTTTCAATAACGCCTTCTTAATGTCCCCTCTATGGCAACTGAGATCCGAGCCACGTGTGACGGCACACTTAGGAGCGGTTCCGACCACACCAACCACCTGCGCCTTCTCTTAACTCCAGACTGTGTCGTGACAGCGGACACAGGGGGAGAATGGAACAGAGAGTGAATGAGGTAGATGCATCGCAAGTCTACTCTCACTACAATCCAGCGCAAGTCACAGTCTCTGCGCCATCCTGCTGGTGGATCTCGTCGAAAGCAACGGTCAAAGTGTCATGTCTGTAGAGTAAGCAAGGACTGCTGCTCTTATGTGCATATGGCCGAATAAGCACCTACAGTGACTAACTATGCGCGATGCCTGTTGACTTGGGCTCCAAATAATGATTTGTCGGTCGTGCTACGATGGCCAAGCCAACTATTGGCTAGAATTTACGACAAATTGCAGACAAATTGGCACTGCATTTGCATCGCTAGGCGGTCCCCTCTGCTCTGAAGGTGCGCCCATCGTATTTGAAACTGAGGTATTGCAAAAGGGTGAACCATAAGTGAAACTTGATTTTATAGTAGGAGCAGATGAGAGGGTTGCCCTTAATGGTACTTTGATATGTAGACATGGCTATGTCTGCTATCCTCGCGATGCATCCCAAGGTGTCCTATAAGGCCAATTCAACCATTCAATGGGAATTGGCAACGAGAACATACCGCCAGAGGTTCGACATCAAAGGCTTGTCTGAGTTTCGCTTCGCCTTCGCTTCCATTTAGTCCTTAACAGGAGGAGCATCCGCCGGCTTATTCTACGCAAGTCTTGACTTTCTGATACCTGTTTCTGTGACGGCTGTGGACAAAAGTTTTGGTAGCTCGAGTATTCAGACGACAACAACTTCAAAAAAACTAGAAATCATTAACTTTAGGCCAGTGCGCCAAAAAGTCATTTATGAGGCAGGAGCATGGATAAACGGTAGAAAACAAAAAACGAACAACCTGGTAGATCTCTCCGTTACGGACCCTCGAAAAGGCGGCTGGGGAGGGAAGGCTCCGCCAGACATGACCAAAGCCTTATCCACGTGCAAATGTGCTAGTACCGGCAGGGAGACAGTTCTGGTCTAATTTTATTTCGGACGTGTCTAAACCACCTGCCAGCTTGCTTCCCCCTACAAAACGGGCCGACTTGAACTAACATCACAGGCGGCCAGGCTTTTTCGCTAGGATTGCATATGAGCACCAGAGTGAAACGTCTAAGCAGCCAATAATAGCAAACTGCTTTAAAACCCAACTTGTTTTGATGGTAATTAAAAGTGACAGGACTCACTCGATATGTCAAGATTTGAGAGGTTCGCAAGGTTCCAAAAGTCTTCTGGCAGCCAGACAATTTGATTGTTTGCAAGATCCAGAATGCGCAGAGAGCCGGCAAGTGCTGAGTTTTCATTGATTGTCGGCCACTGTGCGATGAGATTATCACGAAGAAGAAGGGATGTCAATTCGAGGCACTCAATGGCGTTGGGAACTGTGGTCAGACGATTTCCATTCAAAGACAGGAACTTCAAGTTATGTAGTTCCAAAATCCGGTCATCGAAACGACGCAGAGACAGGCCGGTTACTTGCAGATCAACCAAGGTCTTTTCGAAAGGCTTTCCAAGGGGATAGTCCACGCGTTCAGTGATAGCCATTTTCCTGCAAGAAGGTGCGGTTCGCTGGACCGATGAACAAAGTTATGCCAGTCATTACCAATGAGACCGAATTATTCAGAAAACGTAAAATACTCTCAGGAGTATCATTGCCCCGAATAAACCGTTTCAGAAGGGCTGTGAGATCTCCTGCAGCAGTGCTACTAAGCTAAAAAGTTCACAAAGTCAAAGGCAGAAATACGGCCTACATTGGACAGGCACACATCACGGCAAGGATCGCTGAATCGGACTGTGAGCTTCCCCTCGTTGAGGAATTTGGTGAAGAGCTGGAGTATATTATTGCCGGTCACCTGAGGCAAATGAGGAAATGATCAATCTTCACCTACCTTAAAAAGGCATTTTGACTTATCGGTCTTGCCCGCAAGGCAGAGGAAGACTTCCTTCGAGCGTTTCAAAAAGGACAACTCGCTTTCCTTAGCACGCCGTCGAGCAGGGCAGGGAGAACTCCAATCACTGACTTGTGCCTTGCAATTAAAAATCATGTGGCCAAGATTTTACGAAGAGAGTAGGAGGCTTGAGAGTAATTAAGGTATCCGTATTGAAGGCAGAATGAAGAACACACTTTTGCACGCGGTCAAAAACCTACACGAAAGTTCATAAGAAACGCATGCATAAGGATGGTGATAGCACACAATAAATAAAGGCCGAATGACAAAAATGCCCTACACAACCACTGCAAAAGCCAATATCATCTTATTAAGCTAGGTCGGGGGCAAGAGGGGCACAGGCAGCCAGTCAAGATTTGAAAATAGCGTTCACATAAAGGAAACCATACTATGGTGTCAGAACGCTTATTCGGGTCCGCAGAAGTGAGTCGGGGCTCGTCAAATCAATTGAGCTACTCCATTACGTTAGGAGAATGACCTCACCACCTAACTGGCATGAATATTATCGTCCTCCCTCTCGAAGGTAACAAGCAAACAACACCCGTATTGCCCCATGAATCGAGTCAGTTCAGCAAAAACCAGTCACCTGTAGTTCGACATATCCTTAACACACCTGGCGGAACGTGAGCTCGTGACACAACTGAGCCAGTCTTCCCATAATGCGACTGACCTTCGATAATAAGTAAATAAGTCAGGGAT
Organism: Ligula intestinalis; assembly: GCA_036362985.1. Lineage (NCBI taxonomy): Eukaryota > Metazoa > Platyhelminthes > Cestoda > Diphyllobothriidea > Diphyllobothriidae > Ligula > Ligula intestinalis. Next base: position 20,352,505 of record JAYGXS010000004.1, on the reverse strand, counting down.
CTATGACGTGTCGTGGGCGCGGGCGTGGTACGGCCACTGCAGGTTGGTCGGTGAGGCTGGGTGAAGTTTGAGCGACTTCCCATTGAGGAAGATGGCCAACCGCAAGTGCATTGCGGACAATTTTCACGCACGAAAACGTACTAAAGGGGGGACCATGCCTGGGCGCGCTAACACGGCCACAGCGACACCCCAAGCTTATCTTCGGCTTCATACAAACATGCTCAGCACGGTAGTCACACCCCAGTAAACGATTATCTAAGCGTGTCCAGTGTATTTCTCCACAGTGGTCCTGCACAAGCGGAGACCAATTTTCACTACAACAGACCCCGTATCGCGGTCGAAGGCAATCGCCTTACAATGGAGGACAAATTCGTGTACCTTAGGAGATCTAAATCGGCGACGAAATTGGATCTGAAAAGCCAGCCAGCCTTCCGGCTGGGATTGTTGCGTTCTCTTAACATAAAAATCGTGAGGTACAGGGTTTTTGCCCTGACTACACTCGCTTACTGTAAGGAAACGTGAAAAATGCTAAGGACCAAGCGAGAGGACCAAAGCATTTTCCTCTCGGCTGCCCCTGGAAAAACAAAAGTCGGAAAAGGATTCCCAACACTAAGAGCCTGGAAAAATCAGACCACTCCGTATCCAAGGTAGGCTGAGGCAGATACAATTGCGATGAAGCAGCAACGTCGCGAAGATTGCGATGAGCGCTTTTTAAAGGTGATTTCGCCATGGGTGATCACATGCAAGGAACATTCAAAGTGCTGGCCAAGCCGCACCTCACTTATGCAGCACCAGTCTTGTTTCCTACGATCAGCTCTTCCAGCTTCTGCCGCCTTCCATCAGCACAGAACGCTGCCCTCTGCACAAGCACGGGTTGCTATAAAATGTCATCTATCGATCGTCTTCATGCAGAGGCTTCGGTCCTGCCGGTCACCCCCACAACAAACGCTCCGCCCAGTAGTTCTGGTGGACTTGTTCGCAACTCGGCCACCCTAATCACCACCAGTGCCACGCTCCTGTACCCAGCCCTTCGCGTTCGGTCGTCTATTCGAGCTCTCCACAAGGAAGCTGTCACCTCGTGCCTCTCGGATCTAACCGTTGATGGCTCTGTCACCATGACAGGCTCCTAGCGGCTTCACTAAAGAACTATCATCGACGAAAAGCCAGGTTACCACCACCCGGTCCTTTTGGGTGGCCTCGGAACGACATCTCCCGAAGGTCACTCGCTGTACTTGGGCTTAACTAAGCAGTGGCTACTCAATGCTACCTCGCCAGTACCAACACCGGCTCGACCCACCGACACCCATCCCGACTGCGGCTTTTCTCCGCATGACTGTCAGTAGATATTCGCCTGCAGTTCCTGGCCAGGCAACCAACTCACTCCCACGGACCTTTGGCTCGAGCCGGTCGAGGTCTCAGCTCTTCTCCGTCTTCCAACTACAACTAACTTGGATTCCGGAGACTCCTGATCCAACAAGGACTATGACACGCACACAGGCATGGCAGACAAAGGCGTCAATAGAATGACATATTGAAGGCCCCCTCAAGCACTTACAAATAAACCTTGAGAGCCGGAGGCCCTTTCTTCGAGATCGGTAGACGTGATGCACTGCCGTCAAGTCTGGAACATTCACCTCCGAAACAAAGCGAATGGCCGCTGTTAATACAAGGAGGGAGGCTCACGAGACCAATACGCGAGCCCCCAACCTCTGCCATCGCGCCCACACTGACAACGGACATTCTGGGCACAGCTTCGCCTTGTCGGACATCTGCGGACTCAATGGCAACCCCGCTAACCTGCCCTTCATCTCACTAAACGCCACCACTACTGCCAATGCCAGCATCACCAGTGAGAAGACCTCCACCATCCTGGAGAACGTCACCATCATTGCCTTATTACTAGCAACGAGGACTCAGATATAACCTAGTCCCAGTGCAACCGCACAGTTAAATCGCGCATCAGTCTGGTTGATCACTTGCGAAACCATCGCACAGAGGCCGGTGAACCAGTACTTGGATCCCCAACATACACCACTCACACATGAATCACCTGTCCATCGCCCCCGTACACTCACAACAAGACTTTTGCTCATATTCACATACACGACAGAGTGATTCATCACAACATCATCACAACCAACCGACATTTTCTAGCAGAAAACTTTCCCATCAACAGCGTCGACATCGGTTCAGTAACTACATTCCGTTTTTATTGTCAGTGGACATTTGAATCACATCACGGCCTAGTTGATCATCTGTGAAATAATCGTACTGAGACCGGATAACCAGTTTCATGCGACTGACGCACACCTGTCGCACCCTTTTTATCCACCCATATTGCCCCATAGCATTCGATCATTGGGCATATGAACCTCCGTAAAAAGCTTTCATGAAAAACCGCAGTTCAGACCCCAACACCCTACCTAGTTCTACTTGCCCAAACACAATTTCTAGAGATACGCATGACCCTACGTCAAAACACACACATACACGTCACCCACATAACACCACGCCTTTCTCTTGCAGTAAGCATGGAATCCACTTTACCATCACCGGTAGGGCAAACGAAGCATCTTACGTCAGTAATATACACATAGCACCTTGACAATATACTCTTTTATTTAATCTTTGAAATGCATTAGGGAGTAGGTCGTGTGCGGCGTCATCGCTGCGCAAAATCTCATTACAAATCGTTTTACAGTCTCGAATAGTCTACTTAAGCATGAGAGAGGAAAGAACGGGTAGAGTTAACACTGAGAAATCCCCATCCACGTTATATCAGCGCATTATTTACTACAATAAGCCTCAAGCACTTGAAATAATTACGTTGTGCAAAGATCTATGGCTTTCAGGGCTGACAACTAAGAGGTTTCCATAGGAGTGGCCGAGAAAACTGAAAGATTGACAGTGCGCCCGCAATTTCCCATTCAAATGTGAAATTTATGGCACCTCCGTGACTAATGAAAGTCTGGTGCAAGCTCTTGGGAAAAGGTCGTGTAGGATATGCGTAGACGGGCTAGTTAGCCCTGCCAACGAGCCATCTGGGCAATGTGGGTGAGGGCGAAGGAAGTGCGGCAGATACCAAACAAGTCTGTGTTACAAGTTCCGCAAAAGTCACTGGTGCCGAGCCCACTCTGTGGGGCCCTCTATGGATTCCGTCACTTACGGCGGTCAAACTGTTATCAGGTAAGACAACAAGTGTTAATTTGGTCTTCCCTGTCATGACCGGTAAGAATCCTTGCAGCTATTTGAAAATTTCTATTGATGTCTGAGCATTCAGACTTCTTGCGAAGAAAATATTAACTTCCTCCATTTTAACGTGTATAGTCTAATAGCAAGTTTGGGGATCGCCAGGTTCTAAGGGTAGGATTTTCACTTTTGATAAAAGCACATCGGACAGATGCATTGCTATCTTCGAATACCCCCACTCCAAAAAACAGACGCCATTTTGGTGTAAAACATCACATGGATCGGCATGGGTAAACATTTGATAACGAAACTATATTTGCACATGTGAAGATGACCAGTTGTAGAGAAAGCACCAAGCCTTCGCAGTTTCGACGCCTGCATATGTTCCCCTATGAGGTTGGACCTCAATACCTCATGTAAACAGCATAGCGCGAGCTTTACTGGTGACAGGTGCAGTGATATTTTTTCTAATCAGAATGTATGTAGTCGGAAGGTCAATCAACAACTACTTTTTCACGATGATAAACTTCTGGTTTCGAAGGTTAGGGGCACACAAGAAGGTATCGTATCCTATTGCGCCAAAGAAAGTCCCTGGCAAAGGGAATATGGTCGCGCATATAAGATTTAATGTCATCTACGCCACGGTCAGTGGTCGAATGACTCAAAGATAGTTGTCATCATAGAAAGCGCAATCACTATAAACCCAAACTAACTGAGTAGATGTTTAAAATGGATGCAATAAAGCAAAGGGATGGGAATCACTTCCAGGCTATAGCCCGGAAGCTCATTTCTAAACCATGCAGATGCAGTTCAATTTCAATATATTTAAGACAAGAGGCCCAAGGCCCGGAGGAGTCTCTTCAAAGATAGTTCAAGACAGAAAAATAAACTCAAACAGGACGGCGATCCTCGAAAGGAAGTGGGAACCGCTGACTGGTTGAGTAGATGTTGTCATCCACGGTCATAAGAAAAAAGGCATCAAGGCAGCTTTCAAAACTGGGAACCGACATTGCTTGGACAATATCCTCACTCAGGGAGTTCCAGTCTTTGATGACCCGACGGGAAAACCGGTAATTCTGAGGTAGATGGTCTGAACGTTGCTGGACTAGGCGGAAGGAGTGGCCTCGGGTGCGGGCGTTGTAATTTCGAATGATGATCCAATCCAACTCTGGGTAGTGTTTGAGCACAACCAAGCGGAACAGAAAAATTAGATCGCCTCGACGTCGCCGATACTCCAAGGAAAACAATTTTAAACTGCGAATACGTGCTTCGTAGGGAAGTCCACGCAGTTGTGGGACCATCCTCGAACCCAGTCGTTGCACCGATTCAAGTGCGAGCATTTTTCCTGCGTAGCAACGAAAGTAGGCCGGGCCCGCGAACTCGAGGACAGGCCGAACGTAGATGGAGAACAGCTTTTTAAATATGGCGGGAGACCACAAAGAGAAAGTCCTTCTCAACATCCATAAGCACCGAAGCCCAGCCGCACGAATTTTGGCTGTATGACAGTTTGTTTTCAGGTTGTCTTGTATCATGACTCCGAGGTCGCGGAATTCCGTGACTTGTCGGAGTGGGACACCGTTGAGCGAGTATGGTGAGACGACCTCAGTAGATCCTATTGTCATGAACGCCGATTTCGCAGCATTGACCGGCAATTGGTTACTTGAAGCCCAAGAGGCTAACTGGATAAGGTCCTGTTGCAGGGCGATTATGTCGTTGGCACCTGTGACATCACGCCATATTTTCAGGTCATCGGCATACAATACGAACGGAGAGGAAAGGCATTGTTTCAGATCCTGAAAGAAGATGGAGAACAAGGTGGGGCCAAGAATGGATCCTTGAGGAACCCCAGATGATGCGACCTCAGCAGGAGACAATACACCTCCGACACTGACGCTCCAAGTCCTATCACTCAAATATGACCGGATCCAGTTCAGAATGTTGCCACCAATACCAAGGGCTGCTAACTTGTTTACGATCAGTTGGTGGGAAACACGGTCAAACGCTTAACTGAAGTCGATAAATGCCACATGCGTTGGGCAACCCCTATCTTTCGATTCGGCCCAAGACTCACGGGCAATTAACAGGTTTGTGACACAAGATTTTCTGCTCGTGAAACCGTGTTGATCTTGAATCCAACCGTTGGTTTGGTCCAGGAAATTGTCGATCTCTTGTTTTATGAAAGTATCGTGAACCTTTACAAAAACCGAGGTGAGAGTAACTGGCCTATAATTGGAGGGAAGCGATTTATCACCGGATTTATAAAACGGCTTCACGACACCAAACTTCCAATCTAAATTAATACGTTAATGTGTGCATGGTCTGCAAATGACGATGACTTAATTAAGGCAAAGACTGCATGAACCATTCTTAAATTATAACAGGCCCAGGATACTTCCGAATGCTAGGTGACGGATCCGCTGTAGCTGCTTCTTCAAGACTCAACTACCTTTTGATACGGTTTGCACTCGAATGAAAAACCTTCGCCTAGTAAGATTTTCGTACGAAACCGTTGTATTAAATCTCGCAAATGAATATACCACTGAACTTTGTATCATACAAAAGGAATTCTTCCGCAAGCACATTGCGAAACTAGACAGTGTAGCGGGCCAGGGATGTCGAGGTTGGCACACACCTAAAGGATAAG
>JAYGXS010000004.1:20305595-20332624 GCA_036362985.1 Ligula intestinalis | reverse complement strand
GTCCCCCGAGAACCTAGATGTTTCCATTAACCACCGCTGAATCACACAAAGCCACGCGGAAGTACTCAGTCTAAAATGCGGCAGTTTCGTTGAATGCTCGCCTTCACCAGACCACCCACACCTATTTCTGCTCTAATACTATCTTTCTAAGCAGTTTTTTCTCTTGCACACTTTTTGAACATGGAGGCCCGTTGAACACTGTCTCCATTTTCACTGCAAGAGTTTTTTTTTAACTGCCATAATTTTTCGTTTTTAGTTCAAAATTACCTGCAAAACATTGCTAAATGTTGCCCCAAAAGGACAATTTCTGCTGACATTATTACGACTTTCTACGTCTACTTGCACATATTGTCAAATTATTTTTTGAATTTTTATTTTTTTCGAAATATACTTTGTATAGATAGTGCCGTACTGGCGCAGAAAAATATAAATTCCAAATTCCAAATGTTAAGTCATTGACGTTACCGATAATGCCAAAAGTATAAACGGCAAGGTAAGTCATCTAATGTTAAAGAGGGAGACAGATGGAAATGTTACTGCTAAATGGAGAGGAGTGGGGGCGAAACGAATGCCTATGGAAGGAAATGCAGTTAGGCCCTAGTATAAGATCCTTTTTTCTTTAACAACGGTAGATACCCCACATCTGTTGTCCTCATCCGTAAGCGACAGATAGGTGTTATTAACTGCTGCTGTAGGAATCATCTTCAGACTCCGGAAGTGTTACTACAATGCCCTCGGGATCTTCCTCCCATTTGCATATAAGCACTCAATCTAATGCCTACTTCTTCGTAAGGAGTGGTCGCAAACGCCGCCATAAATAGAGATGGGATGGGAGTTCGGGTAGGCATATCAAAAATGTTTAAAGTGAATAGTGAAGACTCGAACTGATCAAATGCGATATGCAGTAATAGAACAGGACCGTCAGGTTCGCATGGAAAATCTGCTGGAGCAACTAGTACGGGCAGCAACTGAGACATCTGCCCCAAGTAACAGACAACTTGTTCCAGAAGTGGCATCATGGACTGCTCTGGTGGAGTCTAATCAGGCCTTGTCTGGTACAGAATACCGTGACCAAGTGGCAAGTGCCCCCTTCTATAAACCAAAGTAACTACACCACATACGTTGCTAACTTCGATGCAGACGATATCTTGGCCTACGTTAAACGGGCCTTCCAGACCTTATTAGCCGATAACATTACAGGAGAAATGACATTGTACGACAGACAAGGAGGAAAAATAAGCCTTCTGTGGAACAGACGCTTATAATGTCACTGTATGTAATTAATAATAATTAATCTTTAACATAGTATCCTTAAGCTGCTTCCAAAATTGCCCGCGGATCCCCCTCAGTTAACCGCAAATCTTCGATGAGGCCTTCATGTCCCCTTTTCGGAAGGCTTACGACCGCAATCTAAGGCGGGCCTAAAGGGAAGCCGCTGAGAGGTCTATTACCCGTAAGTCAATGCAAAAGATAACGTCGTCATTAATATTCTCTTCTGCAAACCATAACCTATTTATATATTTTTTTAATTTCAGAGTCTGAACTAGAACTTGGCCCCTCCAGTGGAATAATATTCCCCTCGAAATTAGGCTGTCGTCTAACTTAGCAGTTTTCAAAGCCAAATTACGTAAACAGTTAACTTCGGAAGATATAAAGTCCTTGTTATCCGTCTCCTTTCCAAACTTTTGGACTTTGGAAAAGGTCCTCCTGGTATATGAGGTGGTTATATTTATATTAAATTGTTTCCATTCACGTCTATTTCTTTCTCTATAGAGTGATATTTACAATAGTGTTTTCTCCCCTTCTCTGTCCAATCAATGTTGCCCTTCTCCGTTTCCCGTTTTACAACCCTGACGATAGGCTTCGGGGCTCTAGTCATGCTCATGGCAGCTCTGCTATTTTAGGCAGCTCGTTGCTGGACTCCGCAGTCCACAAGGTCGCATCTCCGGTGTTTCGGTGATGATCACGTGACCTCTACCGTTCCCTCATCCTTTCGACCCCCTTGTCCGCGATGGCCTCCTCCAGCCTCGCCTCCCTGATGGTTGACTATGAAGCTAGTCGGGCGAAGAAACAGTGGTAAACGGCAGCCTCTGCTGCTACATGATTTCGCCTACGACAAGAAGCGTTTCCAACCCTTATACGTTCTCATCAACTGTCCTGTCTCATTGCACTACAATCAATCCTATCAAACAACCCCCTTTTTTCTGTAGAAGCAGTTTTTTTCTCCTACGTTTTTTTAAAGTGGGGGTCCGCTGAACTCTGCCTCCGCTTTAATGGAAGGAGTTTTTTTCACTGCTTCCTCCTTAGTTTGCCATGCGTTGCAGAGAGTGTTGACAATAACTTCAAAATGAGGATATGTTGGTGAGTATGTATTTATTTACCTGCATAACTAAACTCTCCCGCTGCCTATGTGGTTGCTCACAAAGAGTGGCATTGATCAACTTTGCATTTATTTTTCCAAAGCACTAAGTTTACAATGACAAGGCCCTCGGGGCCTTAAATATAAAATCCATGCATTTATTAATTGCCCGTGGATCCCCCGCAGCTGACCGCAAATATTCGACGAGGCTTTCAAGACCACTTTTCGGAAGGCTTACGACCGCAATCTAAGGCGGGCCTAAAGGGAAGCCACTGAGAGGTCTATTACCAGTAAGTCAACGCAAAAGATGACGTTGTCATTAATATTCTCTTCTGCAAACTATAAACTGTTTACATATTTTTTAATTTCATAGTCTGCACTATAACTTGGCCCTCCAGTGGGATTTAATTCACCCCAGAACAACTGATAAATATTGTCTTTGTCGACCTATTTTATAATATTTTCAGCATAGTAGAGTTTTGTTTTATATAAAAGAGAAATCAAAAAGTGCTGCGCAATTTATCGTGCAAATGGGGTTTTTTCACGAGCGATAGGTGCTCCGCTGTCAAAATAAAATCTGTGATACGAATTCTCATTCGAATTACGTACAACTTCCTGTTTCAAACTCGTACGAAAGTTCGTACGACATATTCGTGCATTCTTGGTAACTTCGTGGAAATTCTTGGCCTTTTTTCTATTAGGGGTTAATCTTGGTTAACTTAAGAGCATCTTTTGTTATCACTGTGTACGGTTGCTGTTTACATCTGATTGATTTCCGCCAGGCAGACGAAATTAGTTTTTCAGTTTTATAAGGGCCTCCAGTATAACAGGTTTGCGCTGTTTCTCGTAGACCATTCCCATAGTTCAAAGGATTCGTTCAGATTTCATTTTTTTCAACTTTATGTATTCTTTTGTTTGTTGGAGGTTTGGACGTCACATACCTTTGTGTCGTCTGGGACGTTACAGAACATTGTTTTGGCTTGTATCACATCTTTATTCCATCCCTTATGTTACAAAAAACTCTATGTAAAACAACGAGGATAGTTTGTAAGTCCACACCTAACTGTAAACTTTGATAGTCGGTACGTAGGTAGATAATGAAACTGTAACCCAAAAATATGACGAATCAAACTAATCCAATATTTTTAAATGAAAAATGAACTAAGATTTTATTTAGAACTATGTTATATGGAGATGGAACTGTCAAAAAAGTCTTTGTTTATTCCATGCGTTTTGTTTTACTTTACTGGTTTCCTTTGACTTTCGACGATAGTTCGGTTAGCCTACCGTCGCGTCCTTTGCGAAATGAGTACCATAAGAAAGAAGCTGGTAATTGTTGGTGACGGAGCCTGTGGGAAGACCTGCCTTCTGATTGTTTTCAGCAAGGATCAATTTCCGGAGGTTTATGTCCCGACCGTTTTTGAAAATTATGTTGCCGATATCGAGGTTGATGGGAAGCAAGTGGAGCTTGCCCTTTGGGATACCGCAGGCCAAGAGGATTACGACCGTCTCCGGCCGTTGTCATATCCTGATACGGATGTTATACTTATGTGTTTCTCAATAGACAGGTAACTCTTTTTGCCCTTTGACCATACTACCTTTGGAACGGCCGTCCCCCCAGGTGGATTGGTCTAGGTCTCAGTTGTTATCTTGTGATTCACCAGTCTAAAGCAGATTTTACCATTCTTATTCCCGCTGACGGTGCCTTTTATGTCGAAGCGCTATAAGGCTATTGAATGATTGTCTTGGTTGGCAAAGTCGAGTTCGTGTTTTCATTGCTAATCGTTTGCAGCTCCATTTCCGTCCCTGTTTGCCTTGAGTTCAGAGAACAGTTAGTTTCTATCGTTTCTCCAGACCATAATTCGTGTTCCCTCAAAGTATACTCTCAGTGTCTTGCGGTAGTATTGTTCGTGCAACGTTGAATCTTGCTCTCTCGTTCACTATGGCTTGCAATAAGGACATCTTCTAAACTTGAATGCGCAAATGATACGTCACTGTGTTTATTGGGTTAGACATGTGTTGTTGGTAGTGCTGAAAGTTCCAGCTAGGCCCTTAGCTCGCGGAGTTGTTGTTTTTAAATAGTGTTATGTCTAAAAGGCTGTAAGACGCCCTTCATCCAGTGTTTGTCCAAAGTTTCAATGCACAAAAAGCAGTGTTATGGGTGTGCTTCATGCCGAAACCGTATTTGAAACTGGTTAGCGTTACTAAGGAGATTCGTTAATCTGCCCGTTTTCAGTCTTCATGTTGAAGCTTAGGTTCCAATGCAACCGCTTCTTCTGTATGTACGTGTTTCAGAATTATCGATAGGCTTTTATATTAAATAACCTTCCTCTGTGACATTTCCTTACTACCAACGTATTCCCCATAGCCATGTGTGAAATTGTTATGGCTGGTAATATTAATATCGCAAAAACTGTACTACGTGAGCTTATGCAATATTCTCACCCAGTCTTGGGCTACAGGCACCATAGCTTAATTTTTGTGCAGAACTCACAATTTCGCGCCCTAAACCGCGCGACTTTGCGGTTGGAATTTTCCCCACGTTTCACCATCTAAGGCTGATGTGGATGGTCAGTCGTTAAGGAATTTTCCTAGTTTCCTGACTGGGTTTAGTGTTACACACGACCATTGCTTTCTGGATGTTTCCTTTATTTGATAGGCGCACTCTTTTAAATAATCGCATTAATTTTGCGTCTTTCACGCGTGTTAATGCCCAAGCTGCAAACATAACTTACCAAGGTTCTACGCGTAGTTCGTCGTTTTAATTTCTTGGATTCTTAGTTTATCTATGCCTTTGTCTCACTTGTAGCATGGACAGTCTTGAAAATCTTTCAGAGAAGTGGTACCCCGAAGTTAAGCATTTCTGCCCCAACGTGCCAATTCTTGTGGTAGGAAACAAACTGGACTTACGAAATGATGACAGAGCGATCCATGAGCTTACCAAAATGCGACAAGAACTCGTAAAACCCGAGGCTTGTCGGCTGATGGTGGAAAAGCTGAGTAAGTCCTTCAGGCTTTCGTGCGTATTATTTTTATGTGAGCTGTATTCCGCTGCAGCGACAATTGTCATGGTACAGGCTTATTCATATTTTTGCAAAACATAATTACAACACCTAGCTACGGATACTTGCATAGATTGCTCCCGTCTGGTTACTGCAGCGCTTTTCATTCCCAGAATTAATTTTTGCAATTAGTGGTCCTCAAAACTTCCTGCTCACTTAATTTTTTTTCGAAAGATTACGTCGTGTGATTCGATGTTCTTTTTAATAAACTATTTAGATGCCTACGCGTACCTTGAATGCTCCGCCAAGACGAAGGAGGGTGTGAGGGAGGTTTTCGAGGCCGCCACTCGTGCCGCATTGTATACCAAACGAAAAGGGAGAAAAACCTGCGATACTCTATAGATTTCTAAAATCCTCTCAGTCCATTGGGTCTGGACATTTTCCGCCCATCCCCTCCTGCTCTAGTCAGCCCCGTGAATTGCATGCGTGGAGGCTCATTTGCATGTTACCTAACGTTAAACGACTACCTTTAACACTTTGCAATTGCGGTCACGCCATTAATGATACTCGCTGCTTCCATTTTATCCGACAGCTTCCTCATAGTTTCTTCCATTTTCCGGGCGATTTTGTACTGTATTTTGCTTCGCAATCAATTAAACGTCCTGCATTTAACGTTTCCATTTCCAAGTAATTTGGTACCGTGTTTTGCTTCGCAATCAATTAAACGTCCTGTATTTTATTGTAAGTACAATCAAGGCTTTATAGGCCTTGGTCACTGCCTTCATTCCGCTTGTTCCCCTGTTGAATTTTCTTCCATCTCGCATTAAGATGAACCATGGTGTGCATGTATCTTATAGTTCTCGTTTATTAAAGCTGTCGGAGGAAATTGAGACCTCAAACTGGTCATTTCTGGCGTTTGTACAGGTTTCGTTATTTTTCGACTCCTCTTGTACGTCTCGGCTCCTCTTTGCCAGCAGCATTACTTTCAACTATAAACACCATGAAAGTAGCCCCCCATGCCTCATTAATCACTGTATCGAATATCCCCACTAGCAAGTTGGTGGGCTTGGACGGCCGACCGGTGCGCGTGGGGGAGGAGAGGAAGATGGACATGAGGGGATCTGTGCCAATAGTACGTGAGCGCATTCCATATCATGAACTTTTGTCCGCATCGATATGTCGTGACTCACTAAGAGGGATGTGCTGTTATAGCGGGGTCAAATGCGCGGTGGCCTTCCGCGATAATACTGCTGGTGGTGACTTGAGATATGGAAGGTAGTCGGTTATGTTGACATTGTTGTGTCCGTTGAGTCCCCTCCGAGCCATGAAAAACTTGGCAGGGTTCGAATTCCCACGTTGGTCCGTACTCTTCCATCCCCGCATGTCTGACGCTACGTCTTGGCCGCCCATCTTGAGTTGACAGTGGTCTGTTCAAGCGCTTGAGTGGCGCACAGGTAAATGTTCTGTCAAAAATACTTCGGAGGATAGTCACGCGCCCAACAGGTTTCATTTGGGGTGGTCATAATTACTGTGTTTATAGGAACAAATTAAAACACTTGGAAGGTGAACATCCGAAGTGAGTTTTAATCTCCATCTGAGGTCTGCGTTTTCACACATTGTAGATGGATGGTTGAGGAGGCACCTGAAGTGCTCACCAGCACTAAGGTTGTGCCGTATAACAAAGCAGTCTCCCTGGGTTTGGCAATGAAGGGCTCCTTTGATGAGTGCGACGTTCTACACCTCTTGGCGCCCTGCGTATCTCTGGATTTGCTCTATCCTGCGTGTCAGTCAGTCGTTCCACGTAGCCTTTAAACTCAGTTGCATTGGCCTTCAGCGTTTTGGCATGAGAGGATTAGGCCTTATGTCGGTTCTGTTGTTTGCATCCGTTTTATGTAACTCCGGGAACGATACACTCGGTTGTTCCATCGCTGTATCCGAGCCAGGTTTGATCCTTATGACGTTCTGCTTCTAGAACTGTCGAATCAGTGGCTTGACTGTCAACAATGTATTATATACTGTTCTCGGTGGTAGCGTCTGCCCAATGAAGAGTTTTCATGAACTGCAAATGAAGTTTCAACCAACTGTTAAAATCTGGTCGACTTCCAACGATGGCAGGCTGTATTTACGGTACGCATTGCTTTTTCGCACGTGAATTTGGATTTTACATCCAATCTTACTGACCTGTCCGACATTCCGCTCCTTATATCACTTTTACTATTACTACATCACGATGATGTCGCTTTCTAGCGAAGATATAGTTCCGTAGTTGGCACTGATACGAGCGAGAGTGAATCCACATCTTTTCGTCCAGGTTTAGATGGTAAACATAAATGTTAACTATGAGGAAACCGTGCCCTGTGCAAGCGTAATGCCGAAGAAGTTTGCTGCCATTGTAACCGCGGATTTCATGCCAAACTGGCCTTCCTTCCCAGATGGCGTGGTCTGTTCCTACTTGGGAGTTGACGTAACCGGGGTCACCGAGTTTTGGCGCAACCACAGAAGGAGCGTGCAGATCTTAGCAGGGCTCGTTGTTCACATAGTTATCCCTTTTAGTTGGACGGACGTAGGTGTCAATGCTTGTGGCGTCTGCCTTACAATTTCTCGCAGGAGGCTGAAACGTCTCTGGATTTTGTTTTTGACGACTAAGATGATCCCGGCCTCTGTCCACTCTGTATCTGGAAGCCTGCTTCTGAAAATGTATTGCGACCTATGCGTTCAATCGTCTGTCCCGTGAAGCTAGTTTCATAGAGTGGCTTGATGTCTAAAGTGCATTAAGCGATTTCTAGGTTGGCCAGTTGACATCCATTCTGATTAGTTGTCCACCTACAAGTTGCCACCGCCTACAGAATCTCTGAAAGACGGCGGGGCGGATTGCGATTTGTGCGGGTTGTGCGTCGTGTACTCTTTCGATGCTTGTTCACAGGCCACGACCAGCCTTCATGCGGCGTGTTTGCGATTACTTTTTGAGCCGCACGTTCTACCTCTGCGCCCCAAGGATTTAACCTATGAACTAGGGTTATTAGGCCATCACAGCTGGTTGCTAAGTTTCACGACTTTAGCACAGTAAAGAGACGATAGGAATTAGCCTAGCCCATGTAGGAATTTACTTGATTATTCGTTTACTGCATTTTTGTTTTTTTAAGACGCGAAGAGGTGAGGTTATTAGAGGTTACTAGCTGTAGAAGTATACTGAATATCCTCATATGGTTCAGTCTTCCGGCTCTGCCTACCGTGCAGGATACAACTTCGGCGATTCATATTAAAACTGGGTGCCCGCAAGGGGCTCAGTTGGAGTGTCCGGCAAGTTCATCAACGATTTTGACAAGAACCGCCTGTGCAGTGCTGTGAGAAGTCTACGCAAGTGAATCGCTGAACCCCGGGTGAGCGTACCATAGCAATTTGAGTGTTTGCTTTCAATGCATGCGCAGTAAATGAGATAGTGAGTGTGTCTGTTAACTGCTTGTGATTTTGACATAATAGTTCGATATTCGAGTTTCGGGCATGTCCATTGCCTACTTCACGGCAGGCGGAAAGCAAGCGCGTGAACTAGTTTTAAGTGATCATAGATACACCTATCGCACCCTCACCTATCCGGGTCCGGTGTGTAGACGATCGGAGGTTGGATCGTATGCAGGTGGCTGGCACGAAGAAATGCACACCTGAGTATGCCGCAACACACCTTGCTCCAAGATAAACACTTGACAGGGATTCTAATACAACAGCAAGATGATAGAGGGCAACGGCATAAATGCTAGGTCTCAAAGCCGGGGTACGCACCTGCTACGGCCCCCCTCCCCCCACCAGCCTACACCACCTGGTTGCAGAGTGCATTTGGCGGGGATTTTGCACAAAAACAAGGGGATAAGGGGCAGCGACACGAATCCCAGCTCCCACGGCCTGGGCCTGCGTGCCAGTACACCCGAAAATCTGTCGTGAGGTCATAACCGACACTTGGGCAGGATTTGCATATGTCAGGACGGATGCAGCACAGATGTCACATTTGAAGGAGTCGGAGAACACACTTATGTGAGCTGTGTCAGTGCTGGGTGCCAATGGAAGAGTGTGTGCGTTGGTGTAGTGGTGTGGGTAAGTCTGCGGTGAGCTGCCTTGGAGTCTTTTTGAGACGCATACGGCCAAATAGGCCCATGCACGGACAATTGGAGGCGGATGTGGTAGCTGAATGTCAGGACCCCAGGTAATAGTTCACCCGTCTCCGTGTTCGCAGTTGACCAGGCACGCCGATGTATGAGGCGGCGGTGCGGTGGCAGTGTGTGTGTGTGTGGTCGGAGGTTAGATCCAACGTCTGTGTGCATACGCAATGCCAGACTCTGACAAACCAAGGTCCCTCCGGCCTGGTAGGCGCTGGCATATTCTCTCGGTTCTGATTCCCCTGTCGGTGCATGCGTTCGCGATCCCAGTGGGTTTCAGGCCCCATCTCAGGTGTTCGAGCAGCTAGGCGGTCACTAGACGGTGGGGGAGAGAGTGATGTCGACCCTCAGCGCGCTTCCCTCTTCATTACAATAAATATGAATGGGCCTGAATCTATAGCGGTGCGCTAAAAGCCGTGGCTTGAAGGGTTGAAAAATCCGGACACCTACATTGCTGCTCCTCTAGTACGCGCGTGTCTGCGTGTGCGTATGTGGGGAGATGGAGGACTGAAAGTCAGGCTGCAATGGTTTCTTCTTAGTGTGGCCTAGCGAGATGTGCTGAGTCAAGTGTGCGCGTGTTAAGTGACTATCGAGCCTAGCACCTACACCCTCCCTCATCCCCGGTCTAATTGATTTTGTCCTTACACGCGAAACGGAGGTGGGAGTGGCGAGCGAGTGGGCAGATTTTCCGCGAGTCTGCTTTAACTCTTGTTTCATCCGCGATAGTTCGCTACGTTGCTTTTAGCTTGCTGTAGCCGTCATGCTGCTTGCCGAGCTTGCTTCAGTGTGTGATTCGGCTTGCTTCAGCATTAGCTGCGGCTTGTTGGAGCACGCGACTGCCCATCGTCAAAATCGACGGGGGAACTGTCGTGTGTGCGTGTGCGTGCATGGTTGGATGATACTGGTGGTCGCGCTGGGCGGAATGGAGCAACATAAGAACGGAAACCTAGCTTTAGTGCTGACTTGAGTCAGTGTCGCATAGCAACGTAAGACAGGCAGCGGGTAGGGGGAGACCGGCTGCGCCTGAGAGATTAGGTACAAGCTTCAGCGCTGCCTTAATTCACCGCTTCACGCGTACGTGAGAAAGATTGCAAGCAGTCGGTAATCGGGGAGCCGACGCTGCGGAAGACTGGGCACCAACCTTAGCGCTAACTTAAGCCATACTAAATGTACGCGTTAGAACTGCCCTAGTCCAGCGCTACACTCCGGCATGAGATGGACATGCGGCCATAGCCAGCGTCGTAAGTGCATTTGAATACGTAGGTCACTTTGTCAATACAAGCGAACATGCGTGTCTCAAGAACCAATTGAGAAGAATAAGACTCGATCGCTGGGACAATACGTTTATTCGCCTGACGTTTCGAAATCCGTCGTGGATTCATCATCAGAGACATGAAACAGCAGCATTTGTCCTATTTTGCAACAGGCGGGCATGTAAGCTCAGTAGGTGAGGTTACTCTTCAGGTCCTTCCTTATGCAGCTCCTATGTGTGATGCGAGCCTGAGACCATCGCGTTTGACCGTGGCTGAGAAGACAACCACCTGACGCATTCACCAGACACACCATCTGCCCAGTGTGTATAGTGGGTGAGGAGTTGACCGGGATGATGATTGCATCTCCTTTAATCCTTTGGCTGTGTAAATCCTGGTGTGTGTCAAGGGGAATAGGTCGTGCTATGGCGTGCGCAGATGAGTTCATGGGCTCTATCCGCCACTGGTCTTCTTGACTGTGTCTTGAAATCGAACCCAGGTGGGTGAAGAAAGCGAGTGTGGTAGATGCTTCGAAAGTCTGCTATGATTTAAACCTAATTCACGCGCAAGGCATCGTCAAAGATTGAACTGTCGATTGACCAGTCATTGTGCGATTGATTTGCGAGTGACCAATCAGACCGATGCGTAAGGTGAATGTGCGACGATAGTGAGGACAGATTGGGACCGAGTACCCACGCTTCCAAAATTCTCAACGACTTTATGCCCGACACGTTCAAAGGCTTGTTTTTTATCGTGCAGACGAGAAGTAGATTGCCTTACATAACACCTAGTATGCACCATTGCTCGAAAAGAAGGAGTGTAATCCTGTCACAGGAGGTTAAGTTAATAGGAAAAGCCCTTACCAGTGCGATCTGCAGGCCTTGTTCCGTATGGGAAAATAAGTGAGACGCCAAATGGAGAGAATAGTTTATTCTGCATGACAATAATGGAGAATAGGTAGGAGGAAATTGGCTGTCGAACGGGTGCAGCCCGACCGCGACGGGGCAGGGGTCCAAGGTGATGTCGGTGCGGGAGTCGTCACAAGCGGTCAGAGCGGTCTTTGTGCGAGTCAGCCTAAAGTAGGTGATAAGCCAGCCCGGGAGAGGTGGCGTTGGTGTGTGCACACGTTAACCATCGCGATAGATCATGCGTTGACGCCACTTGCGGCACCTGTGATTGCCCGTCCGGAGGCGGGTTGAGACTTTCAATCACGTGATCGTATGCGTGACATGACGCGGGAGGTGGAGAGCGCTATAGGGTGACTACACTCCATCTGGATGACGATGACTTGTTCGTTAATCATGTCTCTGTGTGACTGCATTTTCTGGCATCTGTATTTCAGGCATTAGAGAGAGAGAGGTGTTCTTGCAAAACTGACTTTTGACGGCATTTCTGGCATGCTGACAAATGCGAAGGAACCCGACCCAAATATCATTATTTACGACCGAATGAAGTCTGTCATGGGAGCCACGCACGACAAGGCAATAAACGCCTACGCCCTGGTTCGAAAAACAGCGTTGGCATTTCGGAGCAGTAACGGTCTGCGCTGTTTAACCAAAATTTGCGGACATGCGTGTTCACCGTATGCGCCGACCGGCACTTGCAAAGTTTTGACCTTGAAACACGTGATCAGAGCGCCGGCACTTTGGCCTGACGTTGAAACAAGGCCAGCTTCAGGCATTCTATTGGGTTTTGTTGTTGGTGTGCAGCGTCATTTACAGCACGCTCTACTGTAAATCTTATTGACTGGTTCGAATACATGCCGAGAAAGGGCCAAAATCATTCGTATCATGCAAATTAGAATCGCGAAAGTCTGCAATCGGCGCAATATGGTTGCGTAATTTTTTTAACATACGACGAAATCGAATTATTGCCTTTTAGTGCAAGGCTGGTAAGAGTGCCAATATCTGACGGCCAGTTGTTTGCATAGACTTACAAGGCGCTCTTTTTACTCTAAATATATGTTTGATGGAGTTAGGTATTTTTTATTTTCTTTGGTTCTGCATGGCATGACCTGTCATTTTTGCGGCAGAACATTACTTTTAAACGCGCCAACTCTCCTCTCCTCAGTTCGGCATGTCATTTTCAGTGACAGGAATTGGGACACCTCATGCTACTTGTGTTGCTACCTCGATTGAGAAGAAGCAGCTTCGATCACCAGAATCTGATTTTTATTTTTCTGAACTTTCGAACTCTTGCGGGAGTCCATCGTCAGAGATAAAACCGTCAACGAAGGCAAACAAAAGGATCCAGACACACTGCAGCAACCCGGAAGAAAGAGCACGTGAGGCTCGGCATCTGCGTGAACAGTTTTTGCAGAACGGCTATCCTAAAGCCTTCATAAACCGATACCTACGACCCCGCTATCCGAGGACCCAAACAGAACCACCTCCCACGATTTGGCATGCGCTGCCATATATCAAGGAAGTATCGGAAGCGACCGAGCCTATTGCCGCAGGACTAGGCGTTGGAATTGCGCATCGTCCCAAGGCAACAATGCGCAGCCGGGTCATGAGGATCAAAGATAGGCTAAATCCCAGTGAACAATCGGGTGTGGTGTATCGCATACCATGTCTAAACTGTCCTGTAAATTATACGGGACAAACTGGACGCATGCTTGGTTTGCGCATACAGGAACACAAGCCGGCTGTTCGACGGGGTGATGAATCTTCACAAGTGGCCGCCGACACCTACGGGGCGGGTCACAAGTTCAACTTAGCAGCTGCGGGGATAATTGCCCACGCAAGCAGCAAGACGGGCCGAGAGCTGATTGAAGCCTGGGCGTCGGATAACAATTCAGTTAACCGATGCATCGAGCTGGCGCCTTCATATGTTGCCCTGTGCGGGTATCTCCGGACTCATGGCACTGGTGGTCCTGTCCCTCCCTCTCTCCCTGCTACCTTCCCCCCTGCCCCTATGACGGATAATTGATCTCTCCCCCTATACATTTTGCTTGCTCTCTATAACAGTAAATTGCCCCCCTTTTTATATGTTGCTTGCTTTCTTTGACGGTTAGTTGCCCCCATCCCCCTGTAAAAATTTTCCTTGCTTCCTTTGATGGTTAATTAACCCCCCACCTTTGTTAATTTTGACTGCTTTTGTTGACGGTTAATTGGTCCCTTCTCCCTATAAATGTTGCTTGCTTTCCTTGACGGTTTTATCTCTGACGATGGACTCCCGCAAGAGTTCGAAAGTTCAGACAAATAAAACTCAGATTCCGGTGATCGAAGCTGCTTCTTCTCAATCGATGCACATATCTGGGATGCGAACCTTTGCCTCAATTCGTGTGTTGCTACCGTCCTTTTCACGGGGCTGCACGCAACCTGTTATTGTGTGTGTGCCTCCCTAGATCTGCAGCTGACTTTATGCGTCCACAACAGCACAAATGTCTGCGGATTGTGTCGACCACCGGGGCACCACGAAGGTGTGTAGCAGCTGTTCCAATGCTGGCTGGCTGGCTAGTAGCCCTTGTTGGATCAGGAGCCCTGCCGGGTGGGTCTCAAACCCCGGGCGGCGAGGAGGAAGAGGAGTCGGAGCAGCGTGGTCGGGAGGGGCTGCTACGTCATGAAAAAAACAGATGGAGAGGAGGAGAGATTTGTGTAGCAGACCTTGGCCGCCGTGAAGGCGGGTGAGAACGCGACGAAGACGCGTCTGCTGTGGTTCCCTGTTCCAATGTTTATTCCCTCCGGCGTCTCGGTCCCCACAGCGTCGACCTAGCAGTTGCGTCAGTGTTCTCTTTCTGGCTGACCGATAGCAACTGTTCCAGTGTCCCCTCTTCTCCCGACTGCCGAGAATACACCGCTGACTGGGTGGCCCCCAGAGTTGACCTCAGCTTCGTCAAAGTCACGCGCATCGGCCAGGCTGCCTTGTCACCCACGGTCCCTTGTGTTTATGTCCCCCTAACTGTCCCTTTTGACCTAACTAATCATACACCCAACACGCACTCCCGCGTGCTGACATAAGCAATGACAAACCCGTATACAACACTTCGCTGTCCACACGCTCCCGTACAGTCAGTCTGTTCGTTGTGACTAGCTCGAGTTGAAGGGGACTTCGCTAGAATCTCACGACTGCGGATCTCGACGCCTGGATCAACCAATCACAGTTGGCGCATAGATGCCTTTCTGGCCATGCGACGAATAGAAAGCCTGCACGCATGTACGCTGTCTCTCTGGGCCACGGAAATTCCTGCAACGAAACCACACTTCGGATCACGCCGCTCCCGCGGAAGGTCGTGCTCTCCATATTCAATCTCCTTTCTTCTATTCTTCGTTCGTCTGCATACACAATATACTGTTCCTTTTATTCTGGCCTCTACCGACTTCTTCTCAACTAAGTAATCGTGGTCTGAAGATCGCAGTTGTTAGGGTTTAACTTACTTAACCATCTGCGATATGTTCACACACCAGTAAACAGGCAATCCACGGCAATTTGCCTTGGGTACCCAATAAATCGCACCCGGCATCTGATTGTCCTCTTCCAACAGATGGAGCATTCTTACTGTTTGTGGCTATAGTAGATTGTTCATCCTTGACCGCAACGGGTGAAAGCTGCCTAGAAGTAGAGTCGTGAAGTTTCTTTGTGCTTTGAGTTAGAGGATTTGGTTACTCCCCTTCAGAGTGACTGAATATTCCCGAGCGCAGCTTGCATGCTTAGTCCTGCAAGTCTCTCCTTCCACCGTTTATGTTGTGTAGCTTGACCATGCTCGGCGTCCTCGGTTGTTTTTGACGACGATTAGTGGGCCAGCTAGTCTCAAGGCTTTGATTGACTTCTCTGTGGGGTTAGATCCCCTGTCTGGTAGTGGCATGAAAGAGGCTGCGAGTTGCCACATGTCTAGACACATGCCGAGACTCTCCCGCAGGCCGCCAGTGCTGATTCACTCTGGCCTGGTGGTTATATCCGTAACTAGGCGCGGGTCATCAAACGACTACTGACTGCGCGAAAACGGTTGTCTGTGTAGACAGATTCCTCCTCCGAAATATTAGGGAGCGTGCCTGCCGCTGCAGCTGCAAAAACGACAGATTTATTTATAGGACTGTCGTGTTCAGGAGACGCGGCAAGCGAATTAGTAGTAAGATGACGTCAATGGACGGCTATCACGTGTACTTTCTCCGCGGCAAATTTTGTGCGTGTTCTTGAGAAACTCTCCCCTTTATAGGATCGGGGAGATGGGGGGGGGGGGGGGGGTAAAGGCCGACTGCTATTGCCGGCCATCTCGATGTGTATGTACTCACTCATCTGCCGCTTTGGAGTGGGATACGTTGGCCGGAAGAAGAGGCGTCAGGAAAAGGGACAGGCGGACGCATACCTGCCTGGCTAGGAAGAGGGAAAAATCCATTGTCTTCACGTTCAGTTATCGCATATCTAATCGATAGGAACACGCACACCGCGCGTTTTGAATACAGATGGCATTCATAGTCTACTCCGAACCCTTTCCCTTCCAGTCCCAACGTCGTCAATAGGCCGACTTTTCTCATGCAGGCGGTGTGAGAACGAAGATTGTGACTAACTCTTTCTCCCTAGAGATACATACAAGTCCTGCACATGGTCTACGAATTCATTATCCATGTAAATGTAGTGGCTCGATGATTAATTACTGAAAACCTATTTTTCGTCGATTGACTTGAGAATTTTCACAGAACTAAGATAGATCTTGTTTATTATGCATTAACTGCCAGTGTAGTGTGAGTGAACGCCTTACCGAAACGCATTTAACTTAGGGAACACTGCACCATGACATAGCATAGATGATTTTGCATTTTGGGGTATTCCTCAATTTCCAACGAAAAGCCCTATAAATAATTGGTCTTGTCTCACTATTCAATAAGTCTGCCAGATAAGGATGGCTGTCTCAGCAGGACATGAGAATAGGAACAGCCCGCCCACTTAAAATGGGTAGCCGTGCGATAGATTTGAGGAAGTACACATTTTCGCGTCTTGACCTCAACTCCTACCATACTTCTGACAATAATCCCAACCCTAAACGTAACCCTAATCCGCATCTTCATCCTAAACCTAATTTCTCCGGAACTGGCCGCAAAGCCACATGTACTGCCGGCGTGTCCTGTTAAGGTGGTCAAACAAGTGTATTTCTTACCGTCTGACTACAAATACACGTTTGATATGGAATCTTGGAAGCACAAGTTTGTTACTGTAAGCGAAGAAGCCGTTGATATGTCCAACAAACAACCGAGGAAGATGCGGACCTTCGGTCGTACACACTTAATTCACAAAGGGCAGATTTTGACTAACCAAGTGTGGACTCGTAGCCATTCCACTTGTGGCCGTCCACTTGCACGATCGCCAGCTCGATGGCGTAATCAGGTCCCCCTTCTGTCCACAGGTCGCCGCTGGGACCGCGTAAGACAGGGCTCCAGCTTGGTGGGAGCTCGAAGCCTATCGGCACTGTCTCCTTTGGCCGTGGGCGGCTACAACTTTGACAGAGCAACAGCGCACGTACGCGCGGTGGGGCTAGCACTATAAACGGCGGACACTGACCACACACACACGCGACAGTTCCCCTGTCGATTTTGACGATGGGCAGCCGTGTGCTCCAACAAGCCGCAACAAACGCCAAAGCAAGCCGAGGCAGACACTGAAACAAGCAGGGAAAGCTGTACGAAGGCTACAGCAAGCTGAAGCAACGCAGCGCATCACGGCAGTTGAAAAGAAGAGCGAAAGCAGACTCGCAGGGAATCTACCCACTCGCTCTTCCGATGTAAAGACAAGGTCAATAAGACCGAGGATGAGGGAGGGTGTAGGTGGCTGGCACGGTAGTCACTCAACACGCGCGCACTTGACTCTGTCAACTCGCTAGGTAGGCTCCCGTGTGGGCAGGAGCGCCATAAAGGCCACATTAAGAAGGAGCCATTGCAGCCTGACCCCCAGTCCTCCACCTCCTCACATACGCACACACAAACACATGCGTACTAGAGGAGCAGCAACGTAGGTGGTCCAAGTTTTCTCGGCAGTTCGAAAACCCTCCAAGCCATGGCTTTTAGCACACCGTGATAGATTAGGGTGCATTCATAGTTATTGTAATGAAGAGGGAAGCGCGCTGAGGGTCGACCTGAATCTATCCCCCACCGTCTAGTGACCACCTAGCTGCTCGGACAACTGCTCGGACACACACATATACGTCTGAAGAGACAATTTGCGGTAGCTGCCGGCCTGGCTGCCTGTACGCTCTCTTGTCTCAGTAAACGTGTGGCAGTGCACGGTCAGCGTCGCCGCCCCTACTCATCTTGCCTTCGCTTGCCAAGCCTTTGGTACTCGCACGTAACAATCTTCCCC
The DNA here is from genome assembly GCA_036362985.1 of Ligula intestinalis. Lineage (NCBI taxonomy): Eukaryota > Metazoa > Platyhelminthes > Cestoda > Diphyllobothriidea > Diphyllobothriidae > Ligula > Ligula intestinalis. The sequence continues at coordinate 20,314,572 of JAYGXS010000004.1, read as the reverse complement.
CTCACACGCTCCTCCTGCTCAGTCGTTGCTAGGGGTCCGCATTGTCCTATCCGCCTCACTCTCCTGATCGATTCGCTGATTGAGTCCCGTGTAACTTCGAAACCAGTCAATGCAAGTCATTTCAGTGATTGGTCGCAATCGGTAGAGGACACGTCTCGGAGTCGAGCCAAGTAAGCCGAAGACTGCTAACTTGCCTGAAGACAAAACATAGCCCTCGGTAGAGCCCTTTGAAAGCTTCCTTCTCGTAGCACAAGGTTATTCCAACCCTTTTTGCCTTCCCTGACTTCTGGTTTTGGAAACATTCGTTTTGTCGACACAGCTACGCCGTGACCATAATGTGCTATAAATACGCAAAGTTTTGAAAAGCTTGCCCAACTTACTTTGTTTCTTACCTAACTTGTGGCTAGGATATTATCGTTTTTCAAACTTTTGGAGTACTACAGTAACTGAATTATACCAATCTCTATCCGACTGAGTAGAAGAAGCATTCGTAAATTTTTATGTTCGTTTCGATGTATGCTGGATTTGTGGGGAACTGTTACGCGGGTGCATGGCAAACATCCATTTTGTCCCACTCATTTAGGCGGAAAAAGTGCTGAGTTGATAGGGGGATAGTGGTAAGCAAAAGCCAACTGCCAAATACACCAACTTGCGTCAGACGAATAAGTAGCTTCAGAACAGCAGCGACCTATTTAACAGTATGCGAGGATTTATGTTTGAGAAATTGTCTATTTTTAAAATATCGCAGGCTGGAAATTAAATCGTGGCATGGTGGACAGGAGATACTATCGCTATCTTGAGGTCTTAACCTTTGTTCAAGGGCCAAGTTGAGGACTAGGCAACCCAAGTTTTCCCGATACGTTATCCAACAGGGCCAAATTCTCTCCAGATATTCCGATTGGCGTACTCTGCTGCCCTCTCTCTCCCCGCCGCGTCTTCATTTACTCCCTCATCCACCTCTCCCGCCCACACTACACGAAAGACGCTGTATGATTTCTCTGATTCTGAGTTTTCCCGACTAGGATCATCCTCCTCTGTTTTTGCTATGCATAGCACATGTCCTCAGCGTACGAGGTCAACCGATGGCCGACAAACACCGCACCGTTCTCTGGCTGATCGACCAACTGAATGACCTGAATGCACCTGTGGCCGGCGCTAGACACCGACCAATCAGCGCTCGCGGTCGGCCGGCACTTGCGCACTTCGCCTCAATCAAGGATGTTCTGGCGGGCGTGTCCCTCTGGCATGTGCTTTGGAAACGGAAACTGCTAGTAGGTCTCAGCCACACTGGCAATGGAACTTGACGAAAATAGGCACGATGGATTGCTAGTCAGAAATTTCAAGGAAGATTCAGAACAAACATGGTTTTCTTGGACTGGAAGCCTGGCACGCATGAATTCCAGTGTCAAGAGGGAGGACTGTTACACTTGGGCAACCGATATTCGTTGACTTTGGGAGATATCGCTAGCGTCACAAGGGTTGACAAATGAAATGGGGAGCGAAAACGAGGAAGCACTCAGTGACTATTTCACAAATTTGGCAGGCTCGTGAGTCATGAAACAGGCGGGATCACAAGTTCCTTACAAGTTCGCTGGGACTTTGCTTGAAAGCAAGAAGGTGCAGCGAATAGAGGAACTGCCAATTTCTCAAACGGCCAAAGTCAACGCATTATAGCCCCTCAGGAACCATACTCGAACCGCCATAGTATAATCGTCACTTTTATGTGCTTTAGGTGATGCTTGCATGTCTAGAGTTTTCTCCTGCATAAGTGAGGCGCGCAATGGTCAGGGTTCGTCTATGGGTAGAAATACCGTCACACTGCTGGACCCGACATGATTGAACGGCATGCAGGATACGGAACAGTCTATCCAGGAACCTGAGATAGGAGTATCCCAACTGTTACGAACTTGTAAATAAGAAGAAAGTCATTTGCAGATAAAAGCATGTGATTATTCAACACCTTAGTTAAACATTGTGTACTGTTAATTTAGAACATATTTAAGCATGTAAAAAAGGCAGTTAAATGTCACTAAAATACTCCCCCTTCTAGGAGAGCAGAGTTCGAAAAAAATGTTAATAGGAAGAAAACTTATGAGTGTTGAGGATATTTTACAAGTTGATAACCATCGAAAAACGGATGTGACGACCACTGTGCGTAAGGGGAGAAGTCTGTGGGATAGGGGAAAGCGCAGTGTTATCGGGTGGAAGTGGAGTCATGGAAATAGCAAGTGGCAATGTGCCGGGTGGAGGTTGTTCTGTTGGAGTGTTTGAAAGAGGCTCGGTATAAGCCGCCTGCAAACGATTGACCGAGATCACGCCTGGGTCACCTATATGGGATATGGAACAGTCTATCTAGGAATCTAAGAGAGGAGTATCCCAACTGGTACGAACTAGTAAATAAGAAAACGCAACCGACGCTCGCAGTGGCCATGGTTCGTCTGTGGGTAAAACTACTGTAATATTACTAGACTCGACGTGATCGAAATGCAACTGCCAGACGTGGCTGGGCTCAATCGTCAAAATTTTATCATTCAACTTCCTTACGCTGTTCCTCCTGTGTCCATGGATTGGAAAACGCAGTCGGTAACACTTTTTAAGAGTAGAGATGGGTTTTATCAAACAATCTCAGTCTATCGAATTTCCAGTATGCATTGTCGAGGACGATAGGATATGTGGCCTCACCTAGTCATTTGGACAGGCTTACTTTGCTCCCAACTTCCCTTTTCTGGCATTCTTCAGAACATAGCTGTCAAGTGTAACCATTAGGGTCAAAGGTTGACTTAGAATTAAGGTTAAGGGATTGGAATATTTGTCGAGGTTAGGCTATAAACGCTCTTAACTTTAATTATATCTCCAGCTGCTGCCATCAAGGGGGCTGGAGTTAGCCGGTATATTTTTCAAACTTTCTCCCTCAGTATAATTGCCCACCATGGTCTAGCATCCATTCCCTCGGAGTATCTGATCAATGTCTTTGATCTTCAATTTTCCGCCCAGTTATATTTTCAAATTTCCACACATTTGCATTGCGCGTTCGTGCTTCACGCTTTGATGATGTATTTAAACAAATTACTGACATAAATTTACCTTCTCACATAACCCAACAAATACTCACACGGCATATGGATTTGCCGTGGAAGTTCAACCCAAGAAAGCAACCAGCGACTTTCTCCAATCGCCTCCATAATTATGGCTCCTTCCTGTCAGTCGCAATCACCCATGCGACGAATAACATTACTGTTTCTACGTTTCTCATGTCCTCAGTTTAACTAATCATCTTTCGTCCAGCTTTTGCACCCAAACTCCGATCTGCGAAGAAGGCAATTGCAGTGACCCTACTGCGAGCGCCCGTTGCGAAGCTGCGCCTCTCACGTGAACTTAACTGAACCACCTTGTTTTAATCGTACTTCTACTGTTACCGGTCCTTTTTCCGTTGAACAGGATTCTGATTGGACGAGGACTACACTGCAGTCCACTGGATCCCGACTTCGATAAGTCAAGTTTGTGTATCTCTTTTCGTGCCCGTTTCGTAGCACGATTTCCCTAAGCCTGCTTAGCATGTCCATTAATCACTCCTATTGTTCGTATATTCCGATCGCTTGTGCTTCCTCAATAAACTATTCCGTATTGCCACGTCTTAACTTCATAGAATTATGAGTTCACCTTTTAACTCAATCGCGTATGCTCTGGATGATATGGAGGCCCATTTAGGGAGCGTATTCGACGAGACGCTGTTGGACGGACCGAAGCCTCAAGTACCACGTACGTCTACCCTCAAGCCGCTGACCGTATTCACCTCGGGCGCTACACCCCGGAGGCAGCCTACTTTTCAGTCAAGCACGACTATCCAAGCCGGTCAATCAACTTCAAGGTTATCGCAGGGGGTTAAGTGAATTAAACCCAGCAACTGCGATCTTCAGACCATGGTTACTTAGTGCTGAGGAGAGATGTCTTTAAAGGCCAGAGTAGATGGAAGAGTTTATTGTGTACACAACGGAAGAGGAGAATAGATTGACTTGGGAGAGATACGTCCGATCAGTAGGTTGACCGGGTCCCGAGTGAGGTCTTAGAGTAGTTGGGCCAGAGGACAGATAGATGGAGATTTTTCATTGGGTAGGTCGGCCTGGAGATTTTGGGCAGCGAGGCAACTTGCGTCGGGCACGCATGCAAGCTCCGCATTCGTCGCCTCATAGATGCGAGAACTATGATTGGCTGATCGAGACGTCGAGAAAGCACATTGGTGAGCGTTTGGGAAAGTGCACTTCGACGCGAGCTAGTCAGGCAGGCACGACCCGCTACAAGGTCGCTGGAGACATGCCCTCCCTCCCTGTTCAGGACGCTAGGATGCATGCCTCAGTCACCCGCGAGACGCCGCTCTCACGTCCGGATACTAACTTGTTCGAACCAGTTCTCTGTACAACAGACAACGATACCTTCTCAAATGACGTCCAAATTCCCAACTTCCCATCCGGGCCCAGACCTGAAAATCGTAATCATTCTATGGCTAAAGTGGCCAGGACAGAGTCACCCTAAGAATTTCCTGCACTCCAGGCATTCCACCACCGCTCCCACACTGCATCTGTGTGCACATACCCAGCTAAATGTGGAAAAAAGTACGAAAATAGCGTGATTCACCTCGGGCGCTGACCCACCTTGTGGCAGACAGTAGATCACCACCGCGGTTCGCACGGTCGCTGCTGCACAATTACGCAGAAAAGTCGCATGGAGGCGTGTGTGTGTTTTATCGCAGGGGGTTAAGTGAGTTAAACCCAAGCAACTGCGATCTTTAGACCATGGTCCCTTAGTAGAGAAGAAGTCGGTGGAGACCAGAGTAGAAGAACAGTATATTGTTTACACAGAGGAACGAAGAATAAAAGGGAAGAAGATTGACTACGGAGAGCACCAACTTTCGCTAGAGTGGCCTGATCCGAAGTGTGGCATAGTTGCAGGAAATCCCCGCGGCCCAGATAGCAAGCTTTCACGCGTGCAGGCTTGCTATTCTTCGCCGGGCCAGATGGCATCTGTGCGGCAACTGTGATTGGCTGATTCAGGCGTCAAAACCGCATCGGTGGGCCTTTGAGAAAGTGCACTTCGACGCGAGCTAGGCACAACAGTTCTCCTGCCAGCGAGAAGCGAAAAGGCTCTCAACTACTCCGAATTGACCGGCCTGCTACTAGGACTCACGTGGTCAGGCGAGAGAGAGAGAGGCCAGATGCCGGGATTAAAGTCGTCGAGTACCGCCTTATTCAATAAAAAAATTAATTACTTTCCACTCCTCCAGACCAAGAATCCTCAGTGGTAGGAGGAGCAAGAGGCAGCATCGGGCCTAATTTGCTGCACAGACGGGAATGGGGTGGGTGCATTACGATAAAAGACAACGCCGACCAGTACAACGCCCGTGCGTCGACGCGAGTGAGGAGTAGAGCGCCCTGAAAAAAAAAACGGTTCGTTGTCCAAGTCAGCGGTTTAGTGGACCGTGTCGGCATTGCTGACTACAAAGCAAGGTAAAGAACTCGGTAACGAGTGGAATGGTGCTAGCGTCAGTGAACGTAGAAAAATTACTGACCTCGTAAAGGTGGGCATCTTAAAGGACGCACGGGAATAAGAACAAAGACAGTTGGCAGTATAGGCCGATGGTATTGCCGACAAAGACGACGGAGACTGGAAGGACCATTTCTGGTTTATTAGCTGTCGTCAGTCAGACCCAAATGGTGCCCAAGCCGAGCCTCGAACCCGAGATTTTTTTGAGTAGAGTTTAACACCCTAACCATTGAGCCACGAGGTTGTTGTCATGTCGGTATAGGTCGAGCGATATTGACACGCGTTGATGCACGTTCACCGATCGCTTTCGGAACCCATCTGTTCCGTTCTGCCTTGGGCCTAGACAGAGGCTCTGAGAGTCATAACAATTGGTAGTACGAGCAGCTAGTGTTGCCAGCAAAGACAACGGAGACGGGAATTTCAATTTCTGGCTTACTAGTCGTCGTAAGCCATAGGTCTTCGTTAGGGCGTTAGACTCTGATCAAACAGATCGCGAGTTCGAAGCTCAGCTGGGGCACCACTTGAGTCTAGATATGACTGGCTGACGATGGCTAATAAGCCATTCCAATCTCCTTTGTGTTTGCTGGCGATACAATTTGCCTATACCGTCAGCTGGTATGACTATCAGGGCCTCAGTCTAGGTCCAAGGCAAAGCGGGACAAATGAGTTCCGTTAACGGTAGGTGAAGGTTTATCAACGTGTAACAAAGACAGTATCTGACTTCGAGTTCCAATAGACTCCGAAAGGATTTCGGTACGATGGATGTTCTGTGCGCTGGCGGGTAGTAAAACTTCGATTAGGGTCATCAATGTTTTAAGTCATGCAGATCCCCGTTAAACAATTCAGAACTTGGTCAGAGAGGTGTGATGCGGCAAATCAACGATAACTCGACATTTGCAAGTGATGGGAAAGGTTAAAAAGCTCGGTTCTTGGGACCCGCGTACGAGAAGAACAGTGTCTGTCTGCGACTTCCAACAGGCTCAAAAATGCAGCAGCGTCTCTACGCCCCAGTTTATTTGTAAGAATCACATCATCCCCTCTCAAACCAGCCGTAGCGAGGACATGGGGGGGGGGGGCAACGTGCACTGCACAGAGAAATTCTGCAACCTGGGTCTTAGATGACAACTCAGTCAGCCGGTGTACTGAGCTGGCGCCCGCATTCATCGCCCTCTGTAGGTATCTCCGCACGGCCGACACTGCTGATTAATGAGTTTCCCTCCCTCCCCCCTATAACAGTTAATAGGCTCCTGCCTCCTATAACCGTTGCTCGTTTTTCGTTGACGGTTTATCTCTGACGATGGACTTCCGCAAGAGTCCGAAAGCTCAGAAGAATAAAATTACGATTCTGGTGCTCGAAACGCCTTCGTCTTTTATACAAATACCTGGGATGCGAACCTTTGCCTCAATTGATGAAAGGCTGTAGCCGCTTCAGTCTTTACCAAGTACAAAGGGTGAAACTTGCTGAATTTTTGTTATCCACGAAAGGGATACATTGAGACTGGTTTTAGTCCTCTAACAAAATCAATCTAAAAGGATGTGTTAAAAATATATTTACTTGCCAAGTTGCCGTTGGCAGCGAAAACAGACCAAACATATATACATGTTCAGAAACTTAGCCATCACCTCCCATTCCAGACAGAAGCTTAGTTGGATAAGTGAAGTAAGTCGCATTCCGAGATGACATTAAAAGAAGGAAGATCTTCTGAAAATCCAGTTGTACTCGTGAATTTTTGAACTGGTATCACTTGTTGGTCGTCAGACTGAATGAAAAGTGAGGTCTGGGAATGTCACACAAGAGGCTTTGGGGGCAGAGGTGACAACGAACTGGGATGGGGTTGGGGGGAGGGTTACAGTGAAGAGAATCCTGCGGCGATAGGTTGTGCAGGTAATAGAGGGGGAGGTCTTAACGTTTGGATTGTGAACAGGCCGTCCGTGCTTGTTCAAGTAGAACTCCACTGGTTCTGCACCCCCCTTTAATCGGAAAACATGGCAGGTAAATATGTGCCAAGGCTTACCGCCGCCGACGAGTGCACATGCACCGGTCGCCTACGCCCATCTCAAGGTCGATCTGTAGTGGTCACTGCCTACCCGACGCCTGGCCCTGTTGTCGTGATCTCAATTCGTCTATACCTCAAGGTCGTGGAGGCCGCCAGACTTACTGGCGCGCGAGACACGGACCACCCACGTCAATGTCTACCCACACACTGTCCAACCAACCTTAAAGGCCGACGCAGCCAATGAAGTCTCTCTGTCTACTGGCCTGACTGCTGTCAAACCAGCACTTGGACTCGACTGGCTCTCCTGGCTGGCTGTATACTCTCCAAGTTAGATGTCTGTCCATCTACTCTTCGTTCCTCTGTGTACACAATATAATTTTTCTACTACTCTGGCTTCTATCTCTGGCCGAATAACTGCAGCACTCCACATGACTCACTCCACACAGGCAAACATGTGCCAAGGCTTACCGCCGCCGAGTAGTGCACACGAACCGGTCTCCTACGCCCATCTCAAGGCCGAGCCACCATCGCAAGTCCCATGAGAACTCGATCCAATCGGTGAGCACCCTTTCCTGATTGGCTGGAGGACGTCCCAGATCCTGTTACCTGTGTGTGGAGGCACAGAGCACACACAAATTCATTGACTCGTTTACTGTGAGCAGCTTTTTCTGCAGAGCCTTTTGTCAGCTCAGTTCCTACAGTACACTGTCCAACCTAATTGGTCTTACCTGACTTCTGACTTGAGGGAACCTTCTGTATTCGATGATCCCTTCTTTCGACAGACGTCTCGGATTCCGTCGCGGATCCATCATCAGAGACCCTAGCAGAAACGTGTACCTCATGCACAGGGAGTTGCAGTATGCGCAGGATACAGTCGTTATGCCACTACATACCTATGATTTCTAGCGGTCCCCCTATCGAGGATATGTTAGAATGGCACAGAAGATGAGGCAACACTATAGCTGTCCTCAGGTCACAATGACTAGGAGACTACAACACACGATAGCGCCATCACACAAAGGGCCAGGTTACGCGCGACCTTCAAGTGCTGACACCACGCGAGGGCCCAAGGAGTTACGCGCACGCGAGACATAGCCGCCGGGTTGTGCCACACTGAGGTCACCAACATCACACGACGGCCGCCTGGATAAGTGCCTCGCGGAGGGACCAATAAGAGATAACGAAAAAAAGACTGCTGACCCCTAAATATGAGGCTGAGAACAGAAGGCGCATTCTGCTGCAGACACGGGGCTCTGTTGCCCACAGAAGAGCGTGCTGCCGAGACATAGGACGCCTTGACGCAGACAAGACCAAGCTGCCGACAGTGATGCTGAGACATTGAGGTACACACAGAGAGACTATTTTAGTAAACTGTTCTCTATTATCCTGTCTGTCTTCTCTTCCTAACATACAACTGGGGAACGTTACAAGTGCTGCCGCAG
>JAYGXS010000004.1:20268831-20299153 GCA_036362985.1 Ligula intestinalis | reverse complement strand
TGGGAACCTCTATTTTCTGGAAACATAACTGTGGACTGGGAAGCATTCCGGAACACACTGCACAGACTCATCGACAACCACTGTCCAATTTCGCGAAAAAAGGTGACCACTAGACCGCGATGGCTTACGCAGGCCTTAAAAATAGAAGTGAACAAAAAGCGGAAGCTGTGGGAAAAAATGCTAGCAGACAGGACTCCTGCATCTGTCAGTGCCTACAAAACTCAGAGGAACCGGGTCAAGGGTCTTATGCTCAAAAAAGACGGGCTTTCGAAGCAGACTTGCTAAACCGGGCCACAGTGAAGACAAAACTGTTTTACAGTTACCTCAGGCAGAGTACCAAAAACAGGGATCCGATACCCCTGCTGAGGACCGCTGAGGGAAGAGACTTGATAGATGATGAAGCAAAGGCTGATCATCCTTCGAAATTTTTCCGGTCAGTCTTCACAAAGGAAATGGCATACGATCACCCCACCGACGACACCGAAGCGGATGCAATAGTTGAGACTGTCCAATTCCCCGAGGCTGTTTTTCTTAAGTGACTCTTAAGGTTAAAAGAATCTAAGTCATCAGGGCCCGATGACGTACCAGCCAAGATTTTGAAGGAGCTCGCCAATGAGTTGGCTAAACCACTCTCTATTCTCTTCCAAACCTCCTTCGATACCGGTTGCCTACCAGTAGATTGGAAATCCGCGAGGATTACGCCGCTATACAAGAGGGGAAGCCGGGTCTCAGCGAATAACTACCGACCGGTCAGCCTTGCTGCAATCTGTTGCAAAGTCAAGGAAAAAATTATCAAGCAACAACTTATGCAGTTCCTGGAACAAAACTATCTGCTATCAGATGCTCAGCATAGTTTTCGTAGAGGTAGGTCCTGCGTAACAAACATGCTCTACTGTTTAGAACGGTGGACTGAGGCAGTTGATAGTGGAAACTCAGTGCACGCTGTCTATATTGACTTCAAAAAGGCTTTCGATAGCGTGCCGCACCACCGCCTCCTTTATAAACTTAGCCGCATAGGAGTAAGGGGTAGGCTCCTTGTGTGGATAAAAAGCTTCCTAATCGGTCGCTCGCAAACTGTACACATCAGCAACAAACAGTCAGCCAAGGTTGAGGTTGAAGTGGGGTTCCCCAAGGCTCCGTTCTTGGCCCTATCTTGTTTGTTATCTACATCAACGGCTGTGTCCGCGAACTGGATTGTGGTATCGCCATGTTCGCCGATGATATAAAACTTTGGAGCGTAATTCGAACTGCGGCTGACGAAGTGCACTCACAGGAAAATTTAAATAGACTTCAAAAATGGTCGGCGGACTGGCTCTTACCATTCGAGTCAGCAGATCTGGTTCTTCAAATGGCTCGGCTTACCGACTGAATGACATACCATTGAAGGAAGTGAACGCTCAGAAAGACTTGGGAGTCTGGATCACGCCCTCGCTTAAACCCTCCCTGCATTGCGCAAAGGTAGCCAAGTCCGCGATGTCTATCCTTTACCTCGTCAGACGAGCTTTTTCTACCTTCAATGCAGAGTTCTACACAAAAGTCTTCGGAACCTTCATACGATCGCATCTAGAATAAGCTATTCAAGCTTGGAGACCCTGGGCCAGGAAAGACATCAACATCCTGGAAAAGGTACAACGGCGAGCAACCAAACTTGCTATGGGGCAGGGCTCGCAGCCTTATGAAACACGGCTGTCGAATCTCAACCTCTTCCCATTGCGCTACAGGTAGCTTCGGGGGAACCTGATACTAGCATTCCACGTATGACGTCTTCAAGATTGCTGTCCTATATCAGGGGATTTTTTCGATTTAGCAACGACCACGAATCTGAGGGGTCATCCCCTCAAATTAAAGGTGACAGGGGCCAGGCTGGACGCTCGGAAACACTTCTTCTCTAAAATGGTGGTCGGAGCGTGGAATGCGCTTCCTCAGGACGTCGTTATGTCGGAATCGCTCGAGGATTTTAAATGAAAACTGGATCGATATAGCAGTGCACGATCGATCGGAACAGGCAATAAACAATAACAATACTAATTTCAATTTTTAAGTAGTATTTGTTTTATATCCATTCATGTTTTCTATTTATAACGCCCTCACACGCATAGCCTCATGCGAAGGTCTCCGTGGTCTACCCTACTTGGCTATCTGCGTACCGTGATTACCCGCTGGCGATCTTATCAGCCAGACCTGATGGCCTAAACATTCACCCTTGGTTCGACCCAAAGCGGACTGTCGTCGATCTGGACGGATGCCTCTGTTTTTCCAGTTCCGTTGGCGGACTCTGCAATCAGCAAAGAAGAATCAGGACGTGGCTTCCACACGGTGATGATCCTGGGAACCTTTGCAATGCCCCCCGTTGGAACCTCCTTTTTTCTCCTAAATCCCACGCATTACCCCCACAAGAGCGACAGTTTTTCTCCAAAAAAGCCTGAGGAGTTTTTTCACTGTCTGCTCCTATTTTCATCCTATGACACAGGACAACTGGCCTCGCCAACAGTCTGAGAAATAAATTTTCTGCTACCACTGCACATATGTACAAATAGGGTACTCAAAGGAATTTTTCCTACATACCCTCAATATACTGATACTGATACACAGTCTCGGCTGTGCCCACACCACGGCTTAATCTCGCGCGGTCCAACTAATCACAGGCCGACTCACACATGACCTCATGGCGGTAGCTGTGGCCTGCCATGACTGCAGTTTCCGCTTCCGCGCGGGACAGTCGTGAAGATGCCGCACTCTCACACGGCCCTACTACTCTGGCCTCACCCGACTTCTCTCCCCTCTCCTAAGGAACCGGGCCTGGACGATCGCAGCCGTAAGGGTTCACCTTACTAGCTTTGATACATGTGTGATATACGGACAAAATAATATTGGCATCATAAAATCTTCTAGTAAAACCCCAAAACATCGCACGAATACTTCTGAAAATATGTTTACCAATATTAAACCAAGGGAATGATAATAATTTTGAAATTATTTCTGTAATCACCGGCACATTTGTAGTTTTAATTACCACAAACTGGCGGCAGGGCGCGCAGATAAAAGTTCTACAGTTGTCGGGCCTGTGGTGATCCTGCACGGATACCTTTTCTCCGCTGCCGAGCTGCAGGCCCGCATCCAACTGTCCACCGCGCGTGATTCATCGTAACTTCTCCTGCGAAAACTTGCGCGCCTACACTATAGCCTCTCGGTCGGGTAGGCGTCTCATGTCTTAGCCCTGGCCCAGCGAACTTGACACCAATCACTTTCGACCATTTTCTGATAAGCTGGAGGACGTCCCCGCAACCTGTGCGCAGAAGCACAGAGCAGACACAAATCAAATGACATCTGTGCTGTGAGCGGCTTGTTTCTGCAGAGCCTTCTCTTAGTTCCTTTCCCACAGTACCCTGTAAAACCTAATGGGTTTTACCTGACTTCTGATTCGGGAGAAACTTCTGTAATTAACGATCACTCTTTCGATAGGCCTATTGAAGAGAAGGCTCACATCATGTTGTTCGAACATGCACAGGTTAAGAGGCATAGCACTATGAAATCCGAGCAGCTCACCGTGATAAAGCTTTCTTATCGGCCGGGGAATTAACTGCGGAAATGTTGAATCCTCTCCTGACAGTTAGGACAGCCAAGTTGATGAGACACACGAGACACAGTCACTAATATAGCAAATAACAGCATAAGCGGCGCAAATGCTTGCGACAATGTGAAGAAGAACTGTAGTGGCCCCTAGCAGCCATTTGGAACACGAGATCAGCCGGTGACGCATTGTGCCTTTGGCCTGCAAAGCCTGTGCGCCCACTACCATCTTCGCCCATATCAAGGTTGCGCCACGACCGCTAGTCTAGATATTAGCCACGTGATTGGCTGCCGTAACAAAGCATACACTGACATTTCGGCGATTCCTGACGCTCTCGTCACTTCGGATCACACTGCTTCAGCGGAATGACGTGCGATCCGAGGTCAAACTTCTTCCTGTTTATTCGTCATTCCTCTGTTTGCACAATATACTGCTCCTACTATTTTGGCCTCCACGGACTTCTTCTCTCTTAAGAAACCATGGTCTGAAGATCAAATTTGCAAGAGTTAAACTTACTTCACCCTTTGTACTGGGGGGTTCAAGAGAATGGGTATCAAAAAATAGACGTGTGCGAGGATGAAGCTTAAGAGAAAGCCGCAGGGAGCTTTGTTTGTAGACAGCGCTCATCTACGTAGCGAACATCTGTGTCGGTTTGTTATAGGCCAATTCGAGTACCACGAGGGACAACACACGAAACCGTATCGTTAGTTGAACCTTATCACAGTCTGTTCGTGAAATTGCTTATGGTGACGCTGAACTACGCTTTATGTGTTTCGCTTTCTCTCTCTCGCCTTCTAAACCCGCCGATATCCAGAAAGGCGGAGGTGGGCGTTGACGTTGTGGTTGACAAAACTGAACAGCCCACCTACGTGTGACATTTACTATCTCGTTTCTAACTCTGTGCATACCAGGCGCATACCAGGCGTAGTTGAAGGTTATTCGGATCGCACGCATGAGGTGGAATCCCTGTAGTTTGAAGCTCAGCCTCGAGTAGGACCAAGTTATCACACTTGTTGCCCATCCTCTGAGCTCTGATAAGCAACACCCAATGATAGATTTATCACAGCGTCTTAATTCAGTAGGGGAGCCCTGTCTGCTGCGATCTTCAGGCCCGGGTCTATGTTGGAAGGGAAGAAGCGAGACGCCAGGAGTGGTATATGCCGCACAGAGCTAAAGGAGAATAAGTTGGAGGAAGTTGGCAGCCGGACGAACGTGCGTCCGCGGGCGCGATGGCCGGCGTCCGGATTGTGGGAGCGCAGGAGGCATCACAGCGACTGCAGCGAGGTCGTGTGTGATTAAGGAGATGACTGGTCAGATCGGATTGGGGTCAGCGAACACTGTTGTGCAGGGAGGTCGAGCGCAGCACGCGGAGTTTAGTCACTGCAAGCGCTTCCTGCCCATCACCTGTTTGGTGGTAATTCGCTCCCGCGATCGCCGCAACCACTTTTGAGCAAAGTGATTTGAAAGGGGCGCAAATTAATATGCATTTGTTGCGGAAGTGATCAAAAAATATTAAATTAAATAAGATTATGTTTGTTTTAATATGCTAAAACAGAATAAAATTTGATCAACATAAAGTTATGTTGCGCAGGCTACGAATACTAGTCGAGGGAAACCCGACCTTATGCAGGCGAAATTTAACGAACATGGAAATTCGTCCTCCTTGTAGTAGAATTTAACGAAAAAATTTAAGTCAGGCTACCGAACATTTCAAAGTAGTTTTTTAATATAAGTCGACGGGATTTTTAGGACCTCTAAAACCAATCTTGCTCCCGAGGCCCCTCCTGTCCGCCTCATGCTCCCGGTCAATTCGATGCTAAAACCATGCGAGACTCGGCCCTAGCCTCGCGAGACCTCGAAGTCAATAAGAGCGGCGTCCTCCAGTGATTGTCTTTCTTAGGTACGCGCGCTGGGGTCTAAGAATCTCAACAGCCGGCACTGACTATATCTGGCCTGAAGAGACTGTCGGCGGCAACTCCCACAGAGCCTCCTGTGCGCTCTGATATCTCCGTAAATGCTGGTTCAATCCACTCTGTCTTTCCTGACTTCTGATTTGGCAAATTTCATGTTGTACACCTTTGGGAAGTCACATCAGCGTATCATGCTACCTCAACAAGGGTGCTTTCTAAATTGATGATTTCTTAATGGTGGAAAATATGCGTGGCCCAGGTAATTGATTAGAAGGTGGAAGAACGTTCTCTGGGACCAATATTTGCGGTCAAGCCAATTATGTTGGCGAAACCGGCAGACGGGTGGCCACGAGACTACACGAGCATGAACGTGCCGTGGGAAGAAATGACAAGCTATCCTTGGTCGCCGCTCACGCATCCTCGTCAGGGCACGACTTCGACTTCGAACACGTGCGAATAATAGGCCAGTCAGACAACCGAGTCTCACGCCTACTGCAAGAAGTATGGCATTCGCACGCGGGCTCTATTAATAGGCATATCGATCACTCAGATGCCTATATCGCGTTGCGCGAGCACTGGCAAAGCTCAAAGTCACTCGCGATGGAGTGAACAATGGGAACTCAAGATCACTCCCAACAGAGCCGATTTAATCACGCAGTGAGTTGTACGTTTTCATTCCTTGGCAATGGTCTCGAGTGAGAGTCCGAAATATCGGGCAAATAAAATATTGGTCCCAGAGAACGTTCTTCCGCCTTCAAATTGATGATTTATTAACCGGCGGTATAAAGAAATTGCGCAACTATCGCTCGAGTAAAGGGAAAATATCCAATGAGATTTATCTGAGCAAAAATTCACTCTGAGGTATAGGCGACGACGTTGATGTGACCTCTGGATCCCGAATAGGACGCTTTGACTGAAAATGACTGTTCTTAGGTTCCTATAGAGGTCTCCTAAACGCGCAGTTTACCTGTCTTGGACTACAAGCCGGTGTGACATGGAGTGGTGGGGTTGTATGAAAGGTCAGCTATCGCCAATCTCACCTTCAAGCAGCTTTTCTTGGTCTCGTGGCCTGTAAATGGTAAGAGGGACGAGAGTCGCGTCAGCGTCCCATCCCGACAGTGCGAAAGGTTTGCTCTAGATTTGAGCTAAATCGACCACATGTTGTGACTAGCTCGCGCCAAAATTAACTTTCCTGAGTTTCCACAGCAGCAGATCTCGACGTCTGGGAACAGCCAATCCCAGTCGCCGCAAAGTTGCTTTCTGGCCCAGCGACGAATAGCAAGCCTGCTCTCTGGGCCGCGGGGATTTCCTGCAACTATGCCGCACTTCGGGTCACTCCGCCCCAGTGGAAGATCATGATCTCCGTAGTCAATCTCCTTCCCTACTATTCTTCGTTACTATGTGTATACAGTATACTGTTCCTACTACGTCGACCCCCTACTGACTTCTTCTTTCCTAAGTAACCATGGTCTGAAGATCGCAGTTGCCGGAATTTCACTTATTTAACTCCCTGCAATAAGAGCATCATAGCATGTGGGGTAGGGGCCTGTCTTCTTTGACGACGACACAGCAGTTCCGATCGATTCCAAACCCAGAAGTAGAAGGTTAAACCGAAATAAGCATTCCTGCCAATATATCATTAGTCGCTGTGCGGCTGTTTGCGGGGCTCAAGGGTAAGCCCTAAGGCATGATGGCGTGAGTGAGTCTTGTAAGCGACAGATGAGAGTCCATCTACCACTGTGTATATTCCCGATCGAAACTGGCAAGGCAACGAGCCCGTGATGTAGTGATTAGAGTGCAGTGGCCCGTTGCCTGCCGATGTCTGGCCTTCCTGTCGTGGCCTCAACCTGTCTGGAGCTCAAGGTCGTTGCGGTCGCCAGAATTACTAGCGCGCGTGACATGGACCATCCACACGCTGTCCAACCAATCACAGGCCGACCTAGACAATGAACGCGCTCTCTCTCTGTCTACTGGCCTGACTGCTCTCAAACAGTCACTTGGGACCCATTCAATCTCCTGAGCGGTCGTGTCCTCCCAATTCCGACTTCCACCATCTATTCTCCCTTCTTGTGTAACAATATACTCTTCCCTCTACTCTGGAGTTTAACGACTTCTCTCTTCTCTACTAGGTAACCATGATCTGAAGATCGCAGTTGCTGGGTTTGA
Organism: Ligula intestinalis; assembly: GCA_036362985.1. Classification (NCBI taxonomy): domain Eukaryota; kingdom Metazoa; phylum Platyhelminthes; class Cestoda; order Diphyllobothriidea; family Diphyllobothriidae; genus Ligula; species Ligula intestinalis. The sequence goes on along the minus strand of JAYGXS010000004.1, from coordinate 20,291,506 downwards.
CTCACTTAACCCCCTGCGATATTGGTGACATCCCGACGTGAGATGAACACTCATCTTCTGATGTGGCCTGCCATCCCTGCGTAGTTGCTGACTTCCCGACCTGTCCCAGCGTATTTGGTTATTTTCCCTGCGTATTTGGCGATTTACGGACGTGTCCCTACGTATTTGGGGATTGGCATTTGCAACTTACTGCCGATAGCCCATTCAGCACAGGCCATAGTTACTTCCAAATCCAACAGGGATGTCCCTTTCCGAATACCAACACCTCAGACCTTCTTCTCAACAGGTGCTACCACTTCCACTGCCAATGGTACCCTTTGGTTCAACTCATACTGATACGGGATACTGATTTGCTGTTGACGTTTTACCAGACCAGCTGCTTTCTTCAGCCACTCCTGCATCCTGGATCATTCCAGCCACAGGCGCCCACGCTGTTCTGCAATCCCACCTTGGTACGTATCTCCCTCACTTAACTTAACTATTCCTCCTCCTCCACTCAAACTCTTTCACTTTCCTCGCTAGGGTCTCGAGGGGGAGTACTTGTAGTGGGCCGTTGCCTGCCGTTGCCTGCCGATGTCTGGCCTTCCTGTCGTGGCCTCAATCTGTCTGGAGCTCAAGGTGGTTGCGGTCGCCAGAATTACTAGCGCGCGTGACACGGACCACCCACACGCTGTCCAACCAATCACAGACCGACCTAGACAATGAACGCGCTCTCTCTCTGTCTACTGGCCTGACTGCTCTCAAACAGTCACTTGGGGCCCGGTCAATCTTCTGAGCGGTCGTGTCCTCCCAATTCAGACTTCCTCCATCTATTCTCCCTTCTTGTGTACACAATATACTCTTCCCTATATTCTGGAGTTTAAAGACTTCTCTCTTCTCTACTAAGTAACCATGGTCTGAAGATCGCAGTTGCTGGGTTTGACTCAATTCACCCCCTGTGATAAGAGCGCTAGACTTCTAGCCAATAGGTTAAGGGTTTGAGCCTCGGGTGCCACAACACTCGGGGTTTGGTGCGGTCTATAAGCGTTCACGGACCAACTACGGAACTCAGTCCTGCTAGTGTACCTTGGAGTTCGTTCTCGTGTCCAATCGACAACCGCTCAACGGCTAGCATTATAGTCTCCCCTGTCATTGTTGGTAATGTAATTCGCCCTTGAGCGACTGCTGTTTGGGCTCAAGAGGGGGCTCCAGGAGTTCCGTACTAGGCCGGTGAGGGCCTATTTATTCTTGTGTATATTCCCGATCGAAACCGGCAAAGTAGCGAGCCCATGGTGCAGTTTTTAGCCCGCTGGACTTCTAACTAACAAGGTCATGGGCTCGAGTCTCGGGGGTCGTCAACCCTGGGGTTGGCTAACGACAGCTAATAAGCCAGAACTGGCCATTCCACTCTCCACAGTCTGTTTCGGTCACGTCAATCCGCCCGTAAGCACTTTTATACTACTGTAGCTCCTAAAGCTCAGGTGGATATGGCTTTAGACCTAAGGGCTACAGACTATATTGGAGTCGGATTTAAACTCCGGATGATTCACCACTTATGGCTGAGGTATTATTAAATCATAACGACTACTAACACAAAAAGGACCACTCCAGTGCCCCAATCTTTACCATTAAGGCACCTAACGAAGGCTGGCTTGCGGATATTGGGGAATATTCAGTCTCCGTAGGCAGTCTGCGTGTGTGGTCTTGTTAGTCTAGATAGCCGTTTGCGCATTTTTTACGAAGTGTGTAGTAACTTTCCTGCCAGTGAGTTTTTGATCCATGTTTTGGCGTCCGTGGAGGTGTGCGTCAGCTGCTGATCTGGCACACGGTGGCTCTGCGGTTGAATTACAGCAAACTGTGCACTATGCAAATCCGACCCAGAGTTCATATGCACCGCCGCCGCTGCCGCCATCACCACCACATCAACAAGTCAACCACATAAACAGTTCGTATTTGGCGAACAGCATTGAACACTTTTTAAAAGGAGAGTAATAATAGCCTACACGCGAGTAGACTGCTTACAAAGGATTATTGCGTAGCACGCGCCTTGTTGTCTCTTCCCATACTCGTGGTATCCAAAGTCACGAGTACGGAGGACAGGCATGGATTACACGATTGGGGTAGATTGTCCGCGAGGCTACCTCCCATGCCTTTGCTGAAAGGTAAGCAGTGTTCTCGCCCTCTTTCTTCTTATTTTCTCCCTCCCCGTTTTACTTCTTCTGCTTTACAATGCTCACCTCCAGCCTGTTTTCCCTTTTGGTCCTGCCAACTGACGCACTTACAAGACTCACCATTAGCTGATGAGTGGATTGGGAGTTAGGGGGCGCTGGCTCCTCCTAATCCTCTGGTTATGTGTATTTTGCTGTGTGTCAAAGGGGCCAGGTCATGCTGAGGCGCGCGCAAACGGGTCTGCCTGCACTGTCAACCAATACGCCCATCCAACTCCAGGCGACCGATCAGCTAGGCAGTATTCTGTTTCTCAGTGGCTGTGTGTGTCACTCTCGAGAAAGCGGGAACCTACTTAGCAAGGTGTGCTGTTGGTACGCGTATTGAGTGTTGGTCACGCCAGCTGCCTGCGCCCTCCCCCCACTCCCGATCTTATTGACTTTTCTCCTTTCATCGGACACCGGTGTGGGAGCGGTGAGAGAAAGGGGTAGATTCTCCGCGAGTCTACTTTCACTATAATTCAGCTGTAGTCACCACGTCTGCCTTCGGCTTGCTGAAGCTCGCCTTGGACATAGTCGGAAGCGACGGTCGAACTGTGAATACAGGAGTGGGCATCTAGCCTCTTTATCACGCCAGCGGCACACATATTGGTAGTTAGTGGCCCCTAGCAGCCACTCGGAACCCAAGATCAGCCGCTGACGCATCGCGCCTTTGGCCTTCAAGGCCTGCGCGCACACACCATCCCAAGGTCGCGCCACGGCCGCTAGTCTAGCCATTAGCCGCAGGATTGGCTGCCGTAACAAAGCATGCACTGACTTTCCGGCGATTCCCGGCGCTCTCGTCACATTGGACCACGCCGCTCTAGCGGAAGGACGTGCGCTCCAGGGTCAACCTTCTTCCTGCTTATTCTCAGTTCCTCTGTTTACATAATAAACTATTCCTACTATTCTGGTCTCCACCGACATCTTCTCTCCTAAGGAATCATGGTCTGAATATCACAGTTGTTAGGGTTTAACTCAGTTAATCCCCTGTGATAGACGCAGCCATTTTTGGAAAGATTAGGCGTTCCGTTGCATGTTAGCATGTCCTGATAGTCAAAAATACATCAGTTTTTTGTAATAAGCCGAGATAACACCGAATACCGGGTTGAGTCAGGCACGAACTAACTACGTTGAGAGAAGGATAAACCGACTTAGGATGTGTAGTGCAGATTGAACTGGAGCTGATTACTTGGATTTCTTAAGTCTTTTCTAGAGAGAGAGAGAGAGAATGCTATTGTAAAAAAAGAAGGTCCAGTTTTCCAAAAAAATCAGGCGACTGTCTCGCGACCTTTAGACCTGTATGCTGACCCAGCAATTACTCGTTGTACGATTGGTAAGATAAGCATGTAGCATCTGCACGTCACTGGCTCAGGGAAATCAAGCTTGTTTGGTATGAACTGTCTAACTCCGCGTGGGGAATAACACAAAATGGCCCAATGATGTGACGAAAGCTGGACAGGGGTAATACTGGGTTATCTCATAGGCTCGTGCGGTCTTCAGTTATTGAAAACTTTATCATATTATTATAAATTAAGTATTATCCTTCGTTGTTCACAAACTCCTCTCAACCTTCAGATAGTTTTAAAATCCCATGCTTAAAAGAAAATCGGCAGAGTTGGACGCAAAGTAGTCATCCATTCTATTTTGATAATCCGCATCCCATATTTTGCTGCATGATAACGCCAGACCCCACTTCACAAAATAAAACAGTAAATGTCACCGAACAGCCCACCTGCGAGGCTCCTTCGCAGTCACCAGATTTTCCGGACCTTGCTGCATCTGATTACCACCTTACTGGAAAAAATTTTTACCGGACTATCCGGTCAACCTCTTCTCGAATAACTGGCGAAGGTGGTAATTAGATGCAGAGCAGGGTCTGGAAAATCTGGCGAATTCGGGGTGTGGCACTGTTGGGCTGCAAAATGAAAACCTTTTGACGATTTGGGAATTTTCGCTTAACTGCTTGATCGAGGTAGCAAAGCTACTGACAACAGGGCTCTGCATTAACGTCCTGCTTCCTTCTAATTAATTCGCAATCGATAAATCTCTCTATAGCCCACCAGCACAGTCTTGCAAGGAAAGAGATTGCGTTTGATTTGAGGTGTGGCTTACCTGTTGGGACTAAGTCATTAGTTCTGTTCTTTTATAGTCACTAACACACAAGGTTTCGTCGTCCGTGATGACCAGCTTTAGAAATGGTTTAGTTTAAGACCCGACTACAGGAACACAAAGCGGCGGCCTGGAGACTAGACCCTAACTCACGGCTTGTAATGCATATCGGAGAGACTGGCCATGACTTCGATATTCAAGGAATGACCATCCTGGGCGGAGGAGCCTCAAAAGATGAAAGATTGACGCTTGAGGCATGGTACTTAAACGCCAACTCTGTCAACAGGCATCTGGACCTCCCTGCTGCCTACATAGTCCTACGCCATTACGTAAGTAAAGGATAGGACATTGTCAAACAGAAGTCAGAACTTGCAGTCGAAGACGGCACTGTGAAGAAGCCACCGGAAGAGGGAGCAGGAGTACCAGCATCCTCTATCGTGGCGACGAAACAGAACACCAATTGCCATCGCGCCAAGCCTTAATCCAAATGCATGGCCAAACAGCGACCGGAGAAAAATCGATCAGCCTAGGGCCAACACGCACAGCCGCAACTAACTAAACTCCCTGCGATAGGTGCTAACTTGTTGCGCCCTATTCCGCCTCCGGTCTCATTGACTCTATCTTGATAACACGCCCAGATATGAGAGGGAGGAACGATTGCGGTAGGTGCTTCGCAAGTCTACTATCACTTTAAACTAATTCATGCACAAATCGCCGTCGCTGCACCACCCTGCTGTAGAGCATACGATAGACATCCTCGAACTCGATGACCAAACTATCGGTAGTCACTTAGCTATGACCCAACAACGCCGTCCCTCTTTAAATGTTTTAGCGACAACTTGTAATCGGTGTGTTTACGCATGGACTTTTAGACAGCACACGAATGCGTTGTAGAAGGCAGCAGACAACCCTTTGGGCTTGCAGAGTTTTTGCAGTGACGGTAATTTCCAGGGTTTCTATTAGTTCGAGTTGTATAAAAGAAAGCATTATTTAGAAATCTCTTAATTACCAACAAAATATATTTTTGTTTGGATCATCGGGAGGAATGACTGGAATGAAAAATGCGCAAAGTTTGTTTCTTTTGTGAAATTATGCATACCTTTAGACGACAGCACCTCGATGACATTCACTGTGAGAAATCATTATGCGCCAGTTAATCGGGAAATCTTCAAGCAGGGGAAAAACTCACAACCTTATTTGCATATCACTTTAGTTGGATTCGTGTCTGTTTCGTGGTGTCCGGCAGGTGGTTTTAGTAGGGATTTTACCTTGTGTGCTGGTGCCTGGGAGCAACAGGAAAAAATGAAGTCGACTTTGAGGACTCCGTCCCCGGGGCACTTCAGCGCTCCAGGCACGTTTAAATTATCACAGCGCGCTAAAAGCCGTGGGTGTATTTACACGGTCGGTTCATAAGTCTAACTCCGAGTAGTGTAAAGAGGGGGCAGTAAGGGCGCCTTTTTGGCTGCCTAAATAAGGTTCTGGAATAGGAGGGCGACGCTCACTTAAAATAGGTTTTCTTGCCATAACTTTCATGAAGGGTAAATATGCTTCTCACTCGAGGTATGCACTGCGTGAAAACGGGTTCGAGGGCGCATTCATCGCCTGCAACCATTCCGATTATTGGTTCCAGGCTTTAAGAGAGCAGAATAATTTTTTTTATTAAATCTGAAAATGCTTGCTTGCTTGCCTGCATGCGTATGCTATTCGTTAATTTATTTTTCTTTCTACAGGAAGAATTCCAAACACACTGGTCGCTGTGCAGATGACCGACCAACATGCAGGGCTTGCCTTGAGATTGCATCTCATGCCCTCCAATCAGGCTTCGCAGCATTTCCTTGATAACGGCACCTTGAAGGACAATGTTTGGGCGGACCGAATTGTGACGCCTACCGTCGCCTTCCCTCGCTATCGGCCGTAGGAGGGGCTGTAAGTGACTGCTGCCTGCGCAGGAACATCTGATTAGAAATAATAGGCAGAACGGATTTCCGTGTTTGCCAAAAATGTAATAAATTAGGGGTCGTTAGTCACGATGCCATCAGCTGAGTGGCTCGTCCTATACCGTTACCTAAATGTAAAACCTGGGTGCTGATTGGCGTTCTTGACTTGTATGACCGCCTAAAGAGGACACGAAAAACAGGCACGTCCCGTCCACTTCAAATAACTGGGCTTCAGATACATGCCAGGGAGGGCAAATATTTCAGTGTCTTAAATCTAACAGGATTAAAAAGTAAATTTGACGATAAACAGGACGGCCACCACCCCCTGCCCCCTCATGCGCATGTCCTAAAGGTGGCATGAGGGTTATGGGTGACTGGGGGGGGGGGGGGGGGGGAAGGAAAGGCAGACCACGCCCAGCTGCATTTAAATTAGTTTGGGCCACAGGCTCAGCCTAGGTGGTAATGACTTCACATCAGAGTCAGCAGGAGACGCGCTAAAATACAAATCGTAGACATTTTCTCCGCCGCACCCGGTGCCTGTTGTCCGAGATTAAACGAACTCGATTTATACTGTCACCGCAATTAATGATTTGACTGTGACTGACCGGCTGGCCGCATCGCCTTGTTGGTAGTTTGAACGAATGCCTCCACCAGAAATGGGTTACGGCTTGAACCAAAAAAACAGCGGTACGGCCACACAGAGTAGACAGTCAGAGTGGGATTTGCAAAAGGCAAGGTAAGGATGACCTATTCAGCCGCTTTAACAGGACACGAGCATAGCGGCCTTACAATAAATGTCAGGCAGGGTAAATATCCCTGGGTTTTAAATCTAACAATAACCCCAACATAAAAAGTAAACTGTAACCTTTATAGAATTGAATATGTGAGTTCCAAGAAGCAGTTCAGAAGAAGAAGAAGCGACCACTGGAACAAGAGTGTTATTGTCCTGACGTTTCGTATTCCCTCGGGAATCCTTAATCATAGGTAATAGAAGTACAGTCTGATACATGCGCAGATAAAGGTGATACATGCACAGATTGCATGGTATTTATAGTTCGTAGCAGTCATCCGCATGCGTACTATTATTGTCGGTTACTGTAGCCACCGCTTGAGGCCTTAATGAACCATCACTGCACCAATTAAGACCTCAAGCGGTGGCCAAAGGAACTGAAAATAATAGTACGCATGCGGATGACCGCTACGAACTATAAATATCGTGCAATCTGTGCATGTATCACCCTTATCTGCGCATGTATCAGACTTTTCTACCATTACCTATCATTAAGGATTCCTGACGGAATCTGAAACGTCAGGACAATAACACTCTTTTTTCCAGTGGTCGCTTCTTCTTCTTCTGCAACCTTAATCTTGCCCTTTGTCCCACCCTAAACCTAAACCACACAGTTAACACAAACCCTAACCCTTAGCATAATGCCAACCTTATGCCGACTCTAACCTTAACGCTAGCTTTACTCCGAACCCTAACCCTTACTTTAATCTTAGACCTGATTTCCCCAGAATTTGGGGCAAAGCCGCATGTATTGTGGGCGGTTCCTATTCCCATGTGCTGCTAATCCTTACCAGGCCATGGGCCGGAAGGCTGTCAATTGATGGTATAACTTGATCCGCTCCAGGCACACACAGAGAGAGAGCTAGACTGCAATGGCTCCTTCTTAATTTTGCCTCTATGGCACTGGCGCTCAGTTGGAATCTGAGCTACGCCGTTCATGTTTGTGTGAAGGCCTGGTCCATAGTGCGAGGACCAGCCACATGCGTCACGCGTATAGTGCACCCGATGCCGCCTCCGGCGTTCTGCGCTCTGTCTTGAGAGAATACGGTGAATGCCACTCAACTATAATAGTACTTTAAACTAATTCGCACGCTTAAGTCGCCGTTCCTGCGCCCGCCCTGTTTCACAGGGTAGAACTGTCGATTGTATTTTAGCGTGACACTATCATTCTACAAACTTACGATTAAGAGCGAGGACGTGTAGTGACCTTGCACTTTAGGCCATGCATGAGGTATGCATGCTTGCATGCTTTCCTCGCGTGTCTCCGGAGCAGGCTGTGGGGTTGCGTGAAAGTGCTGGCCAAGCCAAGCATCACTTATTCGGCACCAGTCTGGTCTCTTACGATGAGCTCTTCCAGCCTTCACCGCCTTCAGTCAGCACAGAACGCTGCCCTCCGTACAATCACGGGTTGCTATAAAATGTTGCCAATCGATCATATTCATGCAGAAGCTCCTGTCCTGCCGGTCACCCCTGAGAGCGCACTCTTAGGTCACTAGCTGTACTTTGGCTCAACTACGCAGTGGCTGCTCAATGCTCCTTCGCCACTACAAACACCGGCTCTACCCATCAACACCCGACAATTGTCCCGACAGCGGCGTTTCTCCGCATGACTGTCGGCATCTATTAACCTGCAGTTCATGGCCAGGCACCCAACTCACTCCAGTGAACCTTTGGCCCAAGCCGGTCGAGGTCTCGGCTTTTTTCCGTCTTCCAACTAAAACCAGTTTGGAGTCCGGCGGGGACTCCTGATCCAACAAAAGCTATGACACACACCTTCAGGCCCCGTTCCGTATGAGGAGAGAAAAGGTAGGTCACCAAACGAGAAGAAACTGGCAGCGGGACGAGGTCACTTATGGAACAGCGAGAGCGGTTTCTGAAGTGTGAGCTGCAGGGAAGTTGTCCCCGCGCCTCAAGCGAGGTCAGGCCAGAGTCAGCCTTGAAGGTGATTGGCCGGTTTAAGGCAGCCGGGATTGGCCGCGACTGGTGCGCACGTACAAGCAGTCACGCGAGGTTCAGCGTTGGTCCCACTATGGACCAATGTAGATGCATGCGATTCTGGATCAGCTTTTTGAGAGAGAGATAGTGGGATATGAAGTAGTCCGGCCGGATAATAGATGATAGAACGTATCCTAACGGCTACGAGCTTGTAGATAAGATAAGGCATAGGAGGCCAGAGTGTGATGGATAATTTAATAAAATGCAGAAGGAGTAGAATGTGAGTAATAGATAAGTGAATCCTAGACGAGTGCAGTCCAGCCATGAGCGGACCAGATTCCAGAGTCGCATTCCGGCGGGTGTAGTATTCGGATCCTGATGTTTACCACCGACCATAAGGCTGCCGGCTGCGGGGATGTCTGAGCGTAAGCAATCCCCGCAGTAAGGCCCTTTCTTAACTGGTCTTGGAATATAATTGGCCAGTCAGGACCAGACACGTTCGTGACCTTGATTGGAGCTTTGACAGCGTCTGGCGCGCACGGGCTGGTGAACACGAAAGCCATACACGCGAGCCATACCCCACAGGCATGTGAGCAAAGCATGGCTTAGAGTACGAGGTCGCTACAAGAGATACGCTTTATTTTGAAAATATCATTCCACAATTTTCAACAAAAACATACTGCCTTCTAAAAGAATAAAATCAGTCGCAAAAACTCACAACACCGGGATATCAAAAGTAATCCATAATCGCAAATGACTGCAATTTTCGAACTCATGGATAAATTCCCTAGTAAGAGTCATCGAATATAGGCCAAATGGGATTGCTTTCAAAAGAGCGCTAGTGTTGTGATCTTGTGCCCACATGAACTCATTGTATTTCGAATAAACAACGAGGGACACCAATCGGTTTGTAATGGGCGATGTAGGCCAACCGAAAATTTACATGCGATTAGGGGGAGGCGAAAAATGGCGGCTCAAATTGAAAGCTATTGACTACTGTACTAGTTTCCGGAAACCGCGTAGGCGGGATTGTTGAGGGAGAAGGGGAGACGGCACCCGCTGTGCAGTTGAAGTCGTTCGTCGGACCGTCAGCAGTTTTGTCGGAACTGTGGGAGTCGCGCATGGATCCAGCCTAAGAGATAATGAAAAAAAGGGGACAAATTTGCATCGGTCACATCCGTCCTCTTCTGAAAATGGAGTCACGTGAAGGTGCAACTCATGATAGGTGGGTAGTGGATTAGGAGAGACAGTCTGCAACCCACGAGTGACTTACTTTCTGAATGGCCACTCGCAACCAGAAATGTTCATAAGTCTTTATTCAAAAGAATTTAACGCAAAACTCTACTGTATTCAAATTTATATCCCCAAGTAAGTTCGATAATAAATTAATATACGTGTTTTCTTCTTTTATAATGTAATGGAATCAAGCCAACCCAAACTGGACTTGCAGTCATCCCTCAACCCAACGTTATCAGTTATTCCTGTCGACTCGCGTCATCCCCGACGCCGGCTAACTGATCTTGAATACGCCAATGATACTGCGTTGCTAGTTTCAAGCTTTGGTGGTCTACAATCGGTAGTGTCGCGGTCAAATGAGATCGCTATGTCGGTTGGCATGTCTATAAATTTCGAAAAGACGAAGTTATTCTCGAGCTGCATCCCTGACCAGGAGAAGGCACCCCTGGGGTTTAATGGCCATCAACTTGAAGAAGTAGACAGCTTTATATACCTTTGGGCGAGGCTGCTACCAAATGGGCAGAGCAAGAACAACATCTTATCCCGTATCGATGCTGCTCGTTGGGTTTTCTCAATCCGTTGAAAGTGCCTGTGGATCCGACTTGACACATCCATTGCCACGAAGATTCGTGTATACCGTGCATCCATACGGTCAGTCCTCCTCTATGGATGTGAATGCTGGGCTGTGCTCACTGAAGGTAAGCGAAGACTGGAGGTCTTTGATCACCGTTGCCTGAGGACGATCTTACGAGTTAATTATAGTGACTGCATCTGAAATGAAACAGTCCGCACCCGCTGCGATCGTATCACATGCATATCACAGGCCATTGAAGAAAGGCGACTGATGTGGTTTGGGCATGTTCTACGTCGTCGGCCCCACGAACTTAGCTATGCTGCCCTCGACCCGGCACCGCAGCCTACCTAGAAACGTCGAAGAGGAGGGCAACTGAAGACTTGGCTTAACAACATCCGTCAAGACATGGAAGCAGTTCTTGGACCTTCTATCTTCGGTCTCCATCGCTGGAGAAGAGACTGGGTGGAGCTTTCCAGATCCGCTGCCGCCAATCATCACACATGGAGGGGTACCGTTCGTGCCATCATTGAGGCCGGCTAGATTAGGCATGATCACAGCCGTAACAAGTACAAATAAGTTCTCGCGTCATCAACGCGACGACCACGAGGGTAAATTTTTGACTTGTCGACAGGCTAGGGAACATCGCTTTTCCCTACACTTTGTAGTCGAGCATTTTTGAACTGACTGAAATCCGACCTGTGAAGATAGAGTTGAATTTTCGGCGTGGAAACTGATAAAAATAAGTCAAATATACAGTTAAACTTAATGTTCTTTCACTTACATACTTCCTTTGCGCACGTACCTTCCGGTCAGTTAATTATAAGCGCACAACATTCTGTGATAATGCGTTTTATTTTCTCGTAGACATTGCTGATATGTGATAGAGAATGTCAAAACCACGGTCAGATCCCTGTTTCCTTTTCTTTATGGGCGAGCGTGTATGTAGGGAATTGGTTATGACAGTCCGAGGACAGGTGTTCCATTACAAGTGCCTATGTGCCTTCTGCGGTCGTTACTTGGTTGATGACAGTCTTACTTGCCTACCGGACGTGAAAGGCCACCCGGGTGTCGTACAAAGCAGCCCAGATGAAATTTTGGACGCTCGTAAGCTCATATTCCCATCTGTTATGCTCATTGCAAAAATAGGATGCATGTGAAATATTGATACAATTATAGGAGTCTATTACTAGGGTATAGTATCCGCTGTGAGGTGCCTTCTGCTGTTGCCTAACGGGGGAATGAGGAAGCTGAATATCATGTTTCAAAATGAGTCGGAGATGAGAGGGGGCGACTTGCTGAGACTTATTCATCGTACCTCGTGTGGGTGAGGGGCTTGAAAATCAGTGGGATTATCGCAGGGGTTTTAAGTGAGTTACACTCGAGCAACTGCGATCTTCAGCCCATAATTACTTAGTCGAGGAGAAGTCTTGGAAAGGCCAGAGTGTTAGGAACACTATATTGTGTACACAGATGAATGGAGAATAGATGGAAAGAGATTATACTTAGATAGTAAACAACCGGCCAGGAGAGCCGGTTGAGCCGAAGTGCTGGTTTGACGGCAGTCAGGCCAGTAGACAGAGAGATAGGGCGTTCATTGGCTGGGTCGGCCTTAAAGGTTAGTTGGACAGCGTATGGGTGGCCATTGACGTGTGCGGTCCGTGTCTCGCGCACCAATAAGTCTGGCGGCCGCCACGACCTGGAGGTCTAGACGGATTGAGTTCACGACAGGAAGGCCAGGCGTCGGGCGGGCAGCGACCACTACAGGATTCTACCTGGCTTGACTCTCACTTATCTACCGGACGTGAACGCTCGCCGGGTGTCTTACACATCAGCCCGGATGAAATTTTGGACGCGCGTAAGCTCATATTCCCATCTGTTATGCTTGTTGCAAAAGCAGGATGCATGTAAGATATTGAAAAAATTATAGGAAGATCTTCCTAGAATATTATATCCACTGGTCTTAGTAAATATGATTACTAGAAATAGCACTCTTAGCAGGGACATATTATTTTTGGCAGCAGCATCCTAGCTCAAACTTAGAAAAGTGTGACACAGCTTATAGCGGACAGGGGTGAAAGGACAGAAATCAAGGCAAGCCCTGAGGCGCTCCAGGCCTCAAATATATATTTACTCGGAATAGCACAAACACAGATTCACACTCCCTGTTGAAATCAAGGGGATATGCGCCCCAGCGTTGGCTGTAATCAGCTTCACCTCTGACAAATGGTAGTGGCAGTGTTAGTACCAGTACTACTACACTTCTTGTTGAGATTGAGGCAATATGAGTCCGGTGCTGACTTTAATGAGCGTCACTTCTGACTAACAATACAGCCAGAAATAGTACCAGCAATACTTAGCGTTGGTTATGAAAGTCCGAAGACAGATTTTTCTTCCAAGTGACTGCACGCTTTCTGCGGTTCTCATTGGGTTACCTCAATCTCAGACATCCAACATGCAGAATTCAGAGTTCAGGGCGATCAGCCCCCCCCCCCTGAATTATTATTGGTGGTTATCCCTGTCTTATTTATCGCTGGGGCCCAGACTGTTGGGTGCATGCAAATCACTTAACATATTATCGGCGAACACCCATGGCGCATCCATGGTGCGTAAACCGTTTAAGGCTCTGTTTTTGAATTGAACGACGTCCTCCTTCAACGGCACTGACACTGTCAACATACTTGCATCCGCCCAGCTTTACTTCCCAGACCAACCCGCTCCGATCTTTTTACTGAAGATAGAATTTGCAAATTAACAACCCTGCTGGATGCACTGTCAGAACACGAACGCCAAAAAAACTATTTCAACTGTGTACATGTGAGCGGAAAATGAGCTATCGGCGCATAGCTGCAGAGAACAGCCTCATCCACCCAGCCAGCGCTGTGCCTCACCGAGCTCTTCGCTCACACTTGCCATGACGACGAGCCAACTCGTGCGCTCATTTTCACCCACAGGCGGTCTTTTGTGTGGATGACCCCTACCCCCTATGCCGATGAAAGCCGAGCCGCAGGTAGCACAGCTGGCCTCAAATGAGCACCCAGCAACTGACGAGGTGTCCCAGCGCACCCTGGGGCACCCCTGAACCCGACCCCGGCCGTTTACTGCACACGGAGTTTTTAGCACCAGTCTCGGAAGGTAAAAAAGCCGGCCACTACGCTGATACTAGTTGTCAGTTAGCCAGTCCCAAAGGACGATGGAAAAAGTATGCACCGCATGCCAACTAGATCGATGGAGACCCTCCCTGCTGGTTTTGGAAGAGACTGCATTGAAAAGGGCTCCATCGAAGATCTAGTTATCCTCCTCCTCCTCCTCCTGACTAAGGGGTCATTTGGCTTGTGGCTGAGGACTGCTGAGCATACCGGTTTAACTGTATCGCGCATAAAATCAGTAAGAAATTCATCCATTAGTGAGTTTGCTAATTTCCTGATCCCCAGACAAAAAATAGGCTCCTGTCAGAGGGGCTGTAGTGGTTCTACTTTGGGCGCACCAATGGCAGTCTTGTGGGAGTCTAAGCCGTGCGCATGCTCAGAGCACTTCAAGGATCACGACCAGTTACTTATAGGAGGAGATGGGGTTAGACCAGTAAGAATTTTTTAAAGTATGTAGAAACTCAGTGGTGGTCTGAAGCCCCGACACGTGACAGGACTGGGCCCTGCACACGCGTCTCTCTGCTAGCGTGCTATGGACGTGAATACCTAATCATCATGCGAGAGTGGGTCACTGGCCACTTGATCAACTGCTTGGCCAATAGCAGCCTACGGTACCTGCAATTGTCTGTCCCAGAAGTCGATAGAGGAGTGCAGTCACGTGACGGTTTGCGGGCTTGGCGCCGGCGCTACAGCCAAATTATCCGCCAGCCACAGTTGTCCGAATTGGCGAACCCTCTTCAAGACGGACTCATGCGGCTCTCGCTCAAGACGCTATGACGAATCACCCAACTCCCTGTCTCGGGGACGCCGCTGTCACGGCGCCGGACATGTGCCCTTGTTCAATTGCCAACTTGTTCTGCTCTGCTCTTCGCGAATGCTTACACGCGTGCCCCAGTGGCAATCTGGTTCTCGGCCAATCATGGCTGTCCAAACGGGCCAATTACCTTCAAGGCCGACTAAAGCGTGTGACGACTGTCAACTCACATTCGGGACGCCGGCCTTACGGCGCCGATTGTGTGTGCCTTCGTTCGGCTGCCAATTTCTACCAAACTGTTCTCCAATTACAACGTCCCTCCAACTGGCGTTCAACAACTTCCCCTCCTATCCGGGACCGGGCCCGAAGTCGGTAGTGCTTAAGGTTTCCCTATGACTTAATTTGCCGCGTCGGCGTTTCACTAATTTATGACCAGACAGCCTGAGCCTTCCCAAAGCTGCAGTACTTGGGTACTCAGGAAATATCGACTATACGGGTAAAACTTAATGGCAGTTAATTAAATCCAGAGCTTTTCAGGACATGGAGCTGCCTGTGCACACGCCTTTGATTTAATGTAACCTGAGGCGCCGATGTACGAGGAGGTGCCTTTGGAGAGGCACAGATTTTGGCTTGCACCAAATCTCGCGAGAGGGTGCCTCAAACGGCTGCTGGATTTTAGGGAAACAAAAGTAAACATTTTAAACGAAACTGGAGATTGCACTTTTGTCCAGCAATATCGGGTGTGAATGAAGACATTGATTACCCGGTGGTAACTCGCAGGGAATGCACGAGAGTTTCAGTTCCTCTTAAGGAACCCCATATTAAACTTGAAAACGCGCCCTTCCACAGTCTCAGGTTATCGAATCCGCTGGAACCTTAAAACACGTTGGTCTAGCATAGTCGAAAAAATGTTAACGACCAGCCACCCAAGCCTGCAGGGGAATTTGCCTGATGCGTGGACGCACCAAACCCTCGTGTAAGGGCGATTTTTATGCGGTGTCTCACGTACTGCTCACAGGCCCATCCTCCACAACTCGTTCTTAAGGTCCAAATTTTCGAAACGATTCAGACATAGGCACTGTTTCGTCTTGATTTCTCTAATTCTGTATCCAGCAGCCAGGCATACTCTAAACCCAGTGAAAATAACTATCAATGCAGTAGGATACTATTAAACAAATAGCAAAGGATAATCAAAGTACAAACCTCACCAATGGGTACACCACGTCAAACGCGAAGACAGTCGGCCAAATCGCCTAACTCTTTACAAGGGAACAAGGCAAGTTCAACAATAACGTCACGCAGGACGAAACTAGCCTTGGGAAAGCTTGTGTGTTAGGGAGGAGGGTGGTTCTGTTTTTGTATGATTTCAGGGGGCCATTCCTATGGCCCCAGGATTGGTTTTAAAAAACCAGCGCGAAGGGGGGGGGGTGGACGTGAACAGAGGCAATACTGTGCAGGCAAGACGAAGGAGGAACTGCAAGCGTTTGAGGTCAGCGGTGGTGACAGCTGTAATCGAACCAGAGAGGGGAGGGAGAGGCAGTAGCAAGTGGCTCTTGACACAGTTGTTTCTTCCTGCAATGGGAGCCGGAAGCAATGTGGACAAAGCTGATTAAAAGGCAAGAGAGCCGAACGGGTGGTGGGGACAGTATCCAAGTGCCACTTAAGTGGTACTTGGCTGGGGAACAGTGTTAGCACTAGTGTGCATTCGACTGGAAACAAAAGGGTCAGTAGGAACAGAATTCTTGGAGGAAGGGAGCTCGGGCACGCAGTTCAGAGGAAGGGAGGAACAGCCTTTCATAATAGGGAAACAATTGGATACGGTCTAGCAGGAAGTCACTGAAAATGGACGTGGAGGATGTCCAACTTGTTCAAATGAAAATAACAGACACCAAGCTTATTATTTCCCTTTGAAATCCTCCTATAAAAGAATAACTGGAGGCGACTACGGTTCTAAACGGGCTGCGCGGTAGATAGGCTGGACCAACGTGGGGGCCAGATGAAAGCGTGGCAGGCGTTATTTGTGTTGCCCTCCCATAAATAATACCGAAAATGGAGAGGGAAGGGCGTGGTAACACGCATAGGGGCTGCTTCCGCCGCGCCAGCCGCCTGCGCCCGATCCCGATTCCACATCCGGTCTTCGTTATTCTGTCTTAACCTTGGGTACAGCCAGGTGAGGAAAGGGCGAGTGCGCTAGGTGCAACGTAAGTCGGCTCACTGAAAACTCATCCACTCGCAAGTCACCGTCCCTGCATCCTCATCGTAAGGAGCACACGGCTGGCGGCTCTCGTCAGCTGCGGCGGTCGAACTGGTAGGGGTGTCTACATGTCTATAGAAAAAACTGGAAAGGCGGACAAAAACCCCAAGGGGTTGTACAATTCCACAGAACTCCCATGGTGACAGAGGAAATCTACTTTTTTTCTTTTAGTTTCCTGCCACACCAAGGACTGGTCTTAGGACAGACAGTGTAGTGGTGGTGGTGAGCGAGTAGACGATAGGGAGGACTTTCTCAAAAGGCATTCGCGAACAGTGAAGTGAGATTTAAAAAAAACGTGATTAACCTCCAAAACTCAAGTCGATTTACTGAATTACAAGCGCGAATAGAGATAGATGCTACTCTCTCGTTTGGACTTAAGGTTATCCGCAGATAGGAGCATATTTCTGCCCCCTGCGATGGACATGTCAGCCGAAAACCATAAATATTTTTCTAGACGTTGCAAGGTACATTGTTTTCGCCCAGATGTGACATCCAATGAGCTAGTTTGATTATAGGGTAGAGCATGCGAGTCCCGTTTTGACTTCAAGTCTTACAGGCATACAACGAAGAGCAATAAGTACTGGCCGAACACCACCGTCCCCACTACCAAGGATCCGAGAGACTTGAATGCCTATTCGCTACCATCATTAGGCATGGGTAATCATTCTAGCCTTGCCTGATTCGGCTGATAATGCTTTGGGGTCTTTTTCTTTTCTGTTCCACCCTATCCCACCCCTATCCGTGGTCTAAACTCTCCTCTAATTCTCTGCCCAGCCCTCCACTGTCTAGCCCTGGTTTCATATTCATGCAGAAGGGTAGTTAAGCATTTAGGCGTTTATGGACTTGCGGCTGGATCGATGCCCCCATCCAACGGCAAGAGCTTCAAACTACCGAAACCTGCGTGGGTGCCTATCTCGTTTAGGCACACTAACTTAATCTCTTACTGAGGCCGTTGGTCTTGAACGGCCATCTGCAATTGAAGAAAAAAAGACAGGATCGGGAAATGTGCGACATGGCTCCAAATTCCACAGATTCCAGCCTCTTCACCCTGAACTTTCATCTTGTTTACATGCCTGAGCCTTGTGCGCATGCCTGTCTGGGCGTTCCCGGTGCCTGCTAGCGCGAGAGCCTACGTACGTGTGCGCGCACAAGCGCCCGCCATCGACTTGGTTTGCGGACACGTACACTCATCGTCGCAGTCGCGCGTGTTGAGG
The DNA here is from genome assembly GCA_036362985.1 of Ligula intestinalis. NCBI lineage: Eukaryota > Metazoa > Platyhelminthes > Cestoda > Diphyllobothriidea > Diphyllobothriidae > Ligula > Ligula intestinalis. The sequence goes on along the minus strand of JAYGXS010000004.1, from coordinate 20,273,371 downwards.
GAAGGCTGCTTATGCGGCAGCAGAAGCTGCTTCATCTCATTCATGGGCCAGTTTTTGCACCAGTGCCAGGAGGCATGGCCGGAAGGCAACAAAACTGGCGTAACTGGTAGATTTAGCCTCTCTACCGCCCACTCTTTGCCCCAACCACGCGCCCCCACCCTTCCTCCTCCTCCTCCTCCTCCTCCTCCTCCTCCTCCTTTTCCTCCTTCTTCCTCATCTCTTCTGCTATCCGGTTATTTTTCCAGCCTTCCTCCGAATGCTCCCTTCAGCTGCCGGCGTTTCCTAGGTTTTATGTTTTACATTAACAAACAGCGACACTGTATAACGGTCCAGCAGCTCGCTGATTTCATTCGTGATGCGGTTGCCCAGCCACTTCATTCTGAAGTACTGGCTAAGAAGTCTTCCCGTACCATGCGTCGAAGCTTCTGACGTATGTTCCACCGTTCATTGGAATATCAGCATTCTGCATCCCAATTCCTCACACACACACGTGTAAAGAAACGAAAATTCAAAAGCTGAGGTTAGATCTGTCTCTAAAACAAATGTAGATTTCTATGTAATCCTCTAGATTTTTGAGTATTTTATTAATTTATCATTGGATCTTAGTAAATGGAACCATTTTTTTTACTGAAAATGTTGAGTGCCAGCTTCAAAATAAAGCGTATTTCTCCCTCATCCTCCTCGTCCTTCTTTCTATGCTCTTTTGTACTCACTATTAGTGTTTGATTTTTTTAAAACTATTTTCTTGGCTTCGTCCTTACTGTACGCTTTTCTCAAGTCGACTACCAGGGACATTCAGGCACGTTAGTGAATGTAAAATGGATAAGTATTGGCTGTTTCATTTCAGGTTAAAGCAGTGGCAAAAAAAATTATCTCCTGCTAGAATTCGCTGGTGGCGAATGCCCTCCTTCTGATGGGGTCTGAAACCTCGCCCTTCTTAGGATCGATGGTAGCATTGCCAAAAGAGCACTACATCAAGCTTTAATTGACCGAGGTGTTCACCTCTTACCAATAAAGCGCTAACCCGCTTGCGGTGTTTTCTCAGTCTATGACAATGCCTAGTGCCTCCATCTGAAGGGGGCAACTTCTGTAGCCTGTTTAAATTACCATTTTGAGCGTAGCTTTAAATGTGCTAGGTTTCTAGGAGGATGGGTCACATGGCACACCGGTGAGCGAGCAATGCTTCAATGCACGGAATTCGACCCTAACTGTAATCTCAACCTCAATCCTTTGGAGGCACTTGTATCTTTTCCTCTTTAGGTATGTACATTTGACCTATATTGGTTTGTAGGCATTACGTGTACAATTTGTTTGAATGCAAACCTTTGCCTCAACTGGTGGTGGTCTGACACGGGCCTTATGAACCTTCTATTCTCGGCATCACTGACGATTGATCTAGACAGTATGCTTGAAAAAGGTCGGAAAAGAGACCTATAGGGGTTATGGCTAAGACGGTTAACCCAAACAGCTACGATCTTCCAGGCCCGGTTCCTTAGGAGATAGGAGAAGTCTTGGGAAGGCCAGAGTAGTAGGAACAATATATTGTGTGCAGAAGAGTTAGGAGGAAGTTGCCACTCGGTCCAGTCGTGAGGGCGCGTGAGCGGGCAGCCCGCTCAGAGCGGATTTCCAAGTGTCCGTCAGTGCAAGAATTGACCGAAGACCGAAAGAGCACTTCATGAAGCTGATTGGCCACGAGCGCTTCGCGCCGCTAATTGGTCAGACCTTTCTAGAGTGCTTGTGTGCGCCCCAGGGTAAAGGTTGCGTCTCGCACGCGGACAGGGTCCGAGCGCGACTGGGTGACTAAGATTGTACCTGCCAGACCACATTTGTGGCGTCAAGCGTTTGAAGGAGGTGGGCTGGCTACAGAATTCCCCTTCTAAGCATTCTACCGATCATTATTACAACCTATGGTGGACTGGACGAGTGAACTTGGCCAGCAACTTTGGTCAATCCTTCCCCGTTGCAATTTGACATTTCGACTACTGCTGAAGAAGATCGTTCGGACTCCGTGAGTTTGTATTCTTACCCTTTCATATCCCTGTTTTACATCCTTTATTCGTTTTGTTGGCAGGACTGATTATAGAGGCCCCGAATATTCCGTCAACTTATAATAAAAAGACTACTTTTAAATTTTCGGTAGCCCGACTTTGATTTTTTTCTTTGAATTCCACCAAAAGAAGGACGGGTTTCCATTTTCGTTAAATTTCACCTACACAGAGTCGAATTTCCCTTAATTGACGTTCGTAACTTGCGCAACAGAAGTTCCTGACGATCGAATTTTATTTTATTTTAGCATATTAAAGCAAAATACTCTTATTTCATTGAATATTTTTTATCGCTTTCGTCTCAATTAATTTAAGCTCACTAGCCAAAAATTAAATGTTTGACCGCAAAATAAGTTAAGCAGTAAGATGAGGGAGGGGAGATATCTAGAGGGGCCCTACAAGCCAGTTTTGCCGTTTTTTCTATTGTCATAGTTTGCAGTAGTTTAGCTACTACTATTTAGGATTTTGTGTTTCACCCCTCTAATACGTTTTGTAGGCCTTAAACCTACTGGAATGCTACACCTGCGAACCCTTATCTGAGTCCTAATCAAAACATAAACCCTAACGCTTCTCGGAATTCAGCCCGAGACCACTTCTACCATTGCCCTACCAAAGCGTCTTACAAGTGGACAAGTACTGAGTTTGCCCAGCAATCGTCCAACCAGCCACGAAAACCGTATCATAAGGGCATTCTAGCGATGCGTTGTAATGCATTGTAGTGGGCACGGTTGCAATACCGCTGACAGAGATTTTGAGAGACTGATCCTCGAGAAATGGGTGCATGTGAAGGCGAAACCCGAGAGTAAACCGCAGGGCACCCAGAATTTGGACAGTGCTCACGCATGTAACGAAGGTCTGTATCGGCTTGTCATGCGCCAGTTCAGCCACCGCGAGCAACAACATCGTTTACTGCCTCGTTGGCTGTACCCTGTCGCGATTTACTCATGAATTTGTTTACAATGGAGCCGAACGACGCTTAATCTACTTCGCTCGCCCTCTCTCCAACAAAATCCACCACCGTCTGATAGGCAGAAAAGCGGAGGTGGGAATTGGCGCAGTGGTTGACAAAACTGAACAATCCACCTACACACGAGCTGTTTTCTATCTCCTTCCTAACTCTGCGCATACCACGCCTGGTTGAAGGTTATTCAGATCGCATGCAAGTGAGGGAAAAAGAGTCATAAAGGGTTAACCTTAAGGACGATACCTTGTAGGTTGAACCCTGGCCCCTAAGAAGAACCAATTTATGACGCCTGCTGTTCATTCTCCTAGCCCCGACTAGTAACGACAGTTAAGTTTGTGCCAATAATGTGGAATATTCGAATTCCAGTAAGCAGTTCAGAAGAAGAGGATGTGACAACTGGAACAAGAGTTTTATTTTCCTGACGTTTCGGATTCCGTTGGGAATCCTTAATCATAGGTAATGGTAGCATAGTTATAGTTATGTGCAAATAGGGTTGAAACATGCACAGGTTGCAGTGTATTTATAGTTCATAGTGGTCATCTGCGGGCGTAAGATAATTATCTACTTCTGTCGCTACGGCTTAAGTCTTAATTGGTGCGGCACTGGCTTGAAACTTCGCATTCGACTCACTGATTGCCACATTTGCCTTGTCAGCGTCGGATGCGGGCCTGATAATGACGCGACAATTATACCCGCTGTCATCAGAGTTGTTGTTGCGCCCAGTCCTTCCCACGTGACTGATTCTCTTGCTCAGGAAACGTCTCAGTACACCATATGGGACCGCCAAATCATTGCGCTTGTTGATGGACTGGGAGCCTGAGATCCATGAATCGAGCAGCTCGCGGCTCACGCGGTTGTCACCTCTTGCGAGGAGTTCGGCGTCGTCAAACTTGAAATTATGACAAGGTCCCGTCGAGTGAGCTGGCCAGAAGCATGGGTCATGAGACCGAAGGACTCACTGCTACGGCAGGAAATGGCTGGAATCGTTCACCGGATCTAATGCAGTTGTGGACAAAGCACCTACGTCGGAGAAACCAGGAGATTACTCCGGACGCGAATGGCCGAGCATGCAGTGGCGGTGAGGAAGAAAGATGCCAGCTCCCAGGTTGCAACTAACTCGACGGGTCTCTACCTCCAGTATATATCCGATCGGTTACTTCAGCCCATTGGTTCTGCATTGTGTAAAGTAGGGAACGCACTGTTCGTTCCAAAACATTTAGGAAATGTAAATCGGACGCGTCATTTAGTTACGTGAGTGTGATTTCACAACCCTTCATCTTAATGCATATGTCAGAAATTGACTTAGTCTGTCGTGCCTGGCTCAATAGTCCCTCGAGAAGGGACCATGCAACAAGGTGCGGTTGACCTAAAATGTCTCCGAAAGTAGCCCGTGCTCTTTCGTATGCCATGGAAGCAGGAAGCATGACACACTCTTCAAGCGCGGCTCTCGCATCTCCCCGGCAAAAGTGTGTTAAGTACAACCGTCTCTGCCCAGAGTCTTCCACCTTTCGCTCAGCCTAAACCTCAAACT
>JAYGXS010000004.1:20254455-20268731 GCA_036362985.1 Ligula intestinalis | reverse complement strand
ATACGCGGTTTTATCCCACGACACCTTTCTTCTAGACATTCGCTTTTCACGATGCACTTGGATACGTAACGAACTACGCGTTCGAGTTTCTCTGCATATTTCACGTGATCAGACTCATCTCCCGACTCTACCTCGGACTTTATATGAGCATCCAATCAAGCCAGTTCTATCTTATATTTTTTATGGAGCTGTACAATTTGTAAAGTCTTTCTAGATTCCTTATTCTTACAACTAGAACAACAGCCAGTGCTCGACTTGCCAGAGCCGGTGTGGATTTACGGGGAGTTGGCTTCTCCCTGACCAGATTTGATTGATTCCTCTTTCTTGGACATTTCGTCCAATCCGGCCAACGTTGTAGCCCTTGAGGACGGCCAATCTGGCCAACGTACTCTATACCTTGTTCAGCACTATCGATCCGGCAGTTTCGCAGTTGTGTTTAAGTCCTGTCAACTACTTGCAGTCCAGACAAATGCGAGACTCCTTCTTAGTACGGTCAATCTGTGCTGAGTGCTGGCTTTTCCGGCCAGATACTCTGAACTTTGTTGAGTATTGTGCCAATGTTGAGTACTGCTTCTCCGGAGAGATACTCTGAACCTTGTTGAGTACTGTATTAATGTTGAGTACTGCTTCGTCTTCTTGAATTCCCTGTCTCTGTATCCAGCAGTTGCGGGAACGTCAAAACCAATGAAAATAACTATCAAGGCAGTAGGGTACTATCAAGCAAAATAGTAAAAGATAGACAATGCAATAACCTAAACAATGGATACACCAAGTCAAGAGCGAAGGGAGTCGGCCAAATTGCCTAACTCTATACAAGGGAACAACACACGTTCGACAACAATGCTACTCAGAGTAAAACCAATATTGGAGCAGCGTGTATGCATTAATGAGAGAGAGAGAGAGAAAGAGAAGACTGTTACTTTGTGATTTCAGATGGCAGTTCCTGTGGACTCCCATTGGTCTGAAACGCCAGCACAAAAGGGGGCAAACGTATACAGAGGAAATACTGCGCCGGCAAGCGGGGGGGGGGGATTGGCAGACGCTTATTGCAAGCGTTTTGAGGCCGGCGGTGGGGACAGTTGTAATCGAACTAGAGGGGGACGGGGGAGGCAGTGGCAAGTATCTCTAGAAACATGCCGCGTTTGTTGAACGCTGATTGTGGTGGTGGTGGTGGGGGAGCGGGGCGAAAGCATTGTGGGAAAAGGTGATTAAAAGGGAAGGAAGCCGAACGGAGGGTGAGGACAGTATTCAAGCATCACTTGGCCAGAGGGGGATATTTTTAGCAACAGTGTGCATTCGACTGGAAACAAAAGGGTTAATAGGGACAGCATTCTTGGAGGAAGGAGACTCAGGCAGGTAGTTAAGAGGACGAGGCAACAGCCTTTCATAAAAAGGAAACAATTGTAGGTGGTCCGACAGGGATGAAGGGAACTGCAGACTTGTTCAACTTGAAATAACACCGTGCGTGTACTCAGAACACTACAATTATCAATCCCAGTTCCGTGCAAGAAGGGAAGGAGTTAGACCAATAGGAGTAGTTTATTCTATACGGAAACACATTGGTGGTCTGAGGCTCTCAACGCACGGCATGTCCGGGCCCTGCACGTAAATATGTCTGCTAGCGTGGTATGGGCGTGAATGCATCAACGTCCTGTGGGAGTGGGTCACTGGCCACCTGGTTTACTGCTTGGCCAATAGCAATCTATGCTACCTGTAATTGGTTATCCCAGAGGCCAGTTGATACTTGGGATCACGTGACCAGTTGCACACCCGGCACTGAGTGGATAGCGCTACAAGATCACTGATGCCGTGAGCAAATGTACAACAGTAGGCGGGCGGAACCACACTGTATCACATGCAGTATCTAACGGAACGGTCAAAAGCACTATCAATGCATAGCTTTGTCAGTGATTCTCCAGCAGTGTGCCTTTAAGCGGATTTCAGTTAAAACGCATCTGAAAAACGCCCTTTGCAGAGAATGTCTGTCTCCGAGTACTCATCTTCAAATAGGTAAAGACCTAGGAACGGAAACCGCCCGTAAAACAGCTGGCTTTGCACGAAATTTCAAGGCAATTACAATTTGGTTTGAGATGAGTGTTATTTCCATTGGAACAAGTTGGAAATTCTCCACATCCATTTCCACTGACTTCCTGCTAGACCGAATCCAATTATTTGCCCCTTACGAAAGGCTGTTCACCCTTCCTCTGAACTGCGTGTCCGAGCTCCCTTCCTCCAAGAATTCTGTTCCTGATGACCCTTTTGTTTCCAGTTGAATGCACACTAGTGTTAAAACTAGTCACCCGGTCAAGTACCACTTTAGTGATACTTAATTACTATCCCCACCACCCGCTCGACTCTCCTGCCTTTTAATCACCTTTTTACACATTGCCTCCGGCCCCCATTGCAGCAAGAAACGACTGTTTCAAGAGCCACTCGATATTGCCTCCCCATCTTCCTCTTGTTTGCTTATAGCTGTCACCACCGATGACCTCAAACGCTTGCAGTTCCTCCTTCATCTTGCCTGCACAGTATTGCCTGTGTTCACGTCCACTCCCCCCTTCGCGCTGGTTTTTTTAAACCAATCCTGGGGCCATAGGAATGGCCTCCTGAAATCATACAAAAGCAGAACCGCCCTCCTCCCTAACACACAAGCTTTCCCAAGGCTAGTTTCGTCCTGCGTGACGTTATTGTTGAACTTGCCTTGTTCCCTTGTATAGAGTCAGGCAATTTGGCCGACTCCCTTCGCTCTTGACTTGGTGTTTCCAGTTTTGAGATTTGTAGTTGATTATCCTTTACTATTTGTTAAATAGTACCCTACTGCCTTGATAGTTGTCATCCCTGCGTTTGTAGTACGCATGGCTGCTGGATACAGAGGTAGAGAAATCAAGACGAAACAATTAGGGTTAGGTGTGATCTGAGGGTTAAGTCTAAGATGATTGCTACCCGTAGTGCTACAGGGCCAGGGCTCAGATTAGGGCTACGGCGTAGTATTATGCAAGGGTTAAGATCCGAGAATATTGCCTCTTCCTGGAATTATACGCAGGGTTTTAGAAGCCCTGCAGCCCTACTTCCTCCGCGTCACGCCAGAAATGACTTCTCGTGATTGCGAGCCTCGTTTTACCCTTTGGACAGCTGTCCGGACAGCTGCAGACTCCGCGAGGAACCGCATAAGTAGGCTGACCACCATCTGTCCTATGGCACGCCCGCATTAGTAGGCTTGCCACAATCCGGCTGGCCATTGGCTCTCAATTTCGACGTCAGGCAGAAACGGACTGCGATGACTGCCTTCGCTCTGACACTCCGGACACCGGCACCCTAGCAGCCGGACTGAATTCGTCCGAGAGTCACGTTGTTCCTTCCTGTTTTTCCATTCATTGTGTACAGAATAAACTATTCCTACCACGCTGGAATTCCCATGACTTCTCTCCTCCTCCTAAGGAATCGAGCCTGAAGATCGTAGTGATGAAGGTCAACTTTATTAACCTAAATTTCTCGATAAGGTCACCTTTATTACTTGAGCGGGGTGTTCCTATTCTGGTGTCTGATTTATGGAATCGATTACTACTCCTTGCCAAATTGAACAACGGACATGCAGTGGCTAGCGAGCGCAAGGGAATTTTGAAAGTAATAACTGGTCAGTGCTTCTGCAACTACACGAGGACACGCACACACCTGGCTGTCAGGTATGGTACCGAAGGTCAGCGTGCATTGCTACCACCTCTAGCATCCCTTTCCAACGCTGGATATGTGGTGAGTCATTCCGCGCAGACGATCATCGCGCGAAGGCTCACCGCTGCCCACGACTGCACATTTACTGGCCGCCTGCCTAGCCAATCACCTGTCAAGGCTGACTCACACGCTTGCTGCTTCCGGCCTCTGGAGTAGCCAATCACAGGCCGACTCACACAGGACCTCATATGACCACTGCCGAGCAGACCTCACTTGCTGCGCCGTCCGCTGGCTTATGGGTGTGTGGTCGTCTGACAGTCGCTTTCCTCTTGCCTATTTTCCACTTCCTTCTCTACAGAATAAACTCTTCCTACAACTCTGCCTTCCTATGACTTCTCTTCTCGTAAGAAACCGCGCCTAAAGATCACAGTTGCCAAGATTAAACTTACTTAACCACCTGTGATAAGTCATCCGTCTTTCTCATACTGGAAACCAGGATCTCTCAGAATAGTCAGTTTGATGCCCTTATGAGGGGCAGACATCCGATTTACCTTGACACCAAAAATGGAAGGACCTTTTCCGTTTATAGGCATTTTCCTGAACAGATCAGACAGATACGTAATAAACCTGTGGACAAAAGGTGAAGGTAGACGGAATAGTGTCCACCTTTGAAGGGCTGTGTTCCCTTGAGACTAAGGCTGATTCTGATCCGTTGCTTTATTAACAAACTAGTCAAAGCTGTCTTCTTTTTGGAATTTCACAGGGTAAAGTAGACAAAATAAAAGATTCATCCCGAGGCACATGAAGCGCTGGTGGTGCTGTCCACGGTTGAAAAGAAAGGTATGTTCTTTCAAACGTGTTATCCACGCAGACTCAGTAAGCGCACATCTCGTGACCGTCTTTTAAGGTTGACTGTGTCGTGTGAATACCCAGTTGCTAAGCTAGGACAGGCTTCCACCTCAAGTGTAATCTACGCGTACTTAGCTTCTCCTGTGGAACAGGTTAATTACGTCGGCAGACGAGGCATATCTCCAGACAAGTGTGTGAATATTGGCCAGTGCGGCTTGAACGGGACGCGACAGCATGCATCTGGGGCGCCACCCTGGCCATCTACTAGAGAGTGGCCATCAAGCAGACGTCAAAACGCTTTCCGAGTGGTCTACTAGGGACCAGCAAACTGATTTAATTCGATTCGTCAGCGGTACTGCAAGCGGCGGGAGGGAGCAGCAGCTGTAGGTCTAGAAAATCCTGGCCTATGTGCACAAATGGTATTTTCTTCGAAGCTGGCTTCGCCTGTGGCCTGTGCGGCGATGAGTCGCTCGTCACAACCCTCCTCCACCTTCTTTTCCCTGCAATAAGCTTTTCAACCCAACCTCACCCCCTGACGAGTTAAAGGGCCTCAATCTCTAATCTGCCCGATATAGAAATGGACAATGCAAAACGTTTCCTGCCTCTTCAGCATTTTTTTTTGCCTGTGTCCATTGGTGTAAAAACTTGCTATATATTAACGTGAGTTGGTCGCGCACCTTAGATACCCCTAGTGCCTAGTCACGTAGTTACTTATAGTTTGATTAGTTTTAGTTTAGTTTAGTTTTAAGGTTAATTTTAGTTTTTAGTTTAGGTAGATGTCACCAACTTTAAATAAGTATACTTAAATAAGTACAATAGAACAAAGAAAACTACGCAAAATAAACTAAGTTAGGTTAAACTGACTAAACCAAACAGAGATTAAACTTAAAACCAAACTTATACCATCGGTCCCGTAAGACAGAATTCTGGGGTTAGGCGACCAAATTAACTTTTACTTCATGTGTGTGTTTTGATAGTTCTTGCTTTCTGCCTGCTAGAGAAAATTGCTGTAGTCATCGTCATCAGAAAACCCAGTTAGTTGAGATTACCTGTTACGCAGATCACGATAAGAGATTGTTCTTAGTAAGAGCACAAGGGTTCCTCAGAACCGGCTAGACTACAGCACACTAATAAAACCTCTATCATGAACGAATATGCGTGTGTACTATGAAGGACTATGGATCAGGCGAAAAAACGTATTGTCTCAGCGATTGAGTCTTCTTTTTCTTCTTCTTCTTCTTCTTCTTCTTCTTCTCAATAAAGGACTATGTTCAACTCCTGTCTCCTGCGAGCTTTTGAATACATATATGGTAAGAAGTACGAGCAACTTAACCTTCTGCCAAGTAATAGGCCTGATTGTGGCTGATGTATGGCTTACGTTAACCCCAGACTGAAATCCTCCAATATTTGTGGAACGTTTCACGGACCTAAGCTATAGTCCCCAGGAAAAAGCGCACACCGAGCTTCTTGACCTCCTACAGCGGATCCATATTGATGATCGGGATCATAAAGAGGTGATCAGTAAGCAGCTTGCAAAGGGTTCAAGGAAAAAGTAACGGGAGTAGATTGACAAATTCAAGGAAGGATGAGACAGCAGCCACTTTGGAATTCTTCAGGTTTCGGGCAACAGTGATGCTCCTAGGCGTCGTAGATGCGGCTTGACCAGTCGAAGCCATTATTACTGAAGTCCCTTTATCTACCACTGCCTAGTGTATTGGGTAGCACTGGATCCCTAAACGGACTGCGGGGTAGATGCGCTCGAATAACACGGGGGCCAGATCAGGTTACAGCTAGCGTTAATCGGGTCGGTGCTATTCGGGTCACCGGTTCATAACAAACGACGACTACGGGAGCGGGGGTATGTGGTGGCACGCAGCACAGGGACGACCTCGGCCGCGCCAGCCACCTGCGCCATCTCTCACCTCAAGTCTTCTGAACTTTGTCTTGACACCGAGTTGGGGTGGAATGGGTGGTCAGACAGTGGGTGTAGGTACTCCGCAAGCCTGCGCTTACTGTTCCCTTCTCTGCTTTTTCCCTGCAGAAGTCATTAGGCCTGCTTCAGCTTGCTCTAGCTTGCCCAGTTGGCCATCGTCGAACACGATGGGTGACACTAAAACTCTGAGCTGGAGACTAAGGAATTCACCTCGTAATAAAATTACCGGCCTTTTGGACTTTGTAGTCTGCTTACTCGCTCATAAAAATTTGATACTCGCTTACAGAGCGTCCACCATTGCTGTTTTGGACAGGAATTATTCAAGCCGGTTTATTTCAAAAATTAAGTAATGCATGTACTTTCCGGTGGAATACAACCATGTGTAATGAATCGGTAAATTATACTTGCGTATGGGCCTGAGAGTGCACATGGCTGTCCGGCGTCCTTGTTCAGTGTCAACTACCTCAAGATCAGGTAACTTCGCAGCGAGCGATTTACGACTTGCTTACCTGGGTCGCGATCTTCAGACCATGGCTACTTAGTGAAGAAGTCTGTGGAGACTAGAATAGTAAGAAAAGGTTATAGTGTACACAGAGGAACGGAGAATAGATGGAAAAGTTTTTGACCTCGCAAAACACGACAGGCCGCATCCGAAGTGCGGGAATGATTATAAGGGCCCAGAGCGACCATTAGGTGAGCTAGCTTCAGGCTGCTGATTGGCCCGACCAGTGTGGGGTGTGTGCGTGCGTCCCAGCCGCTCGAGGGCAAAAGTTACGCCTCGCATGCGGACATCGGCCATCGCGCTGGGTCGAGCGACTTGGCGGCCGAGATTGTCCCTCGAGACCACTTCTGTGGCATCCCGCGTTTGGAGGAGGTGGGCTGCAGCACCGTTTCACCCGCGGCTACTCACCAACTTCCAATTGCACACACGATAGTTCGACCATCAGTTTTGATAGTGTCAACCGTGTGCTCCAAACAGGGTAGCGCAGGGGTGGTGACTTGCACGTGGATTACTTTAAAGTGATAGAAGACTTGCAAAGCATCCACTTCACTCGCTCTTTCCTCACCCACTTGTGCCTGATTTAAAGAGAGAGTAAAGAAGACCGGAGGCGGGAGAAGGCAGAGGTGGCCGGAGTGATCCGCAAGCGTGCCACCACACCTGGCTCGGAGCCTAGCTGTGTGGGATGCCATAAAGGTCACAGTAAGAAGGAACCATTGTAGCCTGACTCTTATTTCGCCAATGAGCCACTCTACACAACACACACTGGGCTGTCCGCGCAGTCAGAGTTTCCCGTCAGTTGGAAAACTTCCAACCGTGACTCGCCAGTGATAACTGCTGCCCGAGACAACTACTGGAAGGTCTGTGCACAGTAAATCCCCCCCTGCAGGTGCTTTCTGCCATTTAGTCGTAACTTGGCATTTGACCTAGTGACTGTAGTGCTCCGAGTACACCTTTTGCTTAGACGTTACACACAAACTATGTTGAATTTTGGTCAGTTTTTATTGTTCAAGTCCTTGGTACGCATTTGGCAACCTCACGAGTACTTCATGCCATTTGGCATGGCTATCTGGTCAACTCATTTGCTTAGACTTTATTGTGATCAACTGCACTCTTTTCGCTTAGCAAAACTGACCGATCTTCTATCGCAGGGACAACAGGCCACATGAGAGGTTGTGAGTTCTGATTAAATCCGGAAATCACTAATATTGCAGGGGGTAAAGTTAATTAAACCCTAGCAACTGCGAAATTCAGGTCTGGTTTCTTAGGAGAAGAGAAGGCAATAGGAGGCCAGAGCGGTAGGAAGAATGTATTCTGTACAGAAGGAATGGAGAATAGGTGGTAGAAATTCGACTATCAGACGAGCGTGCAGCCGCACGCTGCAGGGGTGCGTCTGAAGTGAGATGACCGCATTAATCACCACAGTGTCTGGAGTGGCCTTTGTGTGAGTCTGCTTTGACAGGTGATTGGTTAGACAGACGAGCGTAGATGGCCAGTACATGTTCACTAGTTGGCGGCAGTGAGCCTTCGCGCGATGATCGTCTGCGCGGAGTAAGTCACCAAACTTTTCCTGCTAGAACCACCTTCCGAGTTGGTGTATCACTGGGCTTTTTACCCTCTACACCAGTTGAGAGATTTTCCCGTTTTTGTGCCAGCTAATAAACGCCTCTTTAACGAGCAACACAAAGTTCTAAAATGTGAACATTAACGCAGCGACAGGTAGAATGAGATCACCGACCAAGACAAGGAAGATTTTAATGGTCATACCCAACCCTAGTTTCGCAGCCTCCGAGGCTTGAGTCCGCCTTCTGATAGTCAGAAGTAAAGTGCTCTAACTAGTGAGCCAGTAGCTCGTTGTCATACTGTTTGTGATTGGGTAATAAACTATGTGAAAGGGAGCTCCATAATGGCGTTATATACTCGTCAAATTTTGCTTTGGGACTCCATCGGGAGCTTATACTGCTAGCCCTTTTGTACCTGCCGATGGGCACGTTAGGGAGCCCGAGGTTTTGAAGGTTTAGACGACCGTTTTCACCTTGTCGTCCGCGCCTATAGTGTATTATTTTACATATTAATTCCTAAGAATATATAGTTCCCCATGATAACCCAATTATTTTCAATAGCGGAGTATCCTACTGACTGTTGATCTGACTGTAGCAGGACTAGTTATGATATTTATCGGGTAGTTCTGAAAACGAAGGAACCTTTCTTGGCTCGGTGAACAAGAAAGTAACTACTGACAAATCAAGGTCCTTCTACGTAGCCACACTGTACAGCCCACTTTCGATTCAGGTGCATGTGCAATGAGGACAGTTCGCTTATCGCAGGGGGTTAAGTAAGTAAGTTAAACCCTAGCAACTGCGATCTTCAGACCATGGTTCCTTAGATGAGAAGTCGGTAGTTACAAGGGCCCAGAGCGAGCATTGGGTGAGTTAGCTTCAGACTGCTGATTGGCCCAACCATTCTGGGGTGCGTGTGTGCGCCCCAACCGTCCGAGGGCAAAGGTTACGCCTCGAAGGCGGACATCGGCCATCGCGCTGGGTCGAGTGACTGGGCGGCCAAGAATGTCCCGCGAGACCGGGTCTGTGGCATCCCGCGTTTGGAGGAGGTGGGCTGCAGCACCGCTACACGCTCATCGATTCTGACGATGCCCACCGTGGACGGCGACTTGGGCGTGGATAAGATTAAAGTGCTAGTAGAATGGTGTTGCATTTACAGCACTCTCTCTTCCGTCGCCTGTCTGTGGCCAGTGTCAAAGCGGAGTCAAGAAGACCGGATTTAGTATCGGACGCAGGCGGCCGGAGGCGGCCGGAGGCACCACGTCGGACTCAGATCCCACGGCGTGGGAGTGCTAAAAAGGTCACGGGTGGCTGGTGCCTGAGCCTGGACCCACTTGTGCCACAACCTCCCCCCCCCTCAACCTCTCATGTTCAGTATTTGTTTTGGGAGTGCTACCCAAATCACGTCTGCCATGTCCTGATTTGGCCTCCATGTTGGTAGATGCCCTAGGACAGCGCATTTGACACACATGGAAAGCGAGCCAGCCCCAGTTCTCTGTGCACCTTATCAAGCCAGGCTGGATAGAATGTGGTAGCAATGGCGTTGAGAGAAGGAGAGCTCCAGGGAGAAAACACAGTACCTAAATCCATAACTGGGTAGATACTTTGTGCTCAGCTGCTACCCATTTTGAGAATTTCCCGAAGTTTGTGTTTAAGTTGGATGGTGACCTAAAGTTGCATTATCTACAGTATGCGATAAATGGCAGATGAAGGGATGTGTTTTTGTAGAAACCGGTTCATACTGCCCGAGAATGAGCTGACAGGTCGCGGGTTTTTTGTTTAGAACAAATGCTCTAGGAGCCTCTATTGCGTCTAAGAGAAGAGCGATGTTAACGCTCAGCTGATTGCAAAGGAGGGTGTCTGCGATTTCTGCAAGAACCCATCGGCCACCAGTTTCACTGAAGTCTTCACAGTCCTCCTAGTGCATTTTACCCCAATTGTGTCATAGGCAACAGTCGTGGAGCAACCAGTGTTGCTCTTGGTCAGCGGGCGATTGTGTGGACTTTCGGTTTTCATCTCGTAGAATCCTCAATTGTAGGCTCTACTATCACTAACTTGCTCTTCTATTTCTTCTTTCTTCTGCTTCATCTAGCGCGCCGTCTAGTTTGCTCGACCTTGTTGCATGGCTTAAATTACCTTTCCACTAATCGCAAAGCTTGCCTAGGGGTTGGCGCAATTTCGATTGGAGAGCAAAACAACTAATTTCCCTGACATCACTTCCGGTGTCCGTCGGCGCTCGGCTCTTCCACCACCTTATTCGGTAAGAACTGACCGTGTGTCACAGTGGCTCATATTTCCTGCAACGCGTCAGCTTGATGGCCCAGTGGCAGAACCGGCTGCGTTAAACTGACAGGATGGGATCCGGGTGAATCAGTCATAAGTGCGCCGGAACAGTTTTGAAGATGCCGTGCTTGCAAAAATACAAAAAGTCAAACTAAACTGGAGACATCACTGTCTTTGCAATTGAATGTGGGGATTGTTGCGGGGGGAGGGAGCGGCGTACTAAATGCGAATTTTGCAATTCACAAAAAATGAGCTAAAATTTTACCTGGGAGAAAGTTTTGTCAACAGAAGAGGCTCCGCAGGAATGCTGTTTTATTCCTTCCCCCACAAAATGCTTACTCGTGAACTAAATGCCTGATTTTATAGGCATAGACGGAAAATTGATAAAGGAAAGGAAGACTGGGGTGTCTATTTCTGACTTTTTAGCTTTATTAGAGAAGAATTAGACCTGGTCACTGGAACAATAGCTTTATTCGCTTGAATTTTCGGATTCCAGCTGAAAGCCATCTCCAGAGTCTGCATATGGTAAGAGCACTCTATACACAGGAAATTGTAGTATTTTGTTAATAATATAATTAGGCAGAAGAGCATTACCGACAAAAACATGGGACATTACAATGGCCATTTCTGGCTAATTTGCCGTCATCAGGTAGTGATACGCAACTTCAGTGTTGCTGCTAAAATCGCTGCCGCACTCGAGTTTCAAACTCGCATCTCTCCGGTCAGAGGCGAACGCCTTAACCGTTAGCTATCGAGCTCGCAGTCTTGGCGGTATAATTATAATTATATAAAATAAAACTAAAAAATAAAAATTGCTAGGCTACTGCCTACCTGCGATGAGTAACGCCACCCCCCCCCCTTCATCGAGTATGATTGTCTTCTGGCGCGCTAATTGTTTGGTGGTCCAGTGTAAGAATTTACCTTGCCTCGTGCTGTCTCTAAAGATGGGTTCGAATAAAGTCCTTGTCCCAAAGATCGCATCTACTTCTTCTCAACTTTTCCCTAGGGCTCGCCTTTTCACCAATTAGTCTTCGTCAGCCAGCCTTACTCAACCTCAGGTTCACGTGTCCTGAGGTTAAGGCAAGGTTTCTCTGGTCATCGAGGCTCATTGTTGTAAATGTAACAAAGGCTGAGGTAAAACCATCTAATGATGCTTTTATGGTGGTTCCCAAGGAAGAACACAACAACAAATAGCAGTCCCTTTTAGCCTATCTAGTACAGCGTACTTATGGCAAACAAAACGTGAAAGATTGGACCAATCAGATTGTGGTCTCAATTGAAGAGCGACTGCATCTTTTTTGTGACTCATCCAGCTGGCGTGTTAGAGTCCTCAGCCTGATGGCAGCTTTGCGGCACTAGGTGCACTGTGTGTGAGCGGACCGCTTGTATGGTCTGAGAACGACTCGTCAGGGCTGCGTGCGCACGCGGTTAAGTTGGGGCCTAACACTTATAAAGTCCGATGCCTTAACAACTGGGCCACAGGACCGTTGTATTTTTGGTTGCGATCGGGTATAATAAACTTCGCGAACGGACGTTCACCTGTAGTGACTAGCTCGCGTCGAAATGAACTCCGCTAGAATCTCACGACTGCGGTTCTCGACGTCTGCGAACAGCCAATCACAGATGCCACATAGCTGTGTAGGGTACAGTGAACGTCGGGGTCAACAATGTGGGGTATAGTGAACGTCGGGGTTAAAAATGTGGGATGCGATGTGGTCCGGCCAGATAATAAACGACTGAACGTACCGCAAAATTTATAAGCTAGCGGGTAGGATAAGGCGTGAAAGGCCAGATTGTTATGGACAAAATTAATGTAGTGTAACAAGCGTAGAATGTAAGTAATATGCAAGTGACTCTCAGACAAGTGTAGTCCAGCCATGAATGGGATGGAATCTAGAGGCCCAGTCTGGCAAGTAGATCACCGGGTCCAGACGTCTGTAACCGAACAGTAGATCGTCGGGTCCGGGAGGGACTGAGCGTAAACAACTCCCCCGCATCTTGTGCACTGGTCTCGCCTTGAGAAGTTAATTTCTAGTGAGGCCAGACAAGTGCCGACCTTGAGTGGGCCAAAGTCCGTGAGCCAGACAGAGCATGACCTTGAAACGCTTGCCTACGCAGCGTCCGAGGAAAGCATGGCTAATAGTAAGGGGTCGCTACAGCTGGTCCTTAGCACAGCGACGAATAGCAAGCATGCACGCGTCAATTGCTCTCTCTGCCCACTGGCCTGACTGCTGTCAAACTGACACTTGAACCTTGTTGGCCCCCCTGGCTGGTCATGAGCTCCCAAGTCAAATTTCTTCAATTTTATTTTTCGTTCATATGTGTACACAGTATACTGTTCCTACTCCCCTGGTCTCTACCGACTTCTCCTCTACTAAGTAACAATGGTCTGAGGATCGCATTTTAATTTACTTACTTACTTAACCAATCAGATCAGAGAGCGCAGTCTGGAGTCCTATTCACTGCAAAATGATATCCCTGGTGCAATAGTTTCACTCACGCTATATAAATGCTGAAAAGTAGGTGGATTTCGGTTCTTTTGGGAACCAGTCTAGTGTGATGTTACAACGGAAGTTATTGACCCATTGGCAATTAAAATTTTTCACCTCGTTGTTTCCTTTAAAAGAACTAATGACAGGTGTTAAGGCTAAGAAGATTAACCCTAACAGCTACGATCTTCCAGGCCCATGGCTCACTAAGGTGAGGAGAGAAGACGGTGGGAAAGCCAGATTGT
Organism: Ligula intestinalis; assembly: GCA_036362985.1. Lineage (NCBI taxonomy): Eukaryota > Metazoa > Platyhelminthes > Cestoda > Diphyllobothriidea > Diphyllobothriidae > Ligula > Ligula intestinalis. The sequence goes on along the minus strand of JAYGXS010000004.1, from coordinate 20,255,205 downwards.
TAGGAATAGTGTATTCTGCAGAAGAATAGGAGAATAGATAGAAAGAGTTTTGACTCGCGGAATAGTGCATCTGTTCCTTAGTCGGGTTGGATCCGGAGTGACGAGGGCATCTGCCATCACCGCAGTATCAGTGCATGCTTTGTTACAGCAGCCAGTGGCGCGGCTGATGTCTAGACTAGCTTCGGTGCGCGACCTTGAGATGGGCTAAGGCTGGCTAGCGTGAGCACGCGGTCACATTGAGGCGTATGTACGCGTCGGTCAAGGACAGTTAGCACATAGCCCCAGGAGGCAGTAGGCGCGCAGGCAGGCTGAAGGCGTCATGCGTCAGCGGCTGATCTTGGGTTCCAAGTGGCAGCAAAAGGCCACTAAAGGACTTCAGTACTCAAGGGAATGGTTGAACTCATCATTTTACAATGCAGTCAGTTAATTTTCGCTGGTTGACTGGGTCTATTTTGGCTTCAGCTATGGAGCCAGTGTTGTCGTCGAGTGGATCCCTTCAAGTTCTGCGCTCAGACTTATCTTCCATTTACCCCAAATCTTTAACAAAGAGTTATCAAACACAGGCCTGCGTCATCGAACTTCAGGGTTGATGCGTGAGCATGATGGTTATCCAGATCCAAAAGGGATATAGTAATAATAAGGCTTATTAATAAAGCACATCTTGGCCGCCGTCAAAATCCTTGAAGATAAGAAGGAACCCAAGCCAAACTCCTTCTTTTGCAGACGATATTAGCTTTATTTTGGTCTCAC
>JAYGXS010000004.1:20221215-20254355 GCA_036362985.1 Ligula intestinalis | reverse complement strand
TTGTGTGATTCACGTTAAGTAATGAGAGGCGGCAACTGACGAGCTCTCTCGAAATGATATGGATCCAATAAATCATTTTGCTGCTATTGCCATATTTAAATTTCACTCTCCTTTCTGGTCATATACCCATTTCCAGGCCATTACCGGTCATTCAACTTTCGGAGAAGGCACCTTTTAATAAATGAAACCTGTATGAAATAATAACATGCAGACCTCCTATCATAGTTCTAAGCATGCTTTCACGGCGTGAATATATTAACATGCTGACAATCCTGGCTAAAACTGAAGGCGGGAACAATGTAACGTTTTTGCGAGTTCCTTCTGTCGTCTGGATTTATGACTCGTGCGTCACACATATGGGCTGTTCTCGTCGTAGACGACGGCTTTTCCGCGAACGATCGTTAGAGACGGAGTTGTGTGTTTGCCTGTGTGTGGGGGGGGGCGGATGGAAATGGTGGGGGAGGAAAGTGAAGAGCCCTGCCAAGAACTAGGACGAATTAGGGCCAAGGTGGGCGACTAGCCGATTTTCATTGCAAATATGACGCTGCGGTGAGTGGGTATTTTGGTGACAGGTGTGTTAAATTCGAAATCTGATGCCCATTAAGAAGAGCCAGGTCATGCGCTGCATCCTCTCAAGGCAAAACCAAGGCCATCTCACAATAAATCGGAAATATACGGTCCTCAAATAGGTGTTCAGATTCGCTTATATCCCCAGGGTTTTGCTGTGCGGGTTCAGTTGGTTGGCTCATTATAGATGCAAGACAACACATTGAACCGAATGCCCCTCACATTAACACTAAAAAACTTGATCATTGTTTTGCTGCCGATATACAGAATTCAGGACCACTGGTTACTGGCACTGGTTGACAAGTGTTCATGTTCTGAGACGCTGGCTCTTCGCAGCACATGCCCGTTCACGATGGGGATGCTTATGTTCACCCTGCCAGGGACACCAGTCTCATGTAGCTTCCAGTGCTCCTGTTCGCAACTGAGAGAATGCACAGCAGGTGGCGAAGCCCCCCTAGAAAGGATCACTTCAGTTGGGCATCGAGACTGTTCATCGTGCAGCACATTCTCAGGATACCTACTGCATGCCAGGAAATAGACTTCCTTTAAGCCACTTGAATGAAACACGCTCGCGGAACATGGTTACTTAAGCCGTGCGTGTTTTCTTCTATCGTTTCTCAGTGTTTGCAAGTTTTCATTTAAAAACGGTGTTCCGAACCTGAAGGATATTATTTGATGGTAGAAAAAATATACCTCTGAGGTAGCTCGCTGGCAAACTGGCGCCTACAGTTTCAAATTACATGCTTTGTATTATGAAGGAACATCTGCTCAACAGTATGCGGGTTCGAGCCTCGGATGGGCACTACTTGGGGTTGGGGATGATGGACTGATGATAGCTAATAAGTCCGAAATGACCAGTCCCATCTTCTTCGTCTTCGCTGACAATGTTAATTTGTCTAGCCAGCTGCAAGCGGGACTCGAGAATGTGCCCCCAGGCAGAAGGAAACGAGTGAGTTCCCTTAGCGATCGTTGGGCGTTAATCAGCAAAACAACACACGTCTGTTAATGCAATGAGCATGAGGTCGCTTACCAGTCATCAAGTTTTTCGGTAAATGTCGTCAGGTTATGCATTCCAAAGGCAGTTTTAATAAACATGCAAGCAGTGCATAATTTGTAAAATCCCTTTAGCAATTAGTGTTTAGCACTGAAGAGGTAATTTTCCATAACCAAAGAATAGGAAATGATCACCTGAATACTCCTTCTGTACCATGTGAATAAATTAATATATGCATGGACAACCAACAGAAAGACAAAATTGTGGCGGTCCTGAGATCAGCGCCATTATCGTTGACGCATCGTGCCTTCATCCACTCACCTTGCATTTGCGGTGACTATCCACCTCTCGATCCTTGTCGAGCCATCCGCATTGTCTGTCTGCCTCTCATTCGGATCGATGACTCATGTCTGGTGCACCTTTTCCTGATTGGAAGAGGCAAAAAAGATGCATAGGCTTGCTTCTAATCATGCTTACACAGGCAGAGCCTTTTGTTAACTGTCTTTTGAAATACACGGTCCAACCGAATCGGTCTTACCTGACTTTTGACTTGGGGAGCCTTCTGCAGTCGATGATCTCTCCTTCGACAAAACGACTTAGGTGGCCTCATTCATTATAGATGGACCACGATTTGGAAATGCTAAGATCATGAAACCGTTGCTGATGTTGTGACGATTGCGGACTCCTTTACAGAAACGCAACAGAAAAGTGCAAGCAAGGCCTAAGTGGGTCTAAAGCTTAATCCCTATATGGCTGAGATGGGCGTTTTCTGTTAAGCCGTCGCAAAAGCTGCTTGTTTTTGCCAGCGGACAGGCTCCACTGCTTTTGGCAAAATCTCTCTTCAGAATGAAATCGAACAAGGGACCAACCGGCCGCTACCGGATTCGGTTAAACTCGGTAGACACCCCGTGCAACGGGGTAAAATCAGTCCAAAGACCAACATGAAAGAAAATAATACTTCTGAGAAGATACCTTTTCCCTATGAACAAGAGCCAGAGCCTATGTTACCAGGGACAGTTCACCGGATGCTACTATGCTCCATTATTCACCTTTTTTGGCTCGATTCCGTCTTAAATTCAGCATTTTATAATTTTTTAGGAAGATGACTTTTTGACTGCATCCACATCTACTTGTCTATTCAAACAAACTATTTCCTGCTACGACCTGAAAACGAAATAGTCCGGGACATCACCTCACCTCACTCCAACCCATCCCCACCTGACGACGTCAACGTTGATGTGGTCGCGAAAAGACATGGTTGAAGGTAATCGAACGCATAGTTGATCCCATGGTCTTCGTTATGGAGTGCTGGCGCATCAGCTCCCTCAGCAGCACTTAGCAGTTCGTTGACGATTAGCAGCAGTGCCTGACGAGCTGGCGTGCTGTGCGCAGTCTGCAGTATGGAACAGGCTGTGCTAGTCCCTATGAGAGTTACCACAGGGGCAAGTACACAATAGGGTTAACCACAGCTAAGAATCTGTAGTGAGCCTGTAGCGCGTTCCACCTCCGGCGCCGCATCACACAGGAGGTCACGTGATGGCTGTTCTCGGCCCGCTTCTGGGACAGCCAATCACAGGTGTCGTAAAATGCGCCAACGCTCACCCCTTGCGGCTGCTAGCAAGTGCACATGTCTCAGCCTGTGTACGCCAATCCGGTCTAGCCAATCAGCTCTCTGTGGCTGACTCACGCAGGACTTCACTGCGACGACTGCCCTTCTCACACATTTCGGATGCTGCCTCTCTCAGGAGCGGACGCACGCTCGTCCGAAAGTCAGCTTCCTCCTACATATGCTCCACTACCTCTTTACAGAAAACAATATCCCCCCTTCTGGCGTCTCACTCATTCTCTTTCCCCGGGCCTGAAGATCTTATCGGCAAGGGTTCTCACTGCGATGCATCCTCCCATACCACAGGTGGGGGGGGGTGGAGATATACCTCTTCCCCTGTCCACTGTTAAAACATAAATCCAACTCTAACTCTCATTTTCCCAACTCTTAACACCAACATCAGCCTTTACCCTCCTAAAACCTCCTCTAATTGTTAGGATGACCGAACACGTGAGCCACCGCCCTTGTCATCCAGACAGACAGACATCCTGAGGTCACGCCGGCAAAAGGCGCGCGAACAAATGACACAACAGGTCGGTCCGGTGCATACGGAACGGAGCAAGTCACGCGACCTTCAAGGGCAGAAACTACACAAGGAGGCAAGGCGTTATGCGCACGTGCGACCACTGTCATGCTGAGGTCACGCCTAGCCAGGGGCAAAGCGCGCGCACGACCACTCATGGAAAGTGTATGCGGAGCAATGAGGACTGCCCCTTAACTAGCGAGGCTGCGAGCAGAACAGGACTCTATTGCCCTAGATGAGAGACTGCTGTCGAGACGAGACCGACCACAGAAGGCAAGCTGCTGGACACACAGGAAACAGAGCTGATGTACTAGTACAACTGACAGTAAAGTTTCACGGAAAGGCACCTTTTGGGAAAATGAGTAATTTTATTCAGTAAATGTTTTACACTGGATCCCCAGGTTGTCGTCAGACTTGAGAGTAATTTGCAAGGTTGCAAATTTCTCTCAAGTCTGACGACAAACTGGGAATCCAGTGTAAAACATTTACTGAATAAAATTACTCATTTTCCCAAAGGATGCATTTCCTTGAAATTACATTTCTTGGGATGCCTGCCTTTCAGTTTATACGAAACAATGACAGTAAAGTATTATCAGCTATCCTGTTCTGCCGTCTCTTCCTAACCCGTAATTGGGGGACGTAACCAGTGTTGACACAGGAACACAATAGGTTATAACACTAATCATATCATTACCTTCACTCCTAACCTTAACGCTACCCCCCGCTGGAAATTAGCACAAGCCATCTATAATACAAGACGGAACACTTGCAAACATACCGTAACCGGGGTTCATTTGTCCTGCGTCAGTAGGCTTTGGTGCAACTTATGAAGGATGGTATTTACGGTCGGCTGGGTGGGTGATCGTCTGTGCAGGCGCTGCGTGCGAGTTTCAAGGCAACGTAGAACGACTGTAGGCAAAAAAAATAAAACCAATCAAGACAGGGAAGACCGGAATGACCATTTTTGGCTTATTGGCCGTCATTAGTCGGCGAAAGTGACAATTTTATGCACAATGATGTGAGACAAGACAAATTGTGCTTGGGCTATAGGAAAAATAGCAACTATAACGATTAAAAATAATTCATTTAACATAAAAGATTGGTTGAGAATTGGATTCTGTAAGTTATGATTCATGCGCACCACAAAACCGACATCCGCATGAGACAGAGTCAAACGCTATTACAGTAGACGCCAAAGATAATGCAACATTTCGACATAAGCAAAAGTCTGATAATCTTCCGCTAATCGGCATTGACTCAAGTTGTGATACTGATTATCTTGTAGTCTATTCTGAAGTCATTTTAGTAAGGATAGGATGCGGGCTCTTTAACGAGCTTCGTTCTGACCACTTGCAAAACGTGTCTATTGTAACAACTGGCTACTTAATTAGTATGCCTTTTGTCATTGATTTTGACTGACTTTATAAATTCAAATATATTTTATGGAAAACATGCACGAAAAAATTATTTCTAGTAAATGTTTGATATCAAATTACGCCTTCTTTAAATTTATACTCAAACAAAGGATAGTTTTCGGTTTTAAAAAAGTTGCTAATCATGAGCTTTTTTACGACTGTGGGGCGTTCATTCATCATTCATCCTACATCGTATCCATCAATTTATTAGCGCTGCCTATACTGCATAAAATATACTCCAAATCTATTTCAATATTTTATGACTACTCTGTAACTTCTTCCTAAAACTTAAGGCGAAAATATACTTTACCTTAAACAGGGTGTACATAGGCGCAGTTTTTAATCCTTGAATTCGAGTGTAGCGGTTAGTAGTTGAGAAAATTATTCGGCAATTGAGCAAATTTTTTAAAACCAACAGTAACCATTTGTTTGAGTATAAAATTTAAAGAAGGCGTAATTTTCTATCAAACATGCACACGAAATATTTTTTTCGTGCAAGTTTTCAATAAAATATATTTTAACTTATAAAGGCAGTCAAAATCAATGATAAAAAGGCATACTACTTACTACTACTACAACTACTACAATAGATACGTTTTGCTAGTGGTCAGAACATAGCGCGTTAAAAAGCCCATATCCTATCCTCACTGAAATGACTTCAGAATAGACTACAGGATAATCAGTATCACAACTTGAGTCAATGCCGATTAGAGAAAGAGTAGCAGACTTCGCATATGTCAAAATGTTGCATGGTCTTTGGCGTCTGCTGTACAGTATACTGTTTAACAAACTGCTGCTCAGCCAGTAAGGTTCCAATTCAAAGGTCTTTCGATAAATTATTATAGATAACCTTAAACAATGTTAGGTACAGATAGTTTCGAAAGTGAAGGGGCAGTTTCATTCTGTTGTCAGCAATTGCACGGAAATCTGCTTCATACAACAGCGGATGAATGAAGAGCCGGAGGGCAGACCAGCCAGATTTCAGTGTTGCTTCGGCCGAATCTCAGCATAGCTTGACTCCTAGTAGGTGCATTAAGTATTGACAAAAAGCTGACAGGTATGTAGATTAATTAATTAATCTGGCGATTCACTCATGTTTTTATAAAAGGATACTCATTTTGAAAGGTAGGCACCCCAGGCACACCTTAGCGTGGGACAAAACTTGCAGTGTCGTTGTCTGTTCTTTCAAGAGAGGCTGATTATTTCCCAAACCCAGGCACTCAAACACACCATGCATCAGCCGGCATATCAAGTTAGATGCCGTGTAAAAAATTCTCAAGCAGAGACGGGAAAGACGCGAGCCAATCCGACCGGGATGAGGCACATGGTGCCAGCCTACTGGCGCACACGTCACGCCAGTATTGCTTTTTTCCGCGCAATCACGATATTAGTTTATTCGTGGCGCTTTCAATTTACTTGCATCGGAAGACGAGCTGGGAAATCAGTCTCGAAAATGTATGCAATCGATTATATTGCCAAAAGAACGTATTCCACTTCAATTAAACATGCCTACCTCTAGCGTGGATGTGACCGCATAGTGAGAGGGTTGGTAAGATTCATTTTGAACTCTTCACCAGCGGCTATGTGGCTCTTGAGAGAGCGATATATAGGCTTTATTTTGAAGGTGGCAGCCGAAATTTTCAGCAAAAATGGCTCCGTTCACTAAGACCAAGGGGTAAGTTAACATAATACTGAAAAATCTAGAGTTTAACATAAAAAGCACACCTATTATGGCGGCAGGTCTAATCGCAGCTTCTGGAGTTCCGCTTCTTTACACGCGAGGTAGCTTTCTAGGAATGGGAGTACAGACTGTCGATTTGCCGATGCTCGGCAGGACATATGACGGAAGCTTCGGCGCATAGCACAGGAAGACTTCGTCAGAATAAAATGGCTGGGCAACTTCACTGAGGATGTGATCAGCAAATTGCTTGACCATGTCGAGGGGAGGGGTTGACGAAACAGTGAGATTCAATATGGCTCAGCATCGATTAGTGGTCGCTGTTAGGTCGTGGACGCAAGTCAGTAAGCTGGGCACGCGGGCTTTAGTAAAACACGTCCAGGTTGACATAATTATCGATGCTGATTAATGCGTTAGCGTGCCAGGCTTTTAGAAATGCTGGCGCCTATTTGGTGTTGACCATGGCACCCACTTCAGTTCACTCTCAATTGAAGTGATAGTCACACTCAAGAGCGTGCGCGAACACGAGTGACAAGGGGTCACGTCGGCGGATGGCTAACTTATGTTTGGTAATGCGCATCCCAAGTTGTCGGTCTGTATGGTCAACGTAAGTACAAGGACAATTAGCACGCGGAACGCAGTCAGTCAGTATATTTGAGGGAAAAATAGGCTTGCGCCTTTGAACTCCCTATTTGTCACATCAGCATGACAGTTTTCTGCTGTTCTTTGTGTATGAGCTCTTTTATTCGGGATAGTGTTGCGCGCAAGGACGACGCCGGTTTGTAGGCCATAGAGATGTCAAACCGGTTTAAAAAAATGCATCCCCTAGGTATCGGAGCCACATTTTCGGCCTAATATATTTGCAACCGGAAAGAGATTCACACGGTTTTTTCCTCAAAATATTTCGATATTTACACCTGTCTACTGAATAGTAGCCAGTAAATAGTTACTTTAATATTTAAAATATCACGTTCAATCGGCTTTCGTTGAAAGATCTACAATATCTGGCCTAACTCATGAACTCCAAGGCTTTTTACACGAACATTCCTGGCACGCAAAAGTAGCCCAAGCTGCGTTCTGCAAAGTCCTAAAGTAGAAGAGTAAACATCTTAATAAAAAGGAGGCATATCGTGGTTGATCAAGTAATATTCCGCGGTAAAGTAAAATTATTATTTTAGAAAAACAGAAAATTTCAAAAGCTGAAAAATCAGGGCTACTACGAAAAGTTAGATGTAGACGTAGTCTGTTCATGCAAAAACTGCGTGAAAAAAACAGCAAAAGTACAATTACTTTTTAAAATAGGTAATTGGTAAGATTTTCGGAGAAGTATGCTTCTACATTGCGTGTAATGTAAAGTATCGTATAGTACGAAGTCAGAACAGCACTTTCACGCAGAGAACACATGGCACACAAAAATTTCTAGTTGTTTCTTCGGTGATATTTTGAACTAAGTCAACTAGATTTGCACTTGACTGTGTCGATCGGGACGTCACAGGAGGATGGTATTTCGTAAGCTCACATGCGGACATGCCGGTCAAGGACTTATAAATTCGACGGGGCCTGAGGAAGGGGATTTCAATATATGTCTACGGAACATATTTTTGTAGCGGTTTTAACCCCCGATTTGATTGTCATATCAAAGAAGAAGACGCAAGAAAATGGTTAGTACTACGTTTTCGACAAAAAAATATACTTCGAAAAATGTGTACAATAAATCTAATTGACACTTGGCCCCGGATTGCCCCGCCTGGCCCCGTCACCAGCCCCGTCTAGGCCGGGACCGTGTGCCGGTAGGGGGTTTTACGCCCTGATACTAATGATCTCCTTCTTGACAAAAACTAATATTCCTCTTCCTCCTCCACCTATTTTGCGTAGTCAGTCACAGTGAAAAATCAGGTACTCACCGATTACAATTTTGACATCTTTTAAGTCGGCCAGTTATTAGGTGCCTGAAATGGAGATTAAATTCAGCTATCCGCGTGACAGCTATGCTTTAAGCTCGCCTGTCTTCTGGAAAAAAACTCTGTACGTTCGTATAAAGAAAGTGCAGTTTTTATGAGATAAATTTTTGAACGAGTTGTGTGTCGGGGTTGCTGGAACGTTTGTGTGGCTTGTCCAGTCTAATTTCTGATATTGAGTCTACTGATGGTTGATCGAACTGGAATTCGGTATTTTAGTCGTCATTTTCACCATGTGGGTCGACAGATTAGGACATTTCTAAATTATCGATTTTAAAATGCAAATTAAATAAATGTTAGAATTTGGAAGATATGACGTCCTTATTATCGATTTCCTTCCCATTCACATAACTTTTAGACTGGGAAAAGGTCCTTCTGGTATTTGAGGCTCCTCCCACGATAGTAAATTGGTTACTAAATATATTTACATTATCACCTGCAGAGTCAAGCTTCATTTCCAAATATCAACAACCTTTCGCCTAATTACTACCTTGACGGTGGGCCTCGAGGTATCTGTTGATGATCGTCGCCGGTTGTCGTATTTTCGCCAGTTTGTCGGTGGGCTCTGCCATCTGCTTGGTAGCATCTCTAGCAGTTCGGTGATGTTTTCGTGACATGTACTGTATCCTTTTCGGTTAGACCCCGTTGTCCCACTGAGTTCCCCGATGACCCTGTTGTCCGCGATTAGCTCCTCCTGTCGCACCCCCGTTATGCCATATGATATCTCCCATGACAAAGAACGTCCCGATTCCTCACATGGTCTCATTAACAACACGATCTCATCTCACTGTATCCTATCAATCTAACTTCGTGTTAAAGACAGAAGCAGTTTTCCCCTAGATCTTTTAAAATCAGGGCTTCGCTGAACTCTGCATCTGATTTGTCTTATAGAACTCTTTTCACTGTTTCTTTTCTCAGTTCACCATATTTACCAAATATTGCCGACTGCTGCTTTAAAAGACTGCCAACTGCCAATCGGATGTGACTTAATATGTTTAAAATACTAATCATTTCTGCTGTTCATACAGTTGCTCGCACGTGGCTGTAATTACGAACTTTGTATTCATTTTACCAGAACACTAGATAGGAGAGCAGTTTCTCCAGCATTGGTTCGTGCACAACACTCAGTGTTATTGGCTATTCCTAGAGTAATGTCCTTTGCGCAGATATGGTTTTTCAGTTCAAATTTTTCAGGTTTTTAAACCTGGATGAACTATGGACGATCAGGTAAGTAAAATTGCTCAAGGTTGCTGTGCGCTGATAGGATACCTGGTGTGAGGCTTTTTTGCGTATAAAATCGTTTTAGAATGATTGTTATTCTTTTATTTCTTGCATTAATAAATTCTGACGATTAATATTCTGCACAGTTTCCTTTTCTACATTGAAACTTATCCGACTAAGTAAAACACAAATATTGGAGTGCACCAAAAACAACCAATCAACCAATTGCATAATGCCGATGAGCTCATTATTTATTTATTGTTGATTTCGTCAAGAAGGCACTAAGGGTTAGGGTTGATTTTAGGGTTAGGGTTAGTGCTATGGTTTAGCCTTAAGGTTTACCTTTTTGTTTTGTAATTGATTTACGGGTTGCATACATTGCTCTGTAATGTTCTCATGCTTCCTTAACGCATTTATTTGCATCAAATAATAGGTAAATCGTCTTATTTCTGCTTAAAACTTTTCGCAATAATGCGAAGCATAATATTTTTCCCAATTTCCTTGGCTTACTTACCAGCATAAAATCAACCAATCAGCGCACGGTATTTTACTTGCATAGAAGACAAATAGCCCTTCTCTTCTGAACCCGCGGTGGATCTTTTGAGGAGTTCGATTTGAGTACCTTCCGTGTATCTTCCGCCAGCGAGTAATCCCGATGAAAATGTCACCGGGTGAACTTTTTGGAGTGCAGGCTTTTTTGAAACATTATTAGAATCTTTAATGGTCTAAATAGACTCTACTTCTCTTTGGAATCTCTCTTTTGACATAACCTTAAGGTTTTTAAAGAGGACGATGTCCTCGTTTTCATTTGGGAGAGGCTTGAGATATTAGTGAAGTTATTCTATGTTGTAGTGTAGTTTTTCCTTTGGGATATATGAAGCAGATCCAGGCATGCCTTTTATGCTGACGCATTTAGTAAGACCAATTGAAGCATTCTGCCATTTGTTTTATGCACAGATATTACTTTAAGTTATTAGCTTTTGATACAGAGACAACTGTCTTTGCATAGCTTCAACGTGGTTTCACGTTAACGAAGGTTTATTGGTCATTAGACATCTTCGACAAAGCGGTATTTGCTGGAATTGCGTGCGGACTCTGTCCCATCGTATTAAGACACGCGCCCACTTTTTTCGGGATAAGCTGGGAGGTTTTTGCTTTCTGTGCACTGGGACGCGTTTTATGATTGATCATCTTACCCTTCCTCGGCTTCTGATACGTCTGCTTAGCAGCCCTTTTAACGGTTATATCTGGCCTTGTCACCGCATTGCAATTTTCCTCATCTGTTGTTACGGCTAAGGAAGCTGCCTCTGCATAGCCTGTCTTGGCTCTTCAGCATCTGTCGTCGCCGATTTCTTTTTTTTTCGGTAAGATATGCGGAAGTTTCTTCAAGTTCTCAATCTCCATTTTTAGCTCATCTACATCCTCTTCAATTGCCACAATTATTTTGGAAGATTTTGATGCATGCCATACGGGCTTCATTTTTTTAAGTGACGTCAAGTAAAGTTAGCAGACTTTTGACGATTCTGTAACACATAATCGGGAAGCGTACTCGTTGGAATTCCGAATAATGCTTCCATTATAATCTAAATCAGACATCATGGCGTCCGTAGGTAGTATTGTGGAGCCGCTGCACTCCACTTAATTTTAGTGTCCGGGTTGAAATATCGCTCCTGACACATATGTTGCATGACATCCTAACGATTTATCTTCGACTCCCACATTAGATTGAAATAACGATAAACACTAGAAAGGTTGTTTGACGAAATATAAGCCAGATCAAATGTAAAATCGGAACGACTGAGCCGTTCGTAGATTAGAATATCCAAGAATACTTCAAGCAGAGAGCGATCAGGAGAATATCGGTCGTTTCGACTGTTGATGCTGAAGAGGATCCAAAAACTAATGGTAGAAGCCAGCCAGCGTGTCAAGTAGACCGAAATCTCTAAAAGATTAATTTCCTCGAAAGTTGAGGCGTTAAAACCTCAAGCTGCTGAGCATGGAAAGATGCTGAATGGGCCACAGTCAAGGATTTAGATTTGAGCCACACCAATAAGTAAGATACTTCGCTTCTCGCCGTTAGAATTCCCACTAAAGCTGCCCAGATCTGCGGATTCATTTAATATAATACCCGCTGTCCTGAAATTGATTACCATTTTCCCACAGATTCTAACTTATTGTTTTCAAAGGAAAAATTGCCGGCGGATGGGAAACAATCTGCCTCACACTCTACTTATAAACTCGGCTGTATATCTGGTCGCACACACAGCCCTGTCAGACCAGACTCTTCAACACCCCCCCAAGCCCCTTGGGGTAGGAGAGGGATTTGGCAGGGACACGGTAAGCAAATGCGGGGATATTGTGGGAAAATTCATAGATGTGGCCCCGTCGGACACTTACTCAAATTAACTTAAAGATAATTTTTATCCAGTGAGTAATAAAGTTTTATGTTTACTGTCCTTCTTTGATCGCTGGAATATACATATGGATGGATACTATTACTTCTACAATAATAAGCCTTAAATAAATGCTGGCGGGGCTAACCCTCGCTCGCTCTCCCTGTGTGTGTCGGAGAATGTCTTTTAGCAGAGCCCTACACTTCTTGACGTCCGCGTCAGTCCTATCCTTCGGAGTAGGCGCGTTTGACTCAGGTAGACCTTAAACAACTATACAGTTTTGGCGGTCAAGGGAAACTCTAAGTATATTTCCAGCCCTACTGTCATCGGAAGACCCCGAGGGTTTCATAGGAAAGTGCTCGTGTCTGTCTGACGCCCTCCCAACTCTTGACGCCACAGACAAAGTCACTCAAGGCCACTGCTGCCAGATGCAACTGAAGCACCCACCCATGTCTCCCCCATTCTGGCCTCAAGCCACAGTGGCTTGACCTCAATCTGTCCTATGAGATTCCCGCTTTAGTAGACTGGCGCTCATTCAGTAGGTAGGCCTCACTCCGTGGGACAAAGACGAAAATGCGGTGTCTACCTTCAGGCATAACTCCGGACCCGACCCGACTAGGGAAAGGATGCACTAGTCCGCGAGTCAAAACTCTTTCCATCTATTCTCCTTTCCTTCTGCAGAATACACTATTTCTATCAATCTGCCTCTCACACCACCTCCTCTCCTCACCTAAAAAGTCATGGGCCTGAAAGATCGTAGCTGTTAGGGTTAACCTTCTAGGCCTTAACATTCTGTCGATAGATTTGTGGTTCCCTAGTAGTAGCGAACCGAAATCCAACCCTCGACCTTCCCACCGGCGGTTCGCGGGCAACGTGAGTATACTTAGAGCAAACAGAGGGCAATGGCAAGTAACGCCAGGGACGTCATCTGTAACAAAATTCTCAAGAAACTTCATGGACAATACGAAGATATAAATACAAAGATATAAAGTCCTTGTTATCCGTTTCCTTCCCAAACACAGAACATTTGGACTTTGAAAAAGGTCACCCTGGTATTTGTGGTGGTTATATTTATATTAAATTGTTTTCCATATATGTCTCTTTCTTCCTCTATAGAGTGATAATTGCAACAGTGTTTCCTCCTCTTCTCTGTCCAATCAATATTGCCAGTCTCCATTCCCCGTTTAACAAACCTGACGATGGGCTCCGTGGTCTCTAGTCATGCTCATGGCGGTTCTGCTACTTTTGGCAGCTTGTCACTGGACTCCGCAGTCAACAAGGTCGCATCTCCGGCGTTTCGGTGATGATCACGTGACCTCTGCCATTCCCTCATCTTGTCGACCCTGTTGTCCGCGATGGCCTCCTCCGGTCTCATCCCTCTGATGGTTGATCATAAATCCAGTCGGGCGGCGTTACAGTGGTGAACGGCAGCCTCTGCTGCTATATGATTTCTCCAACGACAAGAAGCGTTTCCAAACCTCAGACATTCTCATCAACATTCCTGTCTCATTGCACTACAATCAATCCTATCAACCAACCTCCTAAATTTTATACAATCAGTAATTTTCTCCTACGTTTTGTTTTTTAAGTGGGAGTCCGCTGAAATCTGCCCCCGCTTTAATAGTAGGAGTTTTTTTCACCACTTCCTCCTTAGTTCACTATGCGTTTCAGAGTGTTGACTATTATTTTAAAATGACGATATGTTGGCGAATATGAATTTATCTGCCTACATTACCAAACGCTCCCGCTGCCTAGGTGGTTGCTCACGGAGAGCAGCATTAATCAACTTTGCATTTATTTTTCCACAGCACTAAGTTTGCAATGACGAGCCCCTCCGGGCCTAAAATATAAAATTTATTTATGAATATCAGGGATCTCAATACTTCTACGGCGTCCCCGGGAAGCGACGCGCTCCGTGGTCGTCTGGTGCCCGGAATGTTAAACATGCAAGCCAGTACCCTTAATTCGCGACGCAGATTAAACATCGGTTGTTGGAATCTGCGGACATTGCTTGATGCCGGACGTCAAGCGCTCCTAGCACGCGCATTGCGGGACTATAAAACAGACGTTGCCTGTCTGTTAGAAGTTCGTCTCCCAGAATCCGGAACGAGAGAAATCAAGGTCTGACAAGAGGATGCAGAGTACGTGCTCATCCATAGTGGACCACAAACGAACAAACTGCATAGGGGAAGCAATAGCCATGACAAAGCAGGTGGATAACACTCTTTTAGCGTTTGAGCCTATCTCATAGCGGGTTGCCACAGCCTGCTTCAAAGGCACCATAGCAAATATGTCTGTGGTTGCCGTTTTTGCCCCAACATCACAAACGGAGGAAGCAGTTAAGACTGAGTTCTATGAATGCCTTCAAGCAGCGGATACCCCCTAGAGACTTGTTTATTGTCGCTGGAGACTGGAATGCCTGGACTGGCCCATGCGATGAAACCACGAGACACATCATCGGAAAATACGGACTGGGCCAACATTGCGAAAACGGAGAAGGATTGATAACATTTGCTGATTATAATCATCTCGTCGTTCCAAACACTCGTTTTCCACACCCCCATCGGCAGTTGCTAACATGGTATTCAAACGAGGGTCGAACGGCAAGCAAGATAGACTACATCTTAGTTAGCTCAAGGTGGGCCACCTCAGCATCCGACAGCCGACCGTTTCGAGTTGCGGAACTTGGATCAGATCATGTACTTGTCCATGCCCGCTTTAAGCCCCGCTTGTCGAATCGAAGTAAGAAACTGCCCCAAAAACGTGTCAACGTTATGGCACTATCAAATAAAGATAACCGTGTAGCGTTCAACGAAAGTCTCACAACACGAATCAGAGATCAATCCACTGTTCGCATCGAACCTCCAGATAACGACGATAATCAAACTTCGCCCAATACTCAGTGGCCACACTTGAGAGACGCGCTACGAGGACCGGGCTTGCAACAACAGGTAGGACCGAGAAGGGAGTGTATCTGAACAACGACCTTCTATCTCTCCGCACAAAATAGAATCGCCTGGTAGTCAAACTCAGAGAAATACCGCTCATTGAGACGTCAAAGTACGCGATCAGCAAGATGTGACCGTCATAACCATTGGATCGAGTTAGCTGGCTCTATGGAATTAGCTTACAACTCTGGTAACTTCCACCAGCCCTATTACCTTTTGCGTAAAGCAGCTAGCAAATATGAACCACATTGCACTACTGATCGGGACAACTCGGGTCGGGTGAAAACTGATATGGCTGGCAAAATCGATCGATGACGAGAGCACTTCGGTGAGCTACTGGATCCTCCTATACGGTCACCTGCGAACCTATAGCTATCAACTGGAATTCCATACGATAGTGACTGCGACTGTGAGAAGTGAACTAGAATCGGTATTGCAACGACTGAAAGTTCGGAAGGCAGCGGGTGAAGATGGTATCCCAGCATAAGCCTACAAAACTAATTTTTCTGCTTTGACTGAATCACTTCACCGACTGTACTTGACTATAAAGACTACCGAAGTCATCTCCACTGCTTGGTCACTGCCCATTATCTTACCGGTACAGAAGCGCGGTGACATAACAATATGCTCAAATTACCGCGGCATTAGCCTCATAGTTATAGCCGCCAAAGTGTTTGCAACCATCCTTCTCCGTAGACTTTTGACTGAGCGTAATCTTAGCAGTCATCCTAACCAAAGCCTACTATCGCACAACATCAGCCCGAGTAAGAACCCTTGGTGAAAAGTCAAATTCTTTCCCTCTGACTTGTGGAGTTCGACAAGGATGCCCTCTTTCCCCAGTTCTCTTTAACTTCGTGATCGACTGAGTGATGCATTAATCAATTCTACCTGACTGTGCATGTGAAATCAGTCCTGAATTCGGAGTACCTGGCCTGGAAAATGCCGATGACCTTGTCGTTCTTGGTATAACCCCTCAGTCACTAGAGCCAACGCTAGACCAAATCACCAGCTTCGCCGCAACTGTTGGTTTGGCGATTAATGTACGCAAGACGAAGCTCCTGACTACGTATCTCAGCATAGCACAACCCCTGTTTACCAGCGGTCAACCCATTGAAGAAGTTAACTGCTTCCGCTATTTGGCCTAGAATGTGCTAGCTAACGGACAGGCCAAAGACGAAATCAAGAACCAAATCGCACAGGCTAGAAATGCAGTTAGGCTGCTGGCCGGACCACTCCGGTCCCGCTCAGACATCAGCTTACGTACTAAGCTGCTGATATAAAAAGCATCAATCAAACCGGTGTTAGTATATGCCTGCAAAACATGGTCAGTGAGAAAGGCATACATCCTATCGCTCAAACTCTTTGATTTTTGGTGTCTTCGATGCCTCTTAAGAGTCTTCTGGCAGGATTGAATTTCCAATGTCGAGCTGTACCGCCTGTATATCTTCAGCTTCACACAGCATCGGACATCACTCTTATCTCCAAGCGCACCTGGCAGAAGCTTGGACGGCCTCCGATGATCACATTGGACGAAAAGGCTATGACTGGGTCCGGAGGATTTCTCCAACTCCTGAGTAAACTTGAATGTGACGTTTCCTTCGATGACAGCCAATTCAAAGGAAAGTGCTACGTCACCAATTGTCCGAACCTCAACCTACTCGGTCTCGACTGGATCGAGTAACTCGGCCTCCTGGACGTGTCATTTAACTGCATTTGCAAAAGTGCACTATCAACCGGGCTAAAACCTGCGAAATTGAATCAGCCGGCGGCAAATCTAATCTCGATTTTACAGGAGAAATTCCTCTGTTTCGCCTCAACCCTCTAGCCGACCAGGGCAGAGAAAAACGCAAAAGGTTCCGTTGCAGGTGAACAAGCGTCTCAAATCCTACGATTTATCTCAAACAAGGGCAGTGTTGGGATTATTCCTAACAGGCGATCCGAGTGAACTTTCATGTCAAATTATCGGCCCGCCTACAGACAATGAAGGCGCGCGCACAACGCGCGCCTAGAGGTGACATCAGCCGGCTAGGATAGAGTCGTGCGCGGTGAGGTCACCCAATGCGGCCAGGACCAAGGGGCCAGATGGCCAATCAAGCCCCTAGGCGAATTAGGGCACAATCTGATTGGTCGCATCAATAGTCTTCCATATCATATAGTCCCCGTCAAGGGACACAATAAACGACGTCCTTTCCCTTACGACCTGGTTCGTTGTTCTCCTTGCTGAACTGACACAAAGAGACTGGCGGCATCAAAATAGCTTTGGGAAGCCATTACAACAATTGGTGACGCAAAACTCACTATGGCCATCTCCGCGGAACAACTGCCAGCTATCATGCGACAACAGCAAGCTCAACTGAAAAGGGCGGAATTAATAATAATAATATGTATATTATGCCAGTTTACAGGCAACTGTAAAGAGTTGGTAATGCACCTCTTGGGCGCCTTCCAAAACCTCGAAGACCGGAAAAAACCTAAAACAAACTCCCTATGTTGCAGCCAGTATTGGTTTTGTTTCAGGTTTTGTGTTTTGTCAATACTGGGTGAGATAGTGAGTTCGTTTCAAGTGAAATAACCTGACTTCAAAGGTATTATACAAACGGAATAAATGTACAGTTGTCAGCTGAGTTGACACATCAGAAGGAGAAATGTTGCATATCGTTTAAGGACATTAGTTCGAGATGGAGAGGGTTGGCACAAGAACACAGTGTTCTCAGTCTTCCTTCAATGGTTGTCGGCAAAAGGTGCGCGCTATCGGCTGAAGGGTTAGCAGACTGCGGGCTGCTGCTTCAGCAGCATTATCTTGAGCATGAAGCCTGGCGGCGTTCAAAGTTCACGAAAGCCATCAGAGTGAAAGAGATTCCACCTAGTCAGCACCCAAAATTCGTGAAAGTTGTCCTGAATGTAGAAAACTAGTTACAGCTCTCTTAAACATAGGGTAGTTTTGCTGGGTTTTAATACTTTTGGGCAGCTTATTCCAGATTGATATGGCGTTTACTGAAAAGAATTGCCGGTACTTAACTGTACGTGCCATAGGAAGGAATAAAAATACGTCTCAATGACTGGCGCATCGAGAGTGCTCAAGCTGCCTTATTGTACTGAGAGGATTAAAGGTTTGACCATTCAAAAGTTTAAACAGTAAAAATAGACCCTTCCGCAATCTACGAAGTCACAGAGAATACAGCTTTATAAGTGCGCACCTTTGTTGGTAGGCTAAGTTACGGTGTTTTGTAGTGAAAACTCTTCTAGTGAAGAAGTGCTGCACCGATTCTATTTTCTTCCGTTCACTAGTGCGCAGAAGACTGAATAGAGGCGAGCAGTATTTAAGACTAGGTCTCACGTACATATCATAAAGGCTAGTTCTTACCTTGATAGTCTTAAAATTGCTAAGGATAAATCCGGTGGTTCGGCGTGCTTTCGAGACTATCAGGGCACAGTGCTCTGACAAAAAAAAAAAAAAAAGAACGAGAGCTGGCAGGCGTCACACGATCGTTTCTCGAGAAAGCCATTTTGAGCTGTATTGAGCAGGTTGTTCTCTGTCAAGTGACGTATCATCTTTTCTTTGATCAAGGTCTCCAAGATCTTCGAGGCTGCGGGAAGTGTATTTATTGGCCTAAAGTTGTCGAATGACGTCGATCGGCCGTGCTTGCGAATAGGCATTATGTGCGATTCCTTCCACAACGAAGGAAAGTTTTCGCTCTCAAGAGCAAGATTAAATACCTTACAAAGAATAGACGGAAAGATATAATTCGCTTCAGCTTTTAGAAGGCTAACTGGGACGCCATCTGGTCCTGGACTATAAGAATGACGATAACGACGAGTGGCTACAGTCATGTCCCAGAGGGTAAAAATTGTGGTTTCGAGGACGGCACCCGTCCAAGCCCGGATAGCCGGAGGTGCAGCGAACGAGCTTTCACTAAACGTTTTGGATAGGAACGCATTGAAGCTATCGGCGGTCACCTAAGCGTCAGCTATGGGGTTTCCTAAGGCGTCTTAGAATATGGGGTGTTGCGTTTTCCTCTGCGATTTACTGTAGGCGAAGAGTTTCGCAACATTTAGGGAAGGATTTTCAGCAAAGTGGGCCTCATCGGCTATTTGCTTTTCTTCGGAGAGCTTCTTAGCCCGCTCAAAGATCAGTGTGATCAAGGGCAGAACGGAAGTGTCGTTCTGCCGATGCAAACGACGAGAGTTTACGCAGCCTACGACGGAACGACAAAGGAAGGTACACTTCATCCTTGACATATATTACTTTCTTACGGGGGACAAAGTGGAGGATGAGTGGATCCAGCACTTTGTACAGTGCATCGGTATGAACATTTACATGAAAACATTGGAAAAATTGAGACCAATCGAGAGCGTTTAGATGTGCCAGTAGGTCCGCCATGTTTGCTGATCGGAAGTCATGATAAAAAACTATGCTTTTGGGAAAATGTTTCGTCCGCCTCCAGTTCTAGTTCACTAACAACTGTAAGATGGTCTGAACTCCAAAGTGCGTCTAAGGATGACACTGAAAGTGGTTTGCATCCCCTACAAAAAATTAGGTCGAGTATTTTTGCTCCTTGAGTGGGAAAATCGACTACCTGATCCCACATGCCGATATCTACTGCCTCAAGTAAGTTCTCGAACTTTGAAGGACCGGGTGGTGGAAGCCATTGTACGTCAGGAAGGTTAAAATCACCTGCAATCAAGCAATATTTAAGATTAAAGTCAGCTGCGGCATGAAATGCCTGCGAGAGACAAAGATCGTAGTCCACATTGGGTGGGCGATAAACACAGCCAACAAGTAAGGAGTATTTGTTTTTTTAGAATAACTCGTAGCCAGCAGCTCTCCTCCACCGCCGTGAATTGTGGATAGTCCAACGGGAGAAATGCAAGTGGCTGTTTTATATAGATGCAGCTTCCTCCGCCACGGCCATTGTTTCGATCGTTCCGAACGCATGCATAGCCTAGAACAGAGAGTTCAGAGTCAGCTACACAGGCCGATGCTCATGTCTCAGTTACCATAACAATGTCTGGGCGGTTGACGAAAACCAGAGTCTGGAGCAGAGGCATTTTATTAATCAGTTATCTGGCATTTAAAACGACCAATTTAAGAGGGCATGTCTTAGGTTTCGGTGGCGGGACAGCTAGGCCGTCACTATTACCGGCTTCGACCAGAGAGATGTCCTTTTGACTTGAACTATTTGTCCCTCTCTTATTTTGAGATTTGTCTCGCCATTGGTTCTTCGTTTCTCCAGCTCTATTGTTAGCTGTCTCATCTTTCTCCGCTCTTTCAACTCGTAATCCGGTTGGAAAAAAACTTGCGAATGCAGACTCCGTAAGGATGGTTTGCGCTCCAGCAAGAGTTCCGTCTGTGCTTCAGTTTCTAAAATAACTTTTAGAGGTCGTGGCCGAGAAATTGATTCTGGAGCTGTTGGAGCCTTCCCTATTCGAAATGCCTTAAGAATGCGGAAAGACTCGCCTGGTTTTAGCAACGGTTTGGCGTTAACTCTCACACGACCCACGTTATGGTCAGTTCGTTCTTGTGCAATTGACGACTCTGACTCTGGGGCCCCTTTCCAACTATTTTCTGCTTGCGACTCAATGGGGCATATGTTGCGAGCTCACGTGTTTTGGCCGAGGGAGCACTTGTATCCGGTACACTCGGTTCTTATGTACTGGCTATTGGGTTAGCTGAGCGCAAACCCGCGAACCTTTTGGCCTTCTTAGGCTTATGCCTCTTTTGAGTTATGATCTTGGTCATCGCTTTCTTGTGCAGAGTCGAGCAACGATGTTGTGCTGGGATGCAAATCCCGATAATTGCTAGTGTCGCTTAAGCCGAGTGACGATGGTGTAGCCCGTGGGCTTGACACATGATCCGATATGCAGGTTTTAGGTGTGTCGTCAGACATGTCCAAATCCAAGTCAATATCAGCGTCAACTCGTTCTTGTGTAATTGTTGACGCTATCTCTGGAGCCCCTTTTACAACTATATTCTGCTTGTGACTCACTGGTGCATCTGTTGCGAGCTCACGAGTTACGACCCAGCGGGCATCTGTATCCGGTACTTTAGGTTCGATGGGTCCTGATGTGCCGGTTTTTGGGTTAGCTGACTGCACACCCCTGGCCCGTTTAGACTTTCTAGCCCTATGCTTTTTTGGCTTAGTGATCTTATCGACCTCTGTATTATCTCTTTCTAGTGCAGCATCGAGCAATTATGTGACGCTAGGACGCAAATCCAGATCATTGCTAATGCTGCCTGAGCCGAGTAACGATGGCGTGGACTGCGGATTTATTTGAGTTTCTTTGCGATCGAGCGAGACGTCCGCTGGTTTACTTGGTTCGGCAGATGATATGCGAAGTTCAAGTTTACCGGCCGAGGTTATCTGAGCATATGTACTTTTATTTACCCCCGGTTTTTGACCGACAAGGGCTGTTTTAACCGCTGGATAAGAATATGCGTTTTTAGATAGGAGATCTCTTGTTTCAGTTTATTTACCTTGTGGTAAAGTTCCTGCTTCATCTCCGAAAACTCCTGGCGGAGGACGAAGTACTCACAGTCTAACTTCGGTAAACGTAGTAGACATCTTGGCCGTTTGGCGGGAGGTGGAGAATTAATAACATTATCAAAGTGGCCATATCGGCAGTTACTTTCTGGTCGTATCTTGATATGGTTGTCAAGGGCCCGTGTCGAAGTGGCCGGGCTGCCTGAGGTGCTAAACCGCTAATAACCAGATTTGGCGACCCGGGTTCGAGATCCGGCGGTGGCGACACGTTTCGTGATAACGGGCTTGTAGCATCTAAACTCTCCATGCTATGTAAGATTTTTGTGTTACGACCTGCGTCTGATACTGTCAATTAAGTCGGAAGGCAAACCAAAGAGCCCGTAAGAGTGAGGTGGAGAGAAGATCGATTGGCCAGATAGTGCAAGTTCACTGAGACAAGCAGGTTACAGCAAGTCAGAGTAAAATATTGAGTTCCTGACAGATACAATGAAATGTATTTGGTTATAAAATTGCCTAAGGAATAACGTGAGACTCACTTTTATCCTAACGTGCGAGTCCTAACGTGTGTCACTTTTATCCTAAATATTATGACAATATTAGGATAAGGGTATATAACAACACATTGATATAACGACTCAGCCTCGGCGTGAAATTCGGGGATGAGCAGATTTTTGGGGCGCAGAGGAGTTTTTCACAAAATCGACACGCCCAAGAAGCAATTTCCAAACTTTGGAAATAATTCACAGCAGAGGAATTTTTCAGAGCGACCGGATTGAGATTTCCACGTAGACAATTCCAAACTTTGGAAATATATAGTCAATTCTTGAAAAATTTCCAAGAAGCGTGTCCTCTATACTGAGATAGAGACTAAAAACACGTAAGTTCGAGAGACTTGTTCAAAAAGTGTGCAAGAGAAAAAAACTGCTTAGGAAGATAGTAGTAGAGCAGAAATAGGTGTGGGTGGTCTGATGAAGGTGAGTATTCAACGAAACTACAGCATTTTAGACTGAGTACTTCCACGTGGCTTCGTTTGATTCAGCGGTGGTTAATGGAAACATCTAGGTTCTTGGGGGACACGAGGCAGAGAGAATAGTTTCAAGCGGATCTTCTAAATTCCCAATTTTCTGACACTCGCCTGTATCATCAACGGAGAGTGTGAAAGGTTCAAGCTCCGAGAGATGACAGAAGGTCAGTTTAAATCTCTCATCTTTGTGAACGCTCTGCAGTCACCTCGTGATGCGGAAACCAGGACTCGTCTGCTCTCCAAAAGGGAGCAGGACCCAGACTTTACCTTGCAGACGTTGACGGCCGAGTGTCAGCGACTCAAGAATCTTAAGCATGATTCTGCCACCGTGGAGCAATCCAGTTCAACGTCTACCATCAAAAGCGTTTAGGCTGTCACCCACGCGCGGTCGATGTCTCTTCAGAATTCCCAAAACTCCACACTCAGAATGCCACCATCAGCATACTGGGAAAGTGATGACTGGCATTTTGTTCGCTTCTGTCCATTCAAGAAGCACGTTTGTCAGAAATGCCGTAGACGAGGGCATGAGGAGATTACTGCCCGGCAGATTAACCCCGAAAATTAAAGGAGGGAAGTGTAAGGATGGTAGCCTGACCGTAGGCTAGCAACCTTGTCGGCTCTCCTAAGGTGTCGAGCCTGACGCCACAATGATTCCTTTGTCCAATAGCGTTCACTGGACAGGCCATGCGAGATGACCTTAGACCGCATGCATGCATGCATGCATGCACGCACGCATTCACAAAAGCCTACGCTAGATACAAAGCCACAAGGTCAACTGGTCGGGTAACGTTATCCAAATGCGGCCAACCAGGCCACTAGAGAACGCACAGACAATCTCTTATAAGCCACTGTCACCCCCTGACAAAGAGTTGTTGCAACAACGGACGCGTGACCACGCCAGTCCGCTTCCAATGCCGAGCTCAGCCCGAGGTGGGACACAAAGAGTTGCAGCCCCACCGGATAGTGAGGACAGCGAGGCAACAGCTACCCGAGACAGTTTCTCCGGGTTTTGTACACAATAAACCCGCCTCTCGGTGGATCCAAAAGTTACGCCCTTCCAATTGCGTTCTTGCTTGGAGATTTCAACAGGGGGTAATTCAACGGTGACACACGTCAGATGTCATCGCTATAACACTAACGACGCTGAACCCGATGATATAACGGTTTCAGCCTACCAAGTCTAGAATAATACATCCAGCATCGCCGATTGCAGTGTTTGGCCATGTACAGCGCAAGCCATCAACGGACCTCTGCAGATTGGTCATTAACCCCTCTCATAGTGCAAACTGGAGATACCGACCAGGCGGTTAACTGAAGACATGGCTCAGCATCGTCAAGTCGGACGTTGAACGAATTGGGCTTGTTACCGTTAACGGCTTGCGACATTGGAACAAAAAATGGGTTAACATTTGCGAGGAGATCGCTTCCGACTGCCGCCAACGGGCTGCCGCTATCCATGACATGAATGAAGCCCATTCATTCAACAACAGGAACTAATCGGATCAACTGCTGTATAAGTACAAGTATCAAGATAATAATGGATAACAAAGAGAAAGCGAATTTTTTCCTGTCCCGAAAAACAGCCCTCTCCCACTCATATAAGACGGTGTTTCTTCAGTCGGACCGCTCTCCAGCGAAGTGCCTGTAACGCCGAGAATTGGTGGCGGGCCTAAAGGGGAGATTGACTGCTGGGAGAGCAATCTGGCTATCTCAAGAGATAAAAGATACAGAAAACCACCATATTGCTCTGAGAGCATACAATACGGCTGTGGCACAGTAGTATTGATAAACTCGCGCCCAAACGAACTGGACACTGCAGAGTGTCGCTGACTAAAATGTCTGTATACCAACGCTCAGAGTCTATTCTCAAAGTTCGATGAACTTCGAATACAGATAGCCGATGTGTCCCCTGATGTTATAGCAATAACAGAAACATGGCTGTCAGAGAGCATCAGTGGTTCCGAAGTAGCGCTATCCGGATACCAATTATTTAGGTGAGACCGGGTGGAACGCCGGGGTGGAAGGGTTGCTGTGTATGTAAAGACCGACTTAAGAGTATGCGAGAGAAGTGAAAGGATTACCGATGATATGGGGGCTATTTGACTGACAATTAAGGCATGAGGGTCGCAGCCTCTGGAAGCCGTGACCATCTACCGACCACCACGGACAGACACTGATACAAATGCGAGTTTACTGGAGTGCATAAAGAATATAGGTTGTCGACCTGATGTTCAACTCATGGGTGACTTTAAAGCGCCCAGCATTAATTTTAACGATTTGTGGGCGAATTGCTCTAGAAACGCCTTCCATCATCACCTTCTAAAAATGACACTTGAGGCTCTTCTTACACAACACGCGCTTGTTCCACTTTAGTACGTGAAAGGCAACAGACTATTTGTTAAGACAGTCTTCACCAAGCATCCTGACAGTATAGACGATGTACGCTACCTATCTCCACGCGGTCGAAGTGATCACGTTGTACTTTCGTGGGATTATGGTATACGTTCAGTATCTCCTCCACTAGACGAACCAAGGCCGAATACATGGTGAACTCACTTCTCTCAAATGAGAGCAGAGGTATCACAAATAGACTGCGGGCTTCTTTTCTCCAGGAATGTCACTGAGAACTGGAATATATTTAAGGAGCGGTCGTTGCATCTAGTGCATAGACATCGTCCACGATCAGTGCCCAAGATATCCAACCGATCTCAGTAGCTAACAAACGATCTAAAAAGAGATGTCAATAAGAAAGGAAAACTCTGGAAGAAGTGTTATATAACAAGCCATAGTGAAGTTTTTGAGGAATACAAAATCCAGCGCAACAAGGTGAAAAAGTTGCTTTTCTAAAGACGATGGGACTTTGAGTGTGCTTTACTTAATCGAGCAGTCAAAAATACGAAGTTGATTTTTAACTTCCTAAAGAAAAGCACACGTAACCGGAACACGGTTCCTGTTATAAAAATGATGAAGGTCTACAGATCCCGACTATAAAGATAAAGCCGAACATTTTTCCGAGTTTTTTCGGTCGGTTTTCACCACAAAAACTGCCTTCGACGCAACTAGTGACGAGATCGCGGGAGCGCCAAATATCGGGGACATTTGGTTTGGAGAAGTGCCAATTTTTCAAGAACTATAAGGCTTGAAGGAAGGTAAGTCTCCTGGTCCATATGAGATTCCTGCGAAGTTTGGAGGTGGCTAATCCGCTTTCCGTGATGTGCCAGAAACCGTTTGATACTGGAATCCTTCCTCCAGATTAAAAAACAACACAAATCACACCCCTTTACAAAAATGGTAGTCATGCAGCTGCGAACAACTACAGACAGGTGAGTCTGACCTCAATATGCTGCAAAGTAATGGAGAAGATCATCAAGAAGGAATTGGTGAGATATTGTGAAACTCAAAATCTCTTTTCCAGTGAGCAATGTGGCTTTCGTAGGGGTAGGTCATATGCTACAAACTTGCGTTACACGATGCAAAGCTGGACAATGGCTATTGATGAAAAAAACCATACGCGCTGCCTACATTGATTTCCGGAAGGTCTTCGACAGTGTTCCCCACCAACGTCTTCTGCACAAGTCGAGACTGGTGGGTATCAAAGGCAGACTTCTTACGTGGATTGAGAATTTCCTCGCTGGTCGTTCGCAAACTGTGTGTAGGACGAAAAAAATCAAGGCCAACAGTCATCGAGAGTGGAGTCCCTCAAGGTTCAGTACTCGGACCGACCCTCTTTCTCTTGTTCTTTAATGACTGTGTACAGGAATTGGACTGTGAGTGTGCCATGTTTGCAGATGATGTAAAAGCATGGGAGGTCATCAAATTTGCTGCCGATGAAGATAAATTCCTAGAAAATCTTTGTCGATTAAAATATTGGTGACGCAGATGGCTCCTGTCATTCAATTCGAACAAATGCACTCTGCTGCGTCTGGGAAATCGAAACGCAGTCCCTGATGCACGATCCTACTATCTGAACGGAAACCCACTTCAATAAGCAGAAATAAAGAAGAATCTCGGCATCTGGATGACAGAAAACTTCAAGCCTTCAACATAATGTTGTAAGGCGGCGAAAGCTGCAACTTCAATATTGTAAGCCATCAAGTGGGCATAAACAGTTTTTGATGGAGACTGTTTCTCGAAAATCTTCGGTACCTTCATAAGACCACCTCTTGAAAACGCAATTCAAGCCTGGAGACTGTGAATGCAGCAGGATTATTGCGCACGTAAAAAGGCACAGCAGCGGGCCACAAAATAAGTAAGAGGCCAAGGTGCACTACCATATGAGCTTCACCTAAACAACCTTAATCTCTATCCTCGGAGTTATAGGCAGTTACATGGAGACTTTATACAAACTGTCGGTATCGTGCATGATTGGTCTGCTCTCACACGTGTGGTTACTTTTTCCAACTTGCCGTTACAACTTATCTCCGGGGACATCCCTTGAAACAGTATGTGCCTCAAGGAAGATTGGATTTGAGGAAGTATTTTTTCTCTAATCGGGTCGAGGAGCCGTGAAATAACCTACCTGAGGCAATTGTTTTGTCCCAATCTGTGGTATCACTCAAACACCAACACCCACAAAGGAAGGAGGCGGCAGCGATCAGGAGTCACATGACTGGCGTAACAGAGCCACCCGTGGAGCTGACACCACTGCAAGCGAACGCAAATGGTCGATCGATTCACGGCCAAACGAGAGGAAGGCCGACGTCCAAGCCATGCAGGGCCAACAGCTAACACCCACGGGTGAGGAAGGCGGCGGCGGCGGTTGCAGCGGCGGTGGTGGCGGCGGCAGCGAATTATGTGACCAACACGGCGTGCTTTTCCACGCACCCGAACTAGAGGCCGGCAGATCTGCCACCAAAAATTAACGGCCGATCGATCGAACAGATGGTGGAGAGGAGGAAGGCACCGCAGTAAAAACGATAGCGGCGCAGGGCAGAAAGGAGACGCGGACCCGCCATTGGTCGGCAGCAAACAAGTCAGAGCTAACCAGCGGCGAAAGCACGTGGAGGGAACACGATTACTTCACAAGATCGGTGGCGAGACGATTTCACTCAAGGCCCGCGGAAGAGTAAGCACAATACTCTGAAGCGAGTGTGCTTTTGAAATGTCAGTCAAAATACAATTTGGTCCACAAAACCAACCCTTCTTCATCTTCCTCTTCTTTGACTGAGGTTATTACGGTTCACAGGGCTCGATGATTGAACATCCCGTCTAACCCCCTCCTCTCTCTTGCCCCCTCCTCTGTATTGGTTAAACCCGATTGACTATGACTGCCAACACCTTTAAATACTGTGAGGCGCGGTACAATTACCACCTCTGATGACGGAAGCCTGTACGCTTTTGAAACGAGAAGGTGTAGCTAGTGATGACGTTAGACGTGAGTTCGCTCGAAACACGCCCACCACCATTAAGAAGGCCCTTGAATACGCCCAGCAAGAGGAGGCAGCTTTCATTGCCGTGCCCCAGCGTGACACTGTCCCACTGATGACCCGCGACATCTTCGGCCACGGCCCCCAAAGACGGTTGGCGTCTACGCCACGAAACAGTGCCTATCCCGCGATAAAGGCACTCATACGGCTCAATGGCAGATGAGTCCTCCTACGCAGATGAATCCTCCACCGCCAACCTATCCGTCCTACGGCTTCCCTCAACCATGGCAGGGTCCTTCACAACCTTGGCATGGACAGCCACAGAATGTTGCTGGCTGGACTGGACCTCCACAACCGACCTCTTCTTGGCGAGGCCCAACACCGCCCACTCCTCGAGGGAATTGGAGACAGCAACGAACGAGACAGAACCGACCCCCATATAGTCCCGGTGTTCATGTGATCACCCCAGGTGAGGACGAACAATCCGGTAAGTGCCTTTTGATAACTGATATGTGTATTATGAACATAGGTTCCACTATGTCTTTCCCAGTTATTAATACTACTATAGGAAACTCTAAGTTGCCATGCTTAGTTGATTCAGGGGCTGGGTGCTCCCTTATTAGGCAAGAAACATTTCTTAAACTTCAAGCGAAGGTTAGATATTGCAGTAAGTCCAAAATTAGTCTGAAAACGGCTAATGGCAACACCCTGCGACACAATGGCATAGTAGAGCTAGAGCTTTTGTTTGATAGCATTAAATTTACACATACATTTATTATTTGCCCAGATATCACTTGGAAATGTATATTAGGAGCAGACTTTTTACATGCTTTTGAATGTTTAGTAGATTTTAATCTTAATTGTATACGCTTTTGTGGAATTGAAATTCCCTTTAATATCGAGGCGCCACGTATACTGGTCGAGGTTAACACGTCCCAGTTAGACGAACGTGTTAAGGATTTAGTTCCATCCTCACTCGATTCGGTTAGCGCTACGAAGCTAGGTAATATAATTCATGAGTTTAGGGACATTTTTGATTGGGACGGTCGTTCGTACGGCCGAACCAATGCAGCTCATCACGAAATACATACGGGAACAGCCCGACCTATTAAGATTCCGCCTCGACGACTACCTGTGTTCTACCAGACACAGTTAAAGTCGATGATAGACGATATGCTTGATCGAAAGATAATTAAGCCATCTAGCTCTCCCTGGTCGTCTCCGGTCGTTCTAGTCATGAAGAAGGACGGGACATTAAGACTATGCGTAGATTATCGTAAGTTAAACGAGATCACGACTAAAGATTCCTTTCCGTTACCTCGTATTGATGAAACGTTAGATGCGCTTTCGGGTAATCGGGTGTTCTCGACGTTAGATTTAGCTGCTGGATATTGGCAAGTAGAAGTCCGGCCGTCCGACCATGAGAAAACTGCTTTCTCAGTCCCTTCTGGACTATACGAATCCGAGACTATGCCTTTTGGTTTAGCTAATGCACCTAGTACTTTCCAAAGGCTTATGAACCAGGTTCTAGCACAATTTATCCCGAGTACCTGTTTAGTGTATCTCGACGATATCATTATTCTTGGAAAAGATTTTGACGATCATTTGCATAATTTGCGTAGGATATTCGACGTGTTGAAACAGGCAGGTCTCACCCTTAAGCCGGCAAAGTGCGTACTCATACGAGATAAGGTTAAGTTCTTAGGACATGTCGTGTCAGCCTCGGGGGTCGAAACCGACATAGATAAGGTTGCGGAAGTCCGCGAGTGGCCGACACCCACCAATGTGACTGAAGTCAGAAGTTTCACGGGTCTCGCTTCCTACTATAGGAAGTTTGTTAAGGACTATGCACAAATAGCTGCACCGTTAAATAAGCTCACGCAAAAGGGAGTTCGCTTTAAGTGGACACCCGAATGTGCAGCGAGCTTCAACACTTTAAAAGACAACTTGTGTTCCAGTCCAATCCTTGCGTTCCCCAATGTTAGTCAACAGGCGGGAGAATTTATACTTGACACAGATGCAAGTGAATTCGCGATTGGCGCTGTTTTATCACAAAGACAAGCTGATAGGACAGAGTGTGTTATCCAGTACCTAAGTCGATCCCTGAGCAAAGCTGAGAGGCGGTACTGTGTGACTAGGAAAGAGATGCTTGCCCTTGTCTTCTTCGTTCAAGAATGCCGACCATTCCTACAGTACAGGAAGTTCATAGTTAGAACGGATCATAGCTCGCTAACATGGCTTCGTAATTTCAAAAACCCCGAAGGGCAAGTCGCACGATGGCAAGAGCAACTAGCAGGCTATGAGTACGAATGTTTATACCGACCGGGTCGTCTGCACAATAATGCTGACGCCCTATCTAGGAAACCCTATAGACCGCACAGTAATTGTCCATCGTGTACGGACATTAACATAGGTGCGATATCGCTTCACGACGACCAAAGTTATATGTGGGCGCAGGCACAACGTGAAGACCCGCACATTGGGCCGATATACCATAGAAAAATTAGTGAAACCCGGTCGTTGAGCACGGACGAGTTAAGGGGGCAGAGCTACGAAACGCGCTGCCTGCACACAGTTTGGGATAAGTTATTTTTGGATAACGGTGTCCTGTATTATAGGGATAGTGATCAGCATCCACGACGTATCTTGCTACCTCTATCCATGGTAGACGAAGTAATAGAGAGGATACATACTGAGTTAGGACATGTAGGAATATATAAGACCGAGTGGGCACTCAGGCGTAGATATTACTGGCCCAACTTAAAGCGTTCCGTGTGGAATCACATTCGGTACTGCACCCTATGCAATCAACTTAAGCCACCGCGACAGCTAAACAGGGCCCCTCTTCAGCCAATATTGACCGGGTATCCCAACGAGCGTGTTGGTGTCGACATCATCGGACCCATTACTGAGTCGTACAGGCATAATCGGTACATTTTAGTGATGGTTAATTTCTTCACAAAGATGGCCGAAGTAGTAGCCTTGCCCGATGTCTTTGCCGAAACAGTCTCCCAGGCCATTTTTAATGGTTGGATTTGTAGATGGGGTGCCCCCGATCAGCTTCACTCTGACAGGGGAAGTTCGTTCGAAAACGCAACCATACGCGACTTATGTAAATACCTGCGAATCAATAAAACTCGCACGACTGCGTACCATCCGCAAGTTAATGGACAGGTAGAGCGGACGAATAGAACCCTAATCGGTTTGCTCAAAGCGTTCGTTGATAGACAGGCTCCCCGAACGTGGGACGATGCTTTACCAGCCTGCATGCTAGCCTATCGCTCCACGGTACATGCATCAACCCACCAAACCCCCTTTGCCCTTACATGCGGCCGAGAAATGCGAATTATCGAGGACCTTCAAGTGCCTCGCGATAGTAACGAAGTTCCCATCGGCGTGTACCTTACGAGTCTAAACAATAAGATGCGTATCGCCGCAGAAGAAGCACGAATACATCTTCAGGGGTCCCAGAGGCGTCAAAAGGATCACTACGACCGTTTGGCCCACGGAAGTCCTTACGAAGTAGGTGATGTCGTTTGGCTTCGGAATTACTCCGTTGCCCAGGGAATGCCATCTAAGTTTGTAGTTGATTGGTGCGGCCCATATACCGTTACCCGAGTTATTTCGGACACCACGTGCGTTATCCGGGAGCACGAACGGCCTTTCAGCCCCGAGTTTTTGGTACACTTCAACCGTCTCAAACTGGGCGGCCGTCCCGCTGAACCAGATCGTAACCCCGAACCCCCACGCGACGAGGTACCACCCGAAGATATAGAGGAGACTTTCGTACCCGTAGGAAGTAGTCCACATAATTTGGCGGATGAGGTGCACGCTGAGGACAGCGATACCTTTTTCGGGGAGGATGCAGTGTAGCAAATACCCTTAAGATGGCCTCAATTTTTGTTCATTTTGCTCTATATTAAAGATGGCGGCGTACTGTGTCACGACTTGGTTATTTCAGGCGGACATACTCCTATTGGCTAACTGATCGGCTATTTATGTCGGCGAGTTTATGCTATTGGCTATTGTATAAATTAAGCATTCCCATTGGTTTATCTTCTATAATATAGACTTAATCCTGCTGTCTCTTACTATATATAGACGGCCCTATGGAAGGTTGATCATCACTCCCGGCAGCCGCCTCCAAACGTCTCCCAGAAGTCATCTCCGGCCAGGACCAGGACCAGGACAGTCAATCATCCCCGCCAAAGGACGACTTCACTGATTGTTCCGATTGTTGTAGCCAGGACTAATAAATTAGTCCTTCAAATAGTAGTAAAGTTTAAGAGTAGCAGTCTTTGTTTAAACGGTCTTGTTCTTCTTTGGGTTCGGTCGTTTTCATCTAGTAATCGCATTCGTTGTTCTGTTTCGGGTTATAGTCGCACGAAATCGCCCATCGGTCGTCTCGGTTCGTTACAATATAGGATTATGTCCGCTTGAAATAACCAAGTCGTGACACGGTTCGCCCCCATCTTTAATATAGTGCAAAATGAAGGAAAATTGAGGCCATCTTAAGGGTATTTGCTACAATAGAGATATGATTGGTGGTTTTTGTCGGCTTGTGATTGGTGAATTACTTGAAAATGGTTATAGATGTAAGATTTATTGGCACCATAAATTTCGGGAGAGCCCCTCAGTCACAACCCCTCATTGCATTAAGGTCCACGAATGAGAAAAACACGAAATTGAAACTATACAGAAGGGTCATGGGTCCTAGTCAGATAGAGAAAGAAGGTTGAATCAAAATTGGAGGAAGAAAACAGGGAATTGAGTTGTGGGGAATATTGGGCTGGGGAATGTGCGAATATGGGGCCTGAGGTTACCAAGGTAAGGCAAGGTTAACCACGTGCTCCAACTGTTTGCAGAGGTCCGGTTTAAAGCGTCTAATATAAGCAGCTTCCAGGTAAAACAAGATTCGAGATGTTCGTGCTCGAAAAAGAACTCGGAAAGAAGTTATAGGATCTA
>JAYGXS010000004.1:20019596-20211215 GCA_036362985.1 Ligula intestinalis | reverse complement strand
ATTGGAACAATCAGTAAAGTCGTCCTTTGGCGGGGATGATTGACTGTTCTGGTCCTGGTCCTGGCCGGAGATGACTTCTGGGAGGCGTTTGGAGATGGCTGCCGAGAGAGATGATCAACATTCCATAGGGCCGTCTACATATACTAAGCGACAGCAGGATTGAGTCTATATTATAGAAGATAAACCAATGGGAATGCTTAATTTATACAAAAGCCAATAGCATAAACTCGCCGACATAAAATAGCCGATCAGTTAGCCAATAGGATTATGTCCGCTTGAAATAACCAAGTTGTGACACGGTACGCCGCCATCTTTAAAATAGTGCAAAATGAACAAAAATTGAGGCCATCTTAAGGGTATTCGCTACCATAGAGACTAACAACATGTGATGAACTAATGGTCATCAGATAAGTAAGATTTTTTGGTTTTTGTGGTTGCGCTGTGTGATATGATTGGTGGTTTTTGTCGGCTTATGATTGGTGAATTACTTGAAAATGATTATAGCTGTAAGATTTATTGGTACCATAAATTTTGGGAGAGCCCCTCAGTTACAACCCCTCATTAAGTGACTGACTTAAGGTCCACAAATGAGAAAAACACGAAATTGAAAATATACAGAAAGGTCATGGGTCCTATTCAGATAGAGACAGAAGGTTAAAACAAAATTGGAGGAAGAAAACAGGGAATTGAGTTGTGGGTAATATTGGGCTGGGGAATGTGCGAATATGGGGCCTGTGGTTACCAAGGTAAGGCAAGGTTAACCACGTGCTCCAACTGTTTGCAGAGGTCCGGTTTAAATCGTCTAATATAAGCAGCTTCCAGGTAACACAAGATTCGAGATGTTCGTGCTCGAAAAAAGAACTCGGAGAGAAGTTATAGGATCTACCGAATGACATTGCCCATCAATACCGGTGAGCTCCAATAACACAACGTTCTCCTATAACCAAAGACCACACAAAGGCTCTTTCTGAGTTGAAATGCCACAAAGAAATAAATATTTCCAAACCGGACAAAGGGCATGGAGTAGTTATCCTCAATCGCATGGACTATGTCAATAAAATGAAGACACTCTTAAATGATTCTAGCAAATTTCGGCCAGAATTGAAAGGAAAAGATGAAACTAAGGCACTAGAAGATTCAGCCTGGAAGACTATCAAACTTTTGTTGGATAATAATTTGATTGACACCAAAACCGCTTTTTCCTTAAAACCCAGAGGTTCCCTCATTCCGCGACTCTACGGATTACCAAAAACCCATAAAAACGGTATTCCTCTACGACCCATTCTTTCAATGTCGAACTTCCCCTTTCACAAACTAGCGCATTGGCAAGTTAAGGAATTAGAACCAATTCGCCAAAGATTTTCCAAATTTACATTAAAAGATAGTTTCCAGTTTATCGACGAGATCAGCCAGCTCAATTTACAAGACAAATGCTTGCTATCCCTGGACGTGGAGTCCCTGTTTACTAACGTGCCGTTGGATGAAACCATTGATATTATCTGTGCTTATTCATCCGACACACGCCTGTCCCCACAATTACTACGAAATTTACTACAACGTTGTACTAAAAATGTCCAATTTCTGTTCAATGGCCAACTATATAGACAAATTGACGGAGTCGCAATGGGTAGTCCACTCGGACCAACCTTTGCAGATATATTTATGGGCCATCTGGAAGGAAAAGTACTCGCAGAATTGAACCACACAACAATCTACAGACGATATGTAGACGATGTTTTTACGATCGTGGAGAACCTGAAAGAAGCCGAGAAATTGTTGTCCACTATGAACAAGCTACATCCGAAGATAAAATTTACTATGGAACTGGAACGTTATAACCAGCTTTCCTTCCTTGACGTCCACTTGTCCAGACAGACAGATGGCTCCATTTCACGGAGAGTCTTCCACAAGAAAACCTGGAAAGGTCAGTACTTACATTTTCTAATTTTTGTTCCCATTCAATGGAAACGTAACCTGGTTTGTAACCTATTCCAGAAGACTAGAAAAATCTGTTCTGTGGATACTTTGGACGTAGAATTAGGTTGTCTCAAAGCTACTTTACTGAAACGTGGATATCCACCTCAGTTTATAGACAAATATAGTAAACCTCTATGACCCAAAATGAGTAAATATTTAGCCCCGAAGAAGCCAGTATTTAAATCCTTGCCCTTCAAGGGGGATAACGTCCTAAACACTATCAAGAGGCGCTTGCTCAAGACCATAGAAAGAACCTATTACGCCGCAGAACTCATATTTTGCTCTCCAACAAAGCCCCTACCGACTCCTTGTGTCAATGATGCCTTTCCTTTGCACGCCACCTCTAATTGCGTTTACGAATTCATTTGCACTTGTGGATGCAAGTACATAGGGCGTACGCAAAGACAATTGGCAACCAGAGCCAAGGAACATCTACCTAGCGGGCTATTTAAGCAAGAATACCGTTCTCCTCGTTCCTCTATCACTGAACACCTACTGGATACGGGTCATTCGGTAGATCCTATAACTTCTCTCCAAATTCTTTTTTCGAGCACGAACATCTCGAATCTTGTGTTACCTGGAAGCTGCTTATATTAGACGCTTTAAACCGGACCTCTGCAAACAGTTGGAGCACGTGGTTAACCTTGCCTTACCTTGGTAACCACAAGCCCCAGATCTCGCACATTCCCCAGCCCAATATTCCCCACAACTCAACTTCCCTGTTTTTTTTCCTCCAATTTTGTTTTAACCTTCTTTCTCTATCTGACTAGGACCTATGACCTTTCTGTATATTTTCAATTTCGTGTTTTTCTCATTTGTGGACCTTAATGCAATGAGGGGTTGTAACTGAGGGGCTCTCCCGAAATTTATGGTGCCAACAAATCTTACAGCTATAACCATTTTCAAGTTCTCTCCGGGAACAGCATGCTTCATTATTGGTGGATTACGTCTTAAATTTTTCGTCTGGCGTGGTATTCGAACACTGTCACGTGCGCCATCATGACATCCTCTACTGCTGCTGAGGCAAAATTCAGGAGAACCTCTGCGATCGATTTTTTGAGTCGCTGAAGGACCTTGACGAAGCTATTAACCAGTTCAGTAAAGTGAGGATGATATTCAATAGTATACTTTTAGAGAAGCGGTTACTATTTCAAGGCAGGACCTTCACATAAATATCCTGTGGGGTCCATACATGCGGATAAATTTGTGTATGTCAGCAGAAAATATGTATGCATCATAGCTCCGA
Organism: Ligula intestinalis; assembly: GCA_036362985.1. Classification (NCBI taxonomy): domain Eukaryota; kingdom Metazoa; phylum Platyhelminthes; class Cestoda; order Diphyllobothriidea; family Diphyllobothriidae; genus Ligula; species Ligula intestinalis. The sequence continues at coordinate 20,207,992 of JAYGXS010000004.1, read as the reverse complement.
CGAAAAAGTATGGTTAATTGTAATCGCGCTTGATTTTAACTGGTAGGCGTGTTCTATGTAAGGCATACTTCAACGTCTCTCACAGGACGAAGAAGGGCCTCGCCGTTACGGCCTTTAAGTTGGAGCATAATCATAATTCTGTCCCTCCCGAAAATATTGAAACGACGAATATTGCTAAGGAGCATCCTCTGGAGGACTTTCGCAGGCTGAGTCAGTCATCTCCAAGAAATTAGTTTTGTGATCTATGCTTATTACCCGGCATTAGCACACAATCAAGGTCTACTTCTGCGAACTCAGTTTAAAAGAGTCATGCAGGATGGTATCTTCCATACGCTTGATGACCTTTTGTCAAAAATTAAAGATTTTGAGAAGGTAAGGGAGAATATTTTTACCCTGTTGTAATTTTCAGGCAGCAAACTGCAACTTCAGAATAAAACGCAGCGTTCAGTTGCCGACGGCTCACCCCACCTATACCAGTGTGAAATATAAATATATTACTGATGAATATGTTCATGCCGGCATGCCTAATCCAAAAAACGTAAGGAGGCGAACAAGGTTATTTCTTTTAACTTAAATGCAAACGTGTTAGATCAATGAAATTTGGATGCATGGCGAGATTTACAGTCGTCCAATGTAAAGGCGACTTTCAAGTGAAATCGCTACACCTCCTGCATAACCACGTCTGTAGTCGTGCGCTGGTGTCCGCCTATCCAAAGTTCAGAGAGTTTGAGGGCGAAGCCGGTAAACGGCTTCTCACATTGATAAATCTGTTGAGGCCCTCTGCTGGTCGGATAACATTGTATTTGAAAGGTTAGGTTTATGAAAGGCAAACTTTTTTTGTAGATTCCACTGGCATTAAGTACAGAATGAAGGATCTGGCCAATATGCGACGGCGCATAATGCGGTCAGATCCCTCTGCTTTGGGGATGACGGAGGCCCTTCAAAACGTGGAGGGTGGGAGTATTGCTGACTACAAGTACGGCGCAGGAGGGCTCGAAGCCATGTACTTCAAAACACCACGCCTCCAAACCGTGTTTGCTCAGTGTGCGAAGGTGGTGAAGATGGACGGCACCTACCGAACGAACCGTCATGGTTTTCCGCTGTACCACGTAGTGGTAACCGATAAGCACGGTCATGCTCGGTCCGTGTTCTACGCTTTTATTGTTAACGAGACAGCCGAGTCCATCGAATGGGTTATTCGTAAGTTTAAAGAAATTATGGGCACTGCTACCTTGGAAATACGGACTGTTTTCCTGGACAAGGATGCCAGGGAATTAAAAGCCTGGGAGGAAGTATTCCCGGAACAGGTCAGAAATATTTTAATTTGTTTTTTTCCTGTTCTTCAGGCCTTTCGGCGTAAGGCCGTTAGGGTCTTCTCAACAGAGGAAGCGAATTAAGTTATGACTTATGTCAAGAGGGCTGTGAGAACATTAAGTCTTTCAAAATTCAATGAAACAATGCAGCGCATTGAGTGTCATTTTCCTCAATTGTGGCCATATATTTGCGACAATTGGCTTTGCTGCGTGCGCTTCTGGGCCCACCATGCCAGAGGTACTGTCACTACATACGGGGACCATACGACGAATAAGACTGAAAGTCTTAATCGTATGATCAAGGAGTGGTGCAAGTCTTTCATGAGCATCACAGATTGCGTATGCTAACTGGCTAAGTATGTTGTGGCAAAGGAAATAGAGTTCGAACAGTTGGAGGTGGAAGAATACTGCCGTCGCAGGCAGCATAACGACCGACCTTGACATGTTCCAGCTCTATGTCAGCGGCTGACTGCTTACGCCTCGGAGGTCTACCTCAAGCATATTAATGCAAAGAGGAGAGACACATGTATAAGTGAAAGGGTGGACTCGTGCAGATGTCGATTCTTTTTGAATTGGGAACTGCCGTGTGTCCATATAATAAATTATATTGCTGCAAAGAAAGTTCTGAGACGTGCTTCCGTTTGAGTTGTTGTTTATATTCCTCGTACTTTTCCTGAAGAAGTTCATCGATCGTTCTGACGACGAGAACGGTTGGAATGGAGGTGAATAATGACACCACATGATGAACAACAACTCATACGGAAGCACGTCACAGAACTCTTGAAATTATGCCTCAGGACATTCTTCGCCTTCAACGGTCGAGTTAACGAGCAAAATAAGGGGACACCGATGGGCTCTCCTCTGTCTGGGTTAATTACCGAGGCCGTCCTGCAGAGGCTCGAGCAACTGGTCTTCCGATCGCACTGTCCAAAATTCTGGGAAAGGTACGTCGACAAAACCTTTGTCGTAATCAAAAAGAAGGACGTTCAGGACTTCAAGACCTTGCTGAACTCGATATTCCTCGATATTCAGTTTACGATGGGAGACGAAAGTAACAACCAGTTGCCCTTCTTGGATGTGCAAGTTACGAGGACTTCCGAGGGAAGGATACGAACTACGGTATACCTACAATTCGGAAGTAACCACCCCATTGGTCACAAACACAGTTGTGTCAGATCTCTATGTCAACGGGTTCAAACACACTGTAGCGATGAGGACGGGAGAAAGGAGAAGGCAAAATATTTACACTCCCCGTTCTCAGCCAATGGTTATCCACGGTCCTTCCTGCGTAAATACCGACGAAAACCCACCCGACAGCGGCCGAACGACGAAAAACCGAAGTTTTGGTTCGCGATCCCCTATGTAAGGAATGTTTCGGAGGTGACAGCTCGAATCCTGAATCCTTTTGGAATTGGGATTGCCCAAAAACCGGATTCGACTATCGGACAGCAGATAATGCGACCCAAAGACCCGCTGCCGACAATGGAACAATCAGCAGTGGTCTACAGCATACCTTGCTTAAATTGCAGTGCAAGGTATATTGGTAAAACGGGAAAACGCCTCTGTAAAAGACTGCACGAGCACCAGCTGGCAGTCGACCGCGAGGACAGACTGTCACTGGTATATGGCCACATGAAACGGGAGAAACACAAATTCGCTTTCAAAAACGCCGAACTCATAGGCCGATCCAACGACAAAATCCAGCCTATCCGGCCCTGCGTACCAGACTTCAATCGATCCAGCCGAGGCATATCACGCCAATGAGCGATTTACAGCTTCGTCAATGGCAGCCACCACTGCAGCAGGGGGCAAGAGTAAGCCGCAGTTCGCACGATAGGCATGAATCACCAAACCCACCGGCGAGCCCAAACGAGCGAACGGGCTTATCAGCGCGGGCCACAACGAAACTTTCCACCAGACTATGAAGGGAGATCTCGCAGTAGCCACACTGACGCACACGAGTGGCATGCAGACCCAGCGGTGATTACATCAGTCGTGCAGGGGATGGGGGACGCACGTGACCGTCAGCAGACCGATGGCAGACGCCCGCTGAGCGCGCGCGATGGGCGGACAGATCCACCGATGACTACAACAGCCATGCAGCCGATGGGAGACACGCGAGGCCGCCACCACTCCGGGTGCAGTCGCCCTTCGAGCGCACGCGATGTGCAGGCAGATCCACCGGGGACTACAACAGACGAGCGGGTGACGGGGGTCACGCGAGGTCGTCTGCAGTCACCCACGGAGAGGCAGAGACCAATCCAGGACCAACAGAATGACCAGGGTCGGTGCATTCGGCCAAAACCAATCAATGACCAGCAGGACGACCAGGGTGCGCAGGTAACACACCCCTGTCATACGAGAAAGTCAGCGAGACAAACCAAATCAAGGCAAGCAGGAAAAATCACCTTACCACTCTGATGATGGAAACAAGCGTGTTTTCGAAACGTCAGCACCAATATAGTGTGGTCCATGAAGGCGCCTTTTCTTCTTCATCTTCTTTGGGGGATGGGGAGCGGGATAATTTATCTGGACCTCGTTTGTTTATTTATGTTTATATATATATATATATATTACGGCAAAACGTGCACTATGCGAAAAATAAACGTTGAAACACCATTGCACCATTTACTGTCTATATTTATCTGCCTGAAAACTTGCTTGCATTGTTGATATATTGATGTGTTAACTAGGGAGTTCAAAGGTGCAAGCCAATTTGTTTCTCAAATAAACTGACTGAGTAACCCTTTCTCATCTCACCGCCGCGATGCTATATTTTTTCTCCCACGACAGTTATCGTCCCAAACCCTCAACACTAGGATCCCATCTAACTACATCATATCATACCATACTACCTATTTAGGCAATGTTTTCTCCTACATTTTTTTGGAAATCGGTGGTTCACTGAACGCAGCCACCGGTGTAGGGTTTTTACTATAGCACTACGTTTGTAATGAAAGCGCCCCTTTGAGCCTTAAATATACAAGTTATTATTATTCATTGTTAAAAGAGCTCGTACGTGCATCGCTAGCAACCGGCACTGACATCGATTTAGCATTGTCCATGCATACAGAGTACGATCCGTTGATAGAGAAGCCGCATAACAAAGTTCATAATAAGTTTATTGAAGCATCTAAGCTTTTAAAGATAACAAAAAAAGTTCAATGAAACCGTAAATTACTGAGAAATAAAAGCTGATATGTAAAAGAAATAAAAGGTATGACAGGTAGAATATGAATGGTCAGCCAAACCTGTAGAAGTTTTAGGACAACGCTATTCACAAGAAGCTGAGAAAAGGTAATGCTTTGGGGAGGCGACAGAAATAATTTTTTTTCAGGCAAACCTGATTAACACATGGACAACACAGCTACACTTCTTAAAGGTATGTGCACAGTATGAAGTGTAAACATCGAACTCTGTTTCATGCTGTTTATGTACGGATTTCTATGGGCGGTATGAACGCGTAGACAGTCCGAACCTTCTGACGAGGATTATATTCGTGACGCATCTTTCAGGGTTTTATTTTGGCGCAGATTTTTGCAGTTCTATGTTAGTCTTTTGCCCATCGGTACAATAGTTTAGCCCTGTCTACGAAAGCGTTTAATATCCCCTTCATAAACTTAGGTTATGCAAGCTAGGAAACAACTATATAATTCAAAAATTTAAGTAAAGTCAGCATCTCAACTTAAAAACTCTTAACTATTAGGTACCTAAATTAGGTTTACCATTCGAGCACGCTGCGTGTCCTTGATTGTTTTTGTGTGTCACTAATATGCCCTTAGTGGGTATTCTGGTGGCGTTAATCTCACACATGGTTTGCAACCACCAATATGTAACGAGCGAAGAAACTGAATGATTGTTTAAGTACACCAATGTCGTACTTTTGGTGCGGACCCAGAATGGAGATGCTGTGATCGAGTGTCAGTGAAGAAACTGGTGCCCTATTCCCTCACAGCCGCTGACCCCCTTCCCGCCGCCGTCATCGTCAATCGTATCGCAGTCCCACACACAATGTCAGCACTCCCGTCTCGCCCCTGCTGTCGCCCACAGCACTGTATTCCCCACCGGTAACTGATCAGACATAAGAGAACACACTCCACTCCAGATGGGACTTGCATCTATGTAACGCCGTTCCCTATCCCCATATTATTTTCTTACTCTGTACGTATTCTTTATTACTAGTAGATTCCTCCTCGTATATTCACGTTCCCTTTTACTCCGGCCTTGATATTTGTGTGCTTGGGTGATGCTTATAAATCCAATTCCGAGTTTCCGCTACAGAACCATCTTCACGTCTCTTATCCTTTAGGTGTGTGCCAACCTCGACATCCCCGGCCCGCTACAGATAGGAGGGTGCGAAAAAGGGATGGGTTAAAGTGATGGTGAACCAGCGGTGGAAGCTTTTAGTTTTAGTTGCAGTATTATTGATGAATGATACTCTTAAATTCTTGGAAGAATACCAGCAGACCGGAAGGCAACGGTTCGCTAGGACCTACTAGATCATTGTTTCTATTTCATTTAAATAGCGTTAACAGCATCTGTAATAGCTCATCGATGCATAATAATGGTCTTTTTTTATTTTTTACAATAAAAATGAGTATACGTATCAGTTAAGCGTATTTTTAAAGTATGATGTATTGAAATGATTTGTTGCAGTAGGGCGAGTCTAATCCTTCTGTTACAGAAACGTGAAGTTGCCGGGAACCCCGAGCGTAAACGAAGTTGCAGTCAATTACTATTATAATTTGAACGCCTTCGAATCAATTGAAATACAAATGGATTACGCGAACAATATGGACCATAGCCGCATGGACCATGGTGGCATGAACCATGGCAACATGGGGGGAAATCCCAACACAACCGGGTCCCCTCCAATGGTGCATATGATGATGATGACTGTTTGTACTTTTATAACTTGTTATTATTTCTTAGATGTATTTCAACACAGATATGCCCTTTTATCTTCTATTTCGGGAGTGGGAGATTAACACACCTGGAAGTAATTTCGCTTATTTTTTGACATCTTTCTTGAAGAGCTTGCCGCTGCATTTTTTGGCTGCTTCTTTTTGGCGATGCTATACGAAGGCGTCAAGGTAAGACATACGGTTGCATAGTTCTTTACATTTACCATACTTCTGCTACGCTGCAGCAAACATTGTATTATAACTTTCACTGATCTGTTGTCCTGTACGTTTCTCCAATAAAGTGTCTTAGATGATCAAGATGGTCATCAAAACAGCAACGTATCTGATGCAATTTATAGGAATTTACTTCTGCGCTACCTACTATTTAACTCGTATTCAGTTAAAATACTCTATTTTAAATGCTGATAACCCCTCCGCTGTTGGTTTCATGTGTCAGTACGCAATTTCCGTATCTAGCCACCGTGCTTTCGTTGATTGACTTCATTTTTCGTCTTACCGTTTCATCTCAATTAGTGTACCACTGTCTTTAAGAAAGTATAGCCCACCATCTACCTAGACAAAATATACACCTTGAATATTCACCACAAGTAATGCAGTAACCACCCATAAATGGTGGAACGTGTGACCGCAGTTTCATACCTTTCTATTAGGAGTGATGTGATCAAAGGAAAATTTGATCACGTCAGTGTCCGATCAACATCGGAAGCCAATAAAGTTCTGTCATAACTCTCAGCACATAATCTTCTGTCTCCGTGAATCATATATATGCTTAATAGAAACTGATGCTTGAAAAGTGCCGTGTGCTCTTTTAGCAACCGTTCTCCGCCACCCTTAGTGCCTCTAAGAATTCCCATTTGGATATTCACAAATCACAAAAGCAATTAGATTGAATTGTGTATGCATGACGCTGGAAATTTAGCGAATTTCTTAAATCATAGAATTCCATCTAGAGATTAGAAAAATATGACACGAAGACTGTTTTACCAAGGAAATCTCCCTCTGGAAATGCCACTGTCTGTATTGGACAAAGCATTTAATTACACCACATCGCCTTAGCACGTCCTGGTGCAAAAAGAAACCTTATTCTTAATATAAACAGCTAAAAAATCAGTACAAAAAGGTATATCTTCCTACCAATACCACTGGATTATTCTGTTGGTAGCCCCGCAGTTTTTTAATCGAAGTATCGCTGTTGACAATTTAACATCTTTGGGCTTGTATCACACACCTCTGCAGTAGCATGTATTTTCTTTAAAGACTAGGTCAAGCTTCCAGCTGCCTCACTGAATCCATATTTTTTAATCTGTTCTATTGTTTTCGTTGTTTGGCACTTATCGTTCCTTATACAAAAATAGATTCCGCAAGGTTCTGCTCAGTGTTTTCGGTGGCCCATAATAGCTACAAATCAATATATCTTAGTATAGCTATCTATGTTGGGTTAAATATACATAAGAAACTAGGGCGGAAAAAGAGTATCTCCTTATTGGAGTAATGAACACAAGTGTACTAGAGATACACATGTGTCTGTTTAAGCGAAAAAGATGCAATCACTGGAACAAGAGTTTTTGTGTGTCTGTTTCAAAAGGAAACTTGCCGTGTCATATAACCTACGAGTTGCTTGGCCACCTGTTTCCTATTTGAGGCTCCACCAAATTAAAAATGTATTTGGTCTTCGAAACTTGTCAACACTCCACTTTTTAGCCTAAAGCTCAGAAGCATTTTTACCTTGCAGTCTTTTTGCTTGTTTTCGGTTTGAACCACTCCCATTGTTTTTACATTAGAGTTTTCGCGAACGTCTTCTTGCTGGAAATTTTGCCGCTCCATGTCCCCGCTGCCAGGCTGAGGACTTAAAGCGTAACACTGAAAACACGTCAGTGGCTTGTTCTTCACGCGGACCCGATGGACCCCATCCTACCGACATTCCTACAGCAGTTTCCGAAGGTCACGTCCCAGGACATTGTACGCGGTCTGGCGGGGTGTACGTTCCTAATTCTTTAAATCGCATATTGATGACTTGGGTCAACACGCCTGTTTATTTTCACCTTTTTTGCGTTTCTGTATGTGCAGTCTTGGGAAAAATGTAATACAACAGAGAAGATAGTAAACATTTGACATATTCTGTAGTTTAGAGGTACTCGCATAATTTTTTCCTGCAGTAGCATTGGTGGAAATTGTTTGCCATTCTGCATTTACGCAGTCCTTGCCAGCGTCTCGTTAAGTTTTTCATACCAAACAATCGGAATCGAGAACAAGCTTTCGTATCTCTCCTTGTTTCCTCCAACCCAATTTTATCCGTTTCCTAAAAAAAATGTGGCGATTGCTACGAGTGGAACTATACAAAATCATACGGGGTTAGTTCTTTGGCCGCAGCGTTCGCCGAAGCGATAGTAACTGACCTAGAGTAGATGCTAAGAAGAGCCTTTTGCAGACCCTGGGCCTTATTATGTTGAGTGGTTATCCAGTTTACATTATTTATTGGAAAGTTTGTGATTATGCCCTTGAAATGTCTTTGTTAGTCTCCACCAGGACTTACCCAGTCTCCAGCTTCCGAATTACACGCAGAAATCCGGAAGAATGATGCCTGTCTGTCAACTAAACTATTGGTCATGTGGTCCGCCCACAGGTGACAAATAGTGAGGCGGTCTCCCGTGAAGCCTATTTGCAAAGTAAACAAAAACCGTTTCTATTGATTAGTCAGTAGTCAGCTAGCAGCGCAGTGCTAATGGAATGCGAAAGATTTAGACCTAACAGACAGTGATAGCGCTAACATTAATAGTCGGACCTCGGCCTTAAATAGCACCGTCCCTATATGCAACCAATTTTACGAGGAAATTTTCTAAAATTGATGCACCACGTCTTATCTGCACCGGCACGAACTTTTAAAAGGTGAAATTTTACCCATTTAATAACAACAAGGTTTTGGGTTAAGAACGCGCATGTTCCTTTAGCCTTTTTTCGATAGGTGCATTTTAGTGATTACAACGAACCAGTCAAGCTCTGCTTGCGTGCAATCTGTTTACTTACCGACTGACATACGTTGCGTTTTTGTTTTTGCCTTTTCTGTGTACGTCATCTACTGACCAGTTAACGCGCATGGCTGAAAATTGTACTTGGGTTCCCTCGCCATTATAGTGCCACTGTCGGGTCAGGCCAGTGATCGCTCAGACTACACGCCGCATTATTCACCATCTCTGACACACAATATTTGTTTATTGGCATAAAACATAAATCAGAGTAATTTCAAGCAAAGCATCTTGTCGAGTTCTAATTACGACTCTTTTCCGTATGAAATGACTGATTAGGCACTGTAGATTTTTTCCTTTGACTTTCGAGGCCTTCATAAATGCAGTTATTCTTTCCAGAAAAGTTGTGTAAAAGATTCAGTTTACACTCAGCTTATGAAAAAAGATGGCGTAAAATTTGCCTACTTGGAGGCGGATGGTACTGCAGTTTAAAAAAACATTAATTTCAACAATTAAATTAATACAGAAGAGGTCATAGAAACAGGTCAGGAAGATCAATTAGTAAAGTGGTTAATTAGTCTAATTAGTAACGTAAGTAAGAGGAGCACTGTGGACAATGAGATAGGGGAAAAAAATTAAAAGCAAAAATGCGGGCAGGGGAGGTGTGAATCAAGGAGCCGGATGTTACCAGGGTAGAGCAAGGTTCACAACATACTCCAGCTGTTTACATAGGTCGAGGTTTGACCGTCGTATAGAGGCTGCCTGCAGGTAGCGAGTTGTACCAGTTGTTCGTGCCTGAACAAGTACTCGGAAGGATGTTTTGGGGCCTACAGAATGGCCCTATCCAATAGGTGTTCAGTAATGGAAGAACGGGGGTCCTATTATCCTGTTTTACTAGCCAACTCAGAAAGTGCTCCTTAGCTCTGGCTGCCAATTGCCGTCGTGTTTGCCCTATGTACTTGCATCCGCAAGTGCATGTAAATTCATACATACAATTTGTAGTGGCGTACAGTGGCAAGGCATCCTTCGCAGTTGGAATTGGAAGGTTCTTTGTCGGCTCCCTGATTCACACCTCCCCCTGCCCGCATTTTTGCTTTAGCGTTTTTGCCCCTATCTCACTGTCTACAGTGCTTCGCTTACTTACGTATAAATTATAAACAGTCTTGGGAAGTTTTCTTGATTATAATCCTGTGGTTTAAAGAGTATGCCGTTCGACCACTTCAATTGTATCATCAGTACCAGGCGGCTGCTTTACCCGAACGTGTCAATGCACCCAAAAAAAATCAAGTTCTAGGGAGTTATTGAAGAGTGGGGAATTTTGTCGACTGCACGTTCTACATTCATGCTGACTCATTACTGAAAATTGCACCAGAAGGAGGGAGCGGGCCGCTTCCTATGAATTCGACATCGGTTGTGCAGCCGCCATCTCCAGGCTAATAGGACCCTTGCCTAAACCACCTGGTGCTTTCTACGTGGATACTTTTGCAGAACAATCCTGGTGTTCTGCTCCCTGACGCAATTTTTGCGTCAAAAGATAGACGACTTCGTACACCTTTTTAGCGAAAGTACCTCGAATAGACACTCCTGTCATAGTTAGCTCTCGGTGTGTCTTAAGGTGTCTAGTGGTTCAAAAAAGCAGCAGGATATTTGCAGAATGGCTTCTGCGATCGCTAAAAATCTCCCGAAGTTACACAGTGCACTATTTAAATGTAAAAAAACGCATGCTGTGTGAGGTAAGGTGCCGTGCGTGAGTGATTGAGTTGATTTTTGGCCCATCTGTCAAAATCCGCCCACTGCGACGCCAACCGTTCTTTCCTTTACCACCTACTAAATACTTTTACGTAGACTGTCTTCTACATTTCGAAAGGTTAAATAGAGAAAGTTCATCTAAAATATCCTCACTATGCCCATCGCCTGAATGTTGCGCGAAAAAGCGGTTAAGATTTGCATTCGGTTATTTTCACAACCCAACGGTACTCCTTACGCATACCTAGCAAATTTCGAAGAAAATTGATTTTTTTGTACTGGTTTTACCTAGTTTGCTACGCACGCTTCGAGGTAAGAATACTGGCGTTGGGTGAGTGGAGCTTTTGCGTGTTATTGGGTGGAGCCTTTTTGGTATTGCAATGTAGGTACCACCTTCTTAAGCGCCTCAGTGACGCCGGCAGTCACACGAATGAGTTGCTGTACTTGGCCATCGGCACTCACAGGCGCCTTCAATGCACTCCACCAAGTTTTTTTGACGCCAACTGATCTGTACCTACAGATCTGCGCTGCTTTGGGGACTAGTACTGCATCAAAACTCAATGACAAAGTACGCGAATGCGGCATAATTAAGACTCGTGGCTGGGAATGCGGTGCATGGTCAAAGTCAGAATGCCACAGTAAGTGACTTATTTAGCGATTGTTTCCCACACTCAGAACGACTGCAAGCTCACACTTGAAGAATACCGTCTATCCGGTTAGCCGCACTCATTTATGATTTGTAGTTGAGTTTACGACAGCATGGTACTAGAAACAGCAAGCCCAAACAAGCGCATTTCGACAACGCTCTGAAGGTGTCGTATTCTACACGCAATTATAGACCGAATACCCTAGTAAGTTATCGATTTGAGCCTTTTTAAGGCAACCGAGTGAATTCAGTGAGCTCCCGCACCCAAGTTAGTGCATTACCAAATCTTCCCTGCTAGTACTCTTGTCGTTTATAGGCTTTTTGCGTATAATTAGATCAGTCCTCGTAGTTGTGGGTCTTATCATTAACGTTCCTCCCTCCTGCTATCGAAATTCTCTCCAACAACCACGTTATGCTCTATACCTAGGTTTTTGTATGCTATCGATATCAGCAATATCCCTCGAGGACCGAAGAACATTACAGAGAAAGGCCAGGGAGGCTGAAATGGCCCACTAGTAACTTATTATTCGTCATTAGTCAGGTATTACCAACCCTAGGTGTTGTGTCACCCGAGACTCGAACCCCCGACCTGTTAATTAGGAGTACAACGTTCTACTCTTTGATCCAAAAGTTCTCGGCCGCACCGGTTTAGGTCAGAAGATATTCACACTGGTGCATAGGCCTTCCTGTCTATACTCCTATCCGCCTTGCTGCTGCTGGCAGCAAAGTTCGAGAATGAGCCCCAAGTCAGAGCGGGTTGAGTGAGTCCCGTAGCCAATCGGTGAGCGCACTTGAGGGCTTTTGAAAAGTCCGCGACACAGAAAGGTAGCTGCCCACGGAGAGTACTTCCTTGATACCTCCTGGTGCACAGTGACTATTACAGTAGTCGCCGGTTATTAAGCCCACCTCGGGCCCAGACCAAATTGGGCTTAATAAGCAGCTGGGCCTATTGTCAGTGGGCTTAATAAACGGTGACTACTGTAGTGTTGGTTAAAGCACGCGCTCTTTGTGCGTCTAGTAGGGTGCTTTTTATTTAGAAAATACCGTTGGAGTTACCGTCTCACCGCGTCCACTTGAAGCAGCCGGTGATTGACATCTAGATGCATAAAGATTTTCTGACGAATGGTCAGTTGGTGACCAATAGGAAACTTGCGCATACTAGCCTTATCTAGGCAATCAATTTTGCAAGTCAATAATGGAGAATATGCGAGTTCCAGGAAGCAGTGCAAAAGGAGAGGATGCGATCAGTTGAACAAAAGTTTTATTTTCCTGACGTTTCGGATTCCGTCCTGAATCCTTAATCATAGGTGATGGTAGTATGGTCATAGTCATGCACATATATGGTTGAAAGATGCACAGGTTGCACGGTATTTATAGTTTATAGTGGTCATCTGCGTGCGTGCGATAATTATTCACCTCTGTAGCCACCGCTTGGGTTTTAATTGATGCGGTATTGCCTTGAAACTTCGCTTTCGACTCACTAATTGCCACGATTGCCTTGTCAGCGTCGGATGCGGGCCTGATAATTGCATGACAAATTTTCCCACTGTCGTCAGAGTGGTTGTTTTCTGCGCATGACTATGACTATGCTACCATCACCTATAATTAAGGATTCCCGACGGAATCCGAAACTTCAGAAAAATACAACATGTTCCAGTGATCACATCCTCTTATGAATTTTGCAGGTATCTAAGTCAATTTTGCAAGTCAATACATGCCCACCAATATCGTTTTGTATCATAAAATTTCTCTTTAAGCGTAAAAAATTTTCTTATGAGCTTCTTTATAAAATCGAGCAGAATTTAAGAAGTTAAAACTGTCGTGAACAAGTCAGCTGAGCGCTCTTCTCGCTTCTCGTGCTTTGCCAACCCAGTTTATGATAATGTCCCGGCACCTTTTTCGAACGGTGCCCTTCAAGTCAAACAGAATGCAAAGACCAGACATGGCAGGTGTTAATCTTATATAGTGATCTTTTGGGATTTTGCAGAGACAGGCTCATATGGCTTTTTATAGAACTGTTTTAAGAGTTGGCAACGCCAGATCATTCCTACGTATGCATCCCTTTGTTTAAAATTCTGACTCAATTTTTTGCACCCTAACCAGTCACAACGATAGCAGAACGTTGGTGAACTTTAGAGATCAAACAAAAAAGAACGGGTAACAGATGAGCCTAAAAAAGACTATATATATAGATATATATGTATAATACTAGGGATGCCGAAGCATCACTGACTGCATTTGGCAGTGTTGAAAGACCGCCTGTATCCTATCCTGGTGGACGGCTTAATCGAATTTCCTCAACACCCACAGGCATATGGCTATTCCCCATGATAATGGACTCGCTCCAACATACCATCCAAAACTATCAAACCTTTCTCCATCTTCTATTAGTGTTAGTTACTTTCACTCCGCACGGAGAGGTGCATGCGTTAGAAATCCTGTTTAACCTGAATGTCCTTTCATCTATGTAGATTGAAGTGTTTAAATTCCAATTTCTACTGTGCTCTTCCCTTATGCAGAGACCTCGGCTACTTCACGAAGATTCACCTTATGCAGACCGGTCTCCACGTGCTTCACCTTTTTCTCTCCTACATGGCAATGCTGATCGTGATGACCTACAATGTCTACATGTTCTTGGCTATCGTTCTGGGTGCTATGTTCGGCTACTTCATTTTTTTTAGGCGCCGCTTCGTCATGTTCAACGAGCAGGACTGCTGTCACTGAGGTGACAACGATTTCTCTCTCTCTCTCCTCACCCAGTGGAATTACCCACTCACTCTGAATACATTTTACTGATCAAAAACTGTCTCGATTGTGCCGTCCTTGTCTCTCCCTTTTCTAGTCGCTGTCTGCTCCCCCTCGTAAAGACCGTTTAACGTATTCTGCAGTCCTGGAGTCGTAACTACTCCGAAGTCTTTCATTAACAACCGCCCTCCTGTTTGCGTGTTATCGGTCTCCGACAAAATTTCTTTGTTACCTCTTGTTGCCTCACCGGTACGGAAAGAAGGAAACAGCCACCTCCTTGCCCTCTGCTCCCCCTTTTTTCGTTTAATACTCTGCCGTATCCCTGTTGTTTGTTTGTCCTACTCGAACCGTTTTTTATATACCAGAAGTGACTTACCGTGTCCTGCTTTTGAAGTGTTCAACCTCATCATTCGGGAATTCGATTTGGCGCTGCTGGTGGTTTGGCTCGTAGAGAATCACAGGCACTGTTGTGGGTCACTGGGACACTTAAACATCAGATGGGAGGAGGGGGGATGAGTTAGTGGATTAGGTTTGTAATTATCAGAGGTCTGTGCGCCACTGGAGTTTATCTAAATGGCTTCTTACCCGAAATAGTTAAATCCAGAGTCACACTCTTTGTTGTGACCAAGGGGATCGAAGCCCTAGCGTTGGCTTAATCAGCATCGCTTCTGACAAGTGATGGCGTCAGTGCTAGCATCAGTACCACTACACATCTTGTCGAGATTGAGGGGATATGAGCCCAGTGCGACTTTTATCAGCGTCACTTACAAAAAAGTCAGTAATAGTACCAGCAAATACAATCCCTAAGCTACACCCTAGTAAGCAGTATTAGAAGTAGTAGTATTGGGAGTACCACTACTAGTCCTGGCTTGCTAAAGTTTGGCTAGACACCTAATATAAGTGAGTGAGGGCAGACAGGGCAGTGATACCCGCACAAAGTCTACTATCACTAAAGGCTAAGTTAGGCGGTGTTTCAGGCCGCATCTGGAAAAGGCGGCTTACGCCTGATTCCTGCTCGGTCATCTCGACTTCGGTCTTTTCACCGGTCAAAGCGGTTAAGGTTAGAGTGGGGTACCTGACCTCAGTCACCTGCTCTCGGGCAAAGAGTGAACATCATCGCTTGCGATGGTCGGACTAACGCATGTTCAGACTAGGATTGACAAACATAAGCACGCATACACTCTGGGTAAGGATGACCGGCCATAGTCGTCTTGTAGACGACGTTTATTGTCCTCTCTGGATTTGTTTGTGACTGGGACTGACCGTTTTAAGCTTTTTTTACAAACTCCCTAGATTTTTAAGAAAGCACACCGGATAATCAAGGGCAGTTAAGTCTGCGACTTTGCAACTTTTTGGGACGACAGTATGCCATCTGCAGGCTTTCCAATACTGCTAAACAGTATGTACCATGGTCCGTGATGCTGTCATATTTCATGAGTCTCTGCTTATTGCCACGATTTGTTTTGTCCCAGAGATTCTGTCTACTTCTTTATTAACTCTAACCCGAATGCCTCTAGAACTGAGGTAGTTACTCCAATCTGCGCGTGACTTTCGCCTCCCGCGGCTGCTAGCACCTGCGCACGCACCGGTGTCTGCCT
Organism: Ligula intestinalis; assembly: GCA_036362985.1. Taxonomy (NCBI): domain Eukaryota; kingdom Metazoa; phylum Platyhelminthes; class Cestoda; order Diphyllobothriidea; family Diphyllobothriidae; genus Ligula; species Ligula intestinalis. Next base: position 20,192,056 of record JAYGXS010000004.1, on the reverse strand, counting down.
ACTCCAGTCTGGTCCGGCCAATCATCACAAGGATCCAGGCATTGCTCTATAAAGTGGAATTTACAAAATGGTTGGCTGTTTATAGGTTTTTACTTTAATAAACGTTCGTAGACATGATTCTAAGTCCTTTTAGGTGCATAGTCAAAATGTATATGCGAAGTGGTGGCTTCGGACCGAAAACTTTCACAGTTTATGCTCCGCTGTAGTGTATGGCTTCTCCACAGCCCCAACATATCCATTTCAATAAAAGGGGTTTGAACGCCAGCCCTTTCCGAATTGGCCTCACGTCGAAGTGGAGTAGCATCGTCAACTTCTAAAATTACCAACCAGTCCTTCTCGTGATGTTTAGTGGGTCGTTTGATGCGATTGCCGGTGATGCTGCTGCCAACTTACATAGACTTGGTGGGTTTAATTTACTTTACGAGTTGCAGCACTTCACGTATTTTTGCCACATTTTTGCCAATTCTTTCGACAGACAGTGCACCTCACTTGTTGGTAGTTTATCTTGTTGACATAGTTGGCATTGAGAAGAAGAAGAAGAAGACTCGATCGCTGGGACAATATGTTTATTCACCTGACGTTTCGATATCCGTCGCATTGTTTTTCCGTCTGACTTTGAGCTCTGAACCTCGGTGCTTTCCTTAACAGAATATCCCTAGTGGACATGTTGGTGAGTTGGTCGATTGCTTAGTGGTTTACTTTCGGTGGGCTCCAAACAACCGCAATGATGTCAGTCAGTCGGTCTAGGTTGTTCTCCACTAGTATAACCCGTTTTATTGATTTCCCGACAACCAGCGCACCAACTGGCTACAGTTGGTGCATCGTTCCTGATTCTATCTGAAACCTTCTCTTATCGACTGCGACTGCAACTAAACGCCATGTAGCGAACGTTCCACAAATTCCAATTAAATAACCTCCATAAATTTTCTACTCGAACTGGGGTTGCTACAGCGCCTACGTAGTGACACGATTGATGACAGTCGTTTCTGCCTCGCGAAAGTGCATTCTCGCCGGATGTCTTACAAATCAGCCCGGATGAAAGTTTGGGACGCGTGTAAGCTCATTTATTTTTGATTCTTTGATTATAAACTAGTTCTCCGAACAGCAGCAGTAAAATTGCTTTATTAGCTACACATAATTCCAATCTACCTTACCTTAAAAATAAAGTGGCTGTAACTTAATTACCCAGTTTTTACATTAATGTACCCCTTAATTCATGCAGTCGAGTCTCTTAGTTTAGACTTGCTTGGCTTTCATAGTGCAGTCGAGTCCTTCAAAGCTCAGTCCAAGCTTTTTAGCCTATTGCAGTCTCAGCAACACTGTTGTCCTCTATTACCAGTACATGTAGCCCACCTATTTAGAACGATGATGGTCTGACCTCCGAAAAATGGTAGCGTCAGAGTTATCACAAGTTCTACTACACTTATTACTGACATGAGAAGATATGAGCCCAGAATTGACTTTAATCACTACTCTACAAACGCTTTATTATTGTCAAAATGCTAATCACTATTACATCCCACAGATTGGGAGTGTATACTGGGTGCGATTCCTTAAAAAGCATACACAGGCAGTACTAATAGTATACTTAGTACAGGCCTTACTTTAATTAGCACTTCTAGCATAGGCATGTAGCTTCATCGACATCTTCTTAATGCGTACAGTTCTATGGATAGAGATGAGAATGCGGAAACCATGACAAACGTAGCCTTGTTCATGACCTCAAGCATGCACTTACCCGAAATAGTTAAACCCAGATTCACACTCCCTGTTGAGACCAAGGGAATTTGAGCCCTAGCGTTGGCTAAATCAGCGTCACCTCTGATAAATGGTGGCGTCAGTGCCAGCACCAGTACTTCTAGACTTCCTGCCGTGATTTAGGGGATATGAACCCAGTGCTGACTTAATCAGCGTAACTTCTGACGTGCAAAACAGTCAGTACCAGTACCATCAAGTACTACCACTAAGTTACACCATAGTACGTAGTATTAGAAGTAGCAGTACTAGTCCTGGCTTACTAAAGTCTGGCTAGACACCTACTATAGGTGAGTGTGGGTAGATAGTACAGTAGTACCCGCGAAAAGTCTACTGTCACTAAAGATTAAGTTAGGCAGTGTTGCAGCTTGCATTTGGAAAACAGCCTACGCTGGAACCTGTTTAGTCTTCGAGACTCCGGGTGAAGGTGAAGAGCCGCTAACTACGTCCTTTATCACTTTAAAGCGAACACCTGAGACTGTCACCTTCTGTACCAACCTGTTGGTGCACTTGGTTGACCTCATCGAAACCGATGGTCAGACGCACACACGTAGTGACACAAACTAAGTTAAGGACCCCTTGGCATTTTTCCCCTTTCTGACCCCTTGATGTAACTAGAATCTGACCCCTTGCTCTATCGCGAGGGGTTAAGTGAGCCTAGCCCTAGTAACCGCGATCTTCAGACCATGGTTACTTAGTAGATGAGAAGTCTCTAAAAGGCCACAATAGAAGAAACAGTATATTGTGTGCACGTAGGAACGGACAATAAGGAGAAAGAAGTCTGACTTTGGAGAACAAGACCAGCCAGGAGATCCAGCCCGGCCCAAGTGCCAGTTTTACAACAGTCAGGCCAGTGGGCAGAGAGAGCAATGCACGCGCATAGTGTTGCTATTCGTCACCTAATCAGAAAGCAATTTTTTGCGGCAACTGTGATTGGCTGATCCAGGTGTCGAGAACCGCAGTCGAGATTCTAGTGGAGTTCATTTCGATGCGAGCTAGTCACTACAGATTTCTGAACTCCATTTCACCTTTCTTCCTGTTGATTGGATGCTTACATCTTTGTCACTGTACATTCTCTCATATTAATGTAATTGTCTGATGATGCATAATCGAAAGCATGCCTTCATGTCACTGAATTTAATGTAAGAAAGGGTATTTTGACCAACGCCGTCTGGAGAATGCGAGGGAAGTTATAAAAAGGCCGAAGGTAAACGAAAACTACCCAATAATTCAGTAGGTCTCATTCCACGGCACGATTCTCAATCGAAACGAGTGAGGTACTCAACCAAACGCTAACATGTTATTGCACATGGAAGGATGTAGAATCATGCCCACGAGCGCTTATTAATACAAACCCTCATAAACAGCCAATAATTTTTTTTAAATGTTTCACTTTAAAGTGGAATTCCTATTCCGGCATCCTTGGCCGGACCGAACTGGAGAAGACGAGCGCACGGGCTAGTAGCCGCGGGAGGTGAACGTCACGCGCGGTTTGGAGTAACTATCGCAGGGGCTAAGTAAGTAAAACCGTAGCAGCTGCGATCTTCACACCATGGTCCCTTAGTAGAAAATAAGTCAGTGGAGGCCAGAGTAGAAGGAATATTTTATTGTGTACACAGAGAAATGAAGAATAAAAGGGAAGAAGATTGTCTACGGAGAGCACCGACTTCCGCTAAAGCGGCCTGATCCGAAGTGTGGCATAGTTGAGGAATCCCCGCGGCGTACACGCGTGCAGGCTTTCTATTCGTCGCTGGCCAGGAAGCAGGTTTTGCGAGACGCCGCTCTCACGTCCGGATGCTAACTTGTTCCAACCAGTTCTCTGTACAACAGACAACGATGCCTTCTCAAATTACGTCCAAATTCCCAACTCCCCATCCGGGCCCAGACCTGAAAATCGTAGTCATTCTATGGCTAAAGTGGCCAGGACAGAGTCACCCTAAGAATTTCCTGCACTCCAGGCATTCCACCACCGCCTCCACACTGCATCTGTGTGCACATACCCAGCTAAATGTGGACAAAAGTACGAAAATAGCGTGATTCACCTCGGGCGCTGACCCACCTTGTGGCAGACAGTAGATCACCACCGCGGTTGACACGGTCGCTGCTGCACAATTACGCAGAAAAGTCGCATGGAGGCGTGTGTGTGTTTTATCACAGGGGGGTAAGTAAGTTAAACCAAAGCAACTGCGATCTTCAGACCATTATTACTTAGTGGAGAAGAAGTCGGTGGAGACCAGAGTAGTAGGAACAGTATATTGCGTACACAGAGGAACGAAGAATAACAGGGAAGAAGATTGACAACGGAGAGCACGACCTTCCGCTAGGGCGGCGTGGTTCGAAGTGTGGCATAGTAGCAGGAATCCCTGCATCCCAGAGAGACAGCGTTCACGCGTGCAGGCTTTCTATTCGTCGCCGTGCTAAGGACCAGCGTTGCGGTATCTGTGATTGGCTGTTCACAGACGTCGAGAACCGCAGGCGTGAGATTCTAGCGGAGTTCACTTCGACGCGAGCTCGCCACTATATAACTACCTAAGTTCTACAGAGATAAAGATTAGTGAAAACGTTAGAGTAAACGAAACAGTAGACGGAATCTCTGGCATAACAGAATTATCCACCGCACGTCTTGGATTCCCTCTGGAACCCAGCATCAGAGACAGTAGCAGTATCAGAAACAGGTTAGGGTTAGGGTTACAGTTGTGTTTAGAGTCAGTTTCAGTATTGAGGTAAGGACCTGGTAATACTTGTCAGATCTGTATTATCTCAGGGCTCCTATTCCGTGTCTTTTTCACACTTAATCCTCCAAATAAGAATCAGCTGCTCTCTACTGACTTTTTAGAGTCAGTGACCAATCTCGTGAAATAGTAACCAACACACTGAATGTTGTTTTCGATTAGGAAGAATAAGTTTAAAGGGTGAGGGGCTGTAGTGTTGATTACCGTGCAACCTAACTCCAAGGTAATTCGGATTTGCTAAGAAGCTGTCTTCGGAATTCATGTCTTTTCAGTCACACTCGGTTAAACGTAGGTACTTAAGTAGTATCCGTTTTCTTCATATCGATGTTTCATGTCCCTATAAAGTCAACTATAAAACGAAGCAATTATTTTTGATACTCACTTCATAGAAACTCATTTCTTTTTTCAAAAAGTACGCCGTAAGAATGGGTTTATTGATGTTTTAATAAAATTTACCAATTGTCGACCATTTTTAGGCCCGATCTCTCGCAGCATTTAGATTCAAGGTTTTTAGTCTGCAACCTTTATGCCATTAAGAAGAAACGATTAAGTGTTCACGAACACGTGCAAGGGATTGTTGTAAAGTTCATAACGCTATTTGAATACACATTGTATAGTTTTAAAAAATCTTCGGCAACAGTAGCTTATGTAGCCCCACTCATTAATCCTTACAACCTGCATGTTTTCCTACGAAAACGGTGTTTATCGGGTTTTATGGGCGGGAAATTAGGACACGCAGTGGAATATACCTTAATAAATGCTAAATGCATTTTTAATTTACTGCATTTAGAAGTGTTGTTGATTTATATCTGCACATTTTCCTAATCTGTATTCTCATTTAGATAATTGCGTATAAACCAGATCATCAAACTGCAGGCTTCTTGAATTTCCCGAAAAATTAAAATGGTGGTTATGAGGTCATCTACTTCAACTTTACTGTAGTCCAACTTACAGTTCTGAAGTTAAATTAGCATAGTCCGCGGCGCGAAGCGCCGCACACACCTTCAATTAACATGCGAAACAACCTGTTCCCAGCGGCCGTGGGCAGCAACTTCGACTACATTTTTTCACTCAACACTTACCTCTAAAAATTTCCTTCTCTACCTTTTCTATTTCTCCACCCCACAAAACTCTATAACCACCGCTTTTGCGGGGCAAAATGTTAGGACTAGGGGTAAATGAGTAGGACTACCTAAGCTACTTTTGCCAAATCTTCTGATGCGAAACATTTTTAAACGCAAACATTTTTTCGGATAACACAGGTAAGAAGGACTAGAGTGGCTATCGAATGAGTACAGATAAGTATACTTTGAGTATGGTTTCTACAAAATATACTTGAATAAGTAAGGGTAGTAAAGTTCGATAGAAAAAATCACACTACTGAAGTGGCCAGTTTTTGTCTGGTTCGAGTTTTACAGACAGCAGGAAGAACTTGTCCTAAAGAACTGACGTCATGTGGCCTTTCTAAAATGTCATGGCGTATGTCGCACAGTTGTCAATGTGACAGACCTGCCTAAGTAATCGCTCCTACTGGTAAACGCCCTCCGGCAGTATGGTTTGTATTTCATGAGCTCGGTCACTCAGGAAATTCTCGAACGGAGGCGCTCAGAGCGGAAAGGCGACAAAAGCCAATTGCGAAACATTTTTCCTCAGCCTGTTGCGGTCCTTGCACGATCGGTGTACGATTACCTACTACTCTATACTCCCGATCAAGAACCGAAAAGACAGCGGACCCGTATCCCAAATAGTCAGGGCGTTTGACTCTGACCAGAGAGGACGTGAATTCAAACCTCGAGTGTGACAGCAATATCAGCGACAACACTGGCATTGGGTTTCGCTAGCTGACGACGGCTAATAAGTCAAAAATAGCTATCCTAGCGTCCCTCTGACTTTGTCAGTAATACCTAAAAATAAAAATAGGTTGTTATTTCTAGGACTGGGCACCTATGTGCAAAGCCGTCCCTTAATTTTGATAGTGGTTTACTGTAACATTGATGAGCAAAGTTGCCCTATTCATTGAATAACCTTGCTGCAACAGCAGGGTGGCAAATTTGGAAAAAAAACTAAAACAAGTGACATGAACTGCTTCCAGTAGAAACTGCTTCGTTTGGGTGCCACATTTGCACTACATGAATCTGAACATGTGACAAATGCAGGAGGGAGGTTTCATGCCATGGTTGACCGTTACACACAAAGTCTTACTGATTTAGCTTAACTCGGGCTTGCCACTGCTACGTGGTATGAATGGTGAAATGTGTGAGTCTGGTGCAGTTCATAGGTCCACATTGTAAGGAATCTGATGTTCATTCTAGCCATGAAGTCGTGCCATCAGTCGTAGCTGGAAAGGTTGCCAACTATCTTGTCTCCCCTCAGCTGGGGGGAGGAGGAAAGTCAGGTTTGAGTGTGTTAAACCATCAAACCGCGTGTGGCGAACGTATGGGTGGACTTTAGGTGAGTTCACCAAATGTGCTCATATTCGTCTGCAGTCATACTGACCTAAATTTGCCCCTGTCGGGAAAGGAATAGAGTGACTTTCAAATAGTTTACTCACTGCAGTACTAGGCATGCAGGTTTTACCCCTGCGACGACCAGACAAGCCAAAATACGTGGGTTGGTTGCTCCGAATCACTTTAGGTTTGGAGTGGTTAGCTGTTAATTTATTGAGGTAGGGGCAAGTAAATGGATCAAAAGCTAAAAAAAACATATTCACCATCTTATTTCCTATCAATCCATAACCATAAGATCCTTAAGGATCCATCTAAAAGTGGTACAAAATCAGAGCCCTTCAAATAGTTGGACTAAGGCTGATTTGAATTGAAGCGAATATTCGCAATCCAGGCGGGAGTGTATAAGAAAAAATGAAGAAGACCCTTAACTCGCTGGAATTATGGCTTTATTTATCTGAACTTTCGAAATCAGTAGATGTGCTGGCTACATCTACGAAACGGTTCAGGAGTTCAATTTCGAAGCCACGAAGATAAACGCATAAATCGAAATCAAGACGAGCCGAAAATTGGTTGAAGCCTGGTACTCATATGGGAACTCAACGAATTAATTTATTGGTCTGGCACTGGCAGTCATGTCTGGACTGACGTCACTGGTGGTTTCTTGGTCCCTTCCTTCTATAAAATTTACTTCTGTTTTGTTGCCGTTTTTGTTGCTGACGATGGACACCAGTAAGAATTCGAAAGCTCAGATTAATAAAGCCGTAATTCCAGCAAGCGAGGAGCTATCTTCTTGTTCTTGTTCTTGTTCTTCTTGTTCTTGTTCTTCTTTTTAAATTAAGACTGAGACTTGATTTCGCAATACTTCAAATGAGCATGATGAGTGTGTATGATTCGCTCTCGCTTTGGATAACTTTAATTGCCGTTGAATCGTTCTTCCAAACCTTTTTTAAGATAATCGGACGGCGAATACGCGCGGGACTGTCTAACATAATTGAATAAAGCATTCAGAGAGCCCAATTCCAACTAGTGATAAGTTGTGCCAAATGTGCTATCCTTTCCATGAGAAGTATCCGAGGAGGGACTGAAATAAAGCCGACAAATTCAGTCGAAGTGGAAACTAATATTTTTAAAATTTCGCAATTATCAGACAACCAAACCGGCTCTCTTTCTGCTGTAAAATGCAGCTTTGTGAAAAGAATAACTTACAGCAGTCTTCCAGAACGCTACAGGACCTCAATACAATATGCTCAAGGACCCGATTATATAGCAGTCAGTTAGAGGTAAAACGTAGATTAACCATTCACGAAGTAGTAAGTGGTCAGTACTAGGTCGTTACGTGACAGGTTTAATGAAGAAAGTAGACATTACAGTTTGCATTAATCATGTGGCAACACCCATTCTCAAAGTACGTCAGTCGGGTATTTCAGAGGTACATACACCGTACCCCTCCATAAACAACCTCATCCAGGTTCAGTCAGAGTTAATTTTCCCGCTCTCTCTCTGCCTATCTCTGATTGAAGTTTCCGCTCTGAATACTAGTAATCATGCGTGGATCTGTGCCCACATAATGGGTCATGTGGGAAATACGCTGGACCAACACGAGGATAAAATGAGGGCATGATACGCTTTGTATTGGTTGCGCGCCCACAAAAATGCCACATCTGGGGGCACTGGGGCACGCTTAAACGCAAACTCGCGTCACCTTAACCGCGTATCGGATGATTGACCGGTTCGGACAATAAAGCGTCGTTGGGAGAAGAAATACATGTTGGCGTTGCTTCTGGGAACTCCGTCTCCACGGCACGCGGACCATCTTCCTCACAGCTAACAGTATAAGGCGCTTTTAAACTACGAAGGTGCGCATATAGCCATAAGTTGGAAGAGCGCCGATGGAGGGTTTTAATCGGTCCCCTCAGAATGGAGTGTCAGTCATATTCTTTTTATTGCCTAAGCTAGGATCCAAGCAGTCCCTTCTTGTTTCTGCCAAAAAATGCTCTATCGTGTGCGAAAAAGATCGTGCGTTGCACGCGTAGACGTTTCTTCGTTTAGTCAGCCAGTGCTGCCGAGTCGTTCTTGCTCGTCCTGACTCTGCTTTCCCCGGCCTCAGGTGCGTGAGAGAGAGGAAAGCATGCGTATCTACTATCAGTATTAACTAATTCAAGTGCATCGCCTTCCCTGCGTTTGTTAAGCTGCGGGAAACACAGTTAGCATAGTCAGCAGTGACGACCAAGCTGCCAGATCTGGAGCTGGAGGACAGTTTTCCAACAAGTTTCTTCAATAATATGCGTAAATGCGCCCTGAGCATTCTGACATTGTAGGCTATAAACTCCACTGGGAAATTTAGTACATAATTTCTGCATCCCCGACTCAGTATCCAACTGTCGTCATGCATTTTTGTCAAAGTTTTGTCCGAGTGCGAAAGGATATTGCAGCATATGCATAATTTACTCGTGGTTCGAGGGAGCGATCTAAGTCAATCGTCAATCAAAAGATCGAAACAGTGGAACAAGTTTGACGTTAAACCTTTCAACGCTGTGAGTGGCACTTTCAAATAGCATCCTGCTCTGTAGGAAGTTTCGAACTTGAACATAGAAGGCGAGAAAATGCATTATGCTTCTAACTGTGATAGCTGCGTCAGTATGAAACTTCCCTAAAGAAGAACGGTTCACGAGGTATACCTACTTACAAGACCATGCTCATCGCAATCTCATTTTCTGCTGGTATTCTCAAAAATAATTTAATCTCAAAACAGACCCGTCGGATATTTTAACATCTTCTTGCAGCTTCTCTTTCGGCTTCCTACCCCAAGTATATTTTTAGGTGATTCCTAGCAGACTTCCTACGTTTTCAGGCCTTCTCAAAGGTTCTTAAGTAGAACATACGTAATATAGCCAGCAGAGGCGTTGGCCAAATTTTTATCCTGCTGCCTGGCTTCTAGGCAGTTCTGCTGCATTATATGAGAGCTACAGCGGAGTATAAATAGTTACCAGTAAACCATGCTTGGTCAGCCTTTAAAAGTCCTGCTCATATTGTTTTGTCTGGCGGTGGGTGGGTGGGTGGGCAGGGAGAAGCCTAAGTGGCTGTCAACAGATGGAAGGGGAAAGGACTAAACATCTGCTTGATAGGAGTCACCCTGCAGACCCAAAAACATCCTTCCGAGTACTTATTCAAGCACGAATAATGCGCACATTGCGCTACCTGGAGGCGGCCTATATACAGCTGGAGAAACCCGACCTACGAAGACTGTTGCAGCCCGTGAGTAGCCTAAAAGAGCAAATGGGCAGGCACTGCCCAGACCATATGACAGAAAACCTTCCGTCACGTGACCAGTAGAATGGCCAGCTGGATGAGAATTGCCCCAATTATTTACTTAACAAAGACAAAAAATGGGCAGCCGTGACTGTCATAATGAGGTTCCTTGCAGAGGAAGATTCTCTTAACTTGTGTGTTATTTCTTAACAGATAAATTTGGTAAAACACTGAAACACGCAACTGGCCTTATTTCAAGCTTTAAAATCCCAGGAGCGCCTGAGTCACTCTTGCCAGGAAAAACATCCTTTATCTTTCGCTCTCTAATCAAACCATACATTTATAGGGGTTCAAGCCGTGGGTGTGCTCAGAGCGCTACAATTATAACGCCCAGTTTCGTATAGAAGGAGAAGGCACAACGGCAGTAGGAGTTGTTTATTGTATAGATAAACTCAGTGGTAGTCCAAAGCCTCGATACGCGGCAAGCCTGGGCCCTGCACGCGCCTCTGTCTACTAGCGTGGTGTGAACGTGAGTGTATAAATGTCGTGCGAGAGTGATTCACTGGCCGCTTGGACAACTGCTTGGCCAATAGCAGCCTGCGGCACCCGTGATTGGTGGGCCCAGAGGCAAACAGAGGAGTTCAATCACGTAACACTTTGCAGGCCGGGCGCCGGCGCTATACATACACTATGAGAATATAGAGCAGGGCGTCTGGTCGAGCGGTAGCATCTGTCCGAGACTTCAAAGCCACAGATTAGTTCACTTTCAGTGAAAGCAACAACAAAAACGTATACAGCGAGGTAACTGACTAATTTTATAAAAATCAGACAGTGCAACTGCGCATCAAGCAGAAGCCCCATGTGCCGCTGAGTCAAAGGCACAGCTGAGTCCATAATCTAGTTTAGCTGATTCGCTCTGTTGCCTTTATCACAATTGTAATCATGCGCGCAGGGCCGGACAAAAGCTGGCCTTATGCATATTAGCACACACATACCCTGCGAAGGAGATAATTAACCCCCTTCCCCAAAGGACTGCTTCCAGTTCACACGATTACTCTGGATCTGCTGCTAGCCTTTAATTGACTCAGTCCTACGGTTGCGGTGAATTCTCCGATATCAAACTTTCGCTAATACGCGGAGATGTGCGCAGTCAGCATCAGCCCTGCACCATTAGTAATTTATTGGTTATCGTTTCCATTTACTATCGCTTCTTGATGGTTCCCGACAGCTATGACTATGGGCTCTCGCATGATTGAGAAAGCTAGACCACAAAAAGAAATGATCATAGTGCTGAACAAGATTATTTTCATATAGTTTTGCTGGCAAAAACAAGGGAACATAGAATCGTCATTTCTGACTTATTAACCGTCGTCAGGCAGTCATACCCAGACCTAAGTGGTGCACCACCCGAGGATCTAACTCACGACCTTTCGACCAGAGTCTAAGGCCCTAACCACTGAGCTACGAGCTCGTTGTCTCGCCGGTTTAGGTCAGGGAACATTGACACTCATTGGTGAACGTTCACCTAAGCGGAACTCATCTGCCCTATTCTGCCTTCTAATAGATGATAGGGAGAACAGTATACGTTTTTGTTCGCATATATGTTGCAAGCATTGCCATTGGGAAGGAACTTAACCATAAATGAGGGGGTACACATAACCAGAAAGTGAGAACCCGTGAAGGTGAGTTGAATAAAGTTTTCCCCTCTCTAATTTGTATGTAACCATCAGCCCAAAATGATACTGCCATATCATCTATAATATATAACTCCCGAACTTTAAAATATGCAAAGTATTTTATTGAACAATGACATGCTCCCTCATTTTTACATAACAATAAATTTTAAAAATATTAAAGAATGGTATCCCACCTAAGATTCTTTTTGTTTTTTTATATGTCTATTTTACATGCCGAAAGATATGGGGTCCAGATATGTTATGGCGTTCATCATCTCCCAAAGGTAAGGAAAAAGAAAAGGGGGCGTGTTCATGGACCAACTTTTATCTGAACTGACGTTTCGAAAACCTTCTCGCTTCCAGTTCAAATATACTTTGGTCCATGAAGCCGTCCCATCTTTTTCTTCCTTACCTTTGGGAGATGATGAACCCAACATTTATTATATGAATAACCATTTCATGCAGAAATCGTTTTAAGTCGCAGCGATTTATTTTCAGTTTCGGCTGTGACTGCATAAAGAGGTTATATTTTGAGAAAAATGTCTGTTCATAGGCGGCAAAGATAGTTGTTTTAAACTCTATCGCCCAAACGATTTATTTCGGGTCTAACCCTAGTAGAAAAAATAAGTGTGATGCGATGGTGACTTCTTATTAATTTTATTCCCACAAAATGTGATAAGGCGTTATTCAAAGCTGTGTTACCCTTCAAAGGGAGTCGATATCCGTCAGCACGTCCAGCAGTCGCTAAATATATGCCCCCATCAACTTATCCTGATGAAGTCAATTTTTGAAAGTAAAAGACTCCACAACAATTCTACCCAGCAGCCTGATAGTAAACACCCACCATAGCAACACGTATTTTGTCGACCAGCGTCGCGCGGGTAACCTTAATAGAACAGTCTTCACGACTTATATGAATATTTTTGGGAGTCCTTTTACTGAGAAGTGAGTCGCTCAACAGGCTCTAGAACTAGCCTACAGTACGTCACCTATCACATACACGGTGCTGAAACTTAACCAAGATTGCTAATCACTCGCAAACTGTCACCAACAATTGCATCAATATGCGGTTTTGGCAGGGTTTGCTATTTCGTTTTACCCAGTTTTAAAAACCTGGCGGTCTCAGTGAGACTCCTACAAAGATAACAAGAGGAGCTTTATTACAGCCAACATTCTAGCTACCTCTGCTATGAGATCCCACCAACGAGTTCTGAAATAATGATGGATGAATTTAAGCAAACTGAAAGCTTAAAGGAAACCTTGAAAGTAAGAATACGTTGTTTAGAAACAGGAACTGTTTTTGGAAAGCAGAAAATTCCAAAACCCCCCAAAATCTCTGTAGCTGTGTAATCTTCAGTGTTGAATGTACAGAAGGTCTGTCTGTGCTAAATAACCAGTAAGCAAATCAGCACAAGTAGAAAAACGTTTGAAAATAGCCTTTTAGTGATGCTTGCACTTTAAAGCATTTTTTCCCCGGTAATAATTTGAAGCAAGAGAGAATAGCAGAATTTATTCGCGCGAATAAATTTCGAGAGCGCTTTTCAGCTGCTTCCGCTCCGTGCATGAACAACGAAATATCAAAAGAACACATCAATTTGAATTTACACAAAATCGATAAAAGCAAGGTCGTATCAACGTGGCAAGTGGCCAAAATTTATGTCAACTGTTAAACTTGGGACTAAAGAAATGGGGGGGAGGGAAAAATTTAACCAAATAAAGGTGTGGTATGTATTTACCACGGCAATTGAAGATTCACTACATGGTCTAGTTGCTTACATAGGTCGGGTTTCTCCCGCCGTATGTAGGATGCTTCCATGTAGCGTAAGGTCCGGTTTGTTCGTGCTCGAACAAGAACGCAGAAAGATGTGTTAGTGTCAACCGAATGTCTATTATGCTCCATGGCAAGCAGCTTACAATTTGAATAGAAATTCCAATAGGATATTACGAGAATTGGCTGTTTTTAGTCTGTCCATTTGTGGGGATGCGCCTGTCTAAGGCAAACAGGTTTTCGCTTTAGTTCACCGATAGAGAAGTCACGGGAATAAAATTCATCATAAGGCCGCAGGTTGACAGGCTGGTTAGTGACTAATAAATCTAGATAACCGACTTGACTTTTTTAAGTTTAACATGGGGAATATTCACAGAATTGTCAGGTGAAATCGTGAGCAAACCTTTGCTGCATGTATTAAGAGTCGTTGGGGGAAAATTACAGCGGGCAGTTGTTAAGATTCAAGCCCCTCGAAGAAGTGAGCTAAAAGGGGAAAACAGAGAAAAATGGCATAGACGTTTTTGCTGATGGAGAATAAGAAAGCAACAAAATAGTACGTTCAAAGTGAAATTGATTAGTTAGATGGAATATACTCTTTTAATGGACAGAACGAGTCAGAGAGAGAGAATAACACAAGACTGCCTAGCCTGATTTGCAGCCTTGCTGTTAGAAGACGGTTTGCAGCTTTGACTGTTTGCTCAGTGGTGTTGATTATTGGCAAGAATTTATCAGCAAAAATCACCAGTTTTGGACTTTGTATCTCTGTCTTATAAGAATGAGATAAACACAAGGAAAGAGCATGACATCTAGCGGACAGATCGTGCCAGGTCACATGAAAGTTGCTTCGTTTTAGCCCCAAATTCCAGTCATGCATCCTTCTGCAGGTTACAGCTTTTTAGATTATCTGAAGGGGGCTTGTGATGTCTCCTGCATTTTTTTCAAATTATAACTTTCATCAGCATATTCAGGAACCTTTTTCATGGCGGTTTGATGAAAAGGTGATGTTGGGACCAAAATGATCAACATTTATTAAAAGAACGTCGATACCTCAGTGTACGCCTTCATCTGGCGCCATTCAAATTTCCCACTTGGAAATATTAATGTTGAGGCAGAAGAATAGAAGACAGTTCTGGGAGTAGAATCCGAGCGCAAAGCGTCAACCTGGAAGGAGACTTCAACTCAGGCGTCTGTTTCGGATGCGACTCACAATTGGTGGCTTAATTACAGACTGCTTGGAAACGCAGGAGCAGTCCCTGTAAGATTGCCGCCAAGAGAACGGCTTATTGAGAGTGTTGTTCCGGGACTATTCATATATTCTGCTGTCGCTCTTTACTACACTCTCATGTTTAAACACCTGATTCAAAGGGTAAATGCAAGCACAAAAGAGTTCTGGAGTTACAAGGATGGCAATTTTGCACAGACTACAGTGGTTAATCCACCCCTTCCTAAAGATATGACCTTTGGTGTTCTTCTCTCATAACCAACTTCCGGGTTTCGTTGTCGATAGAAGTGAAAATTAGCTTTAAAACTTTATATCATCCTCAAACAAAACAATTGCTTGTTTATTCTTCGTATACAGATTTAAAAAATAACAATAAGCGACCGCGTTTCATAGAAAAAACAATTATTCCCAGTAAGCCTTAGTCTTCAGCGGCTTCTCCCACGAAGCGTGTGAAGCTTTGATGAAACCAACCAGGGCAACTGTCACTTGGTCTGATGATAGGATTAAATTTCAAATATCTCTCATTTTGAGTCGACTATATTGAAACGCCTGTCCCTTAGAACTGATGAGATTTTTCGCGATCACTACTAATAATTTCATCGAACTCTTTTTCCTTTTGGTTGTGCTGCGTTAATCACACTGAGCACAAATCACATTTTGCGTTTTATGTATTTCGCCGCAAGCCACCATTCTATGCCTATTGCAACAGCAAAAAACAATGAGAACTCAGCGCTTTCTTGTAGATTTGACTGAAAAATATAATGCCGAAGTCCTTGCTAATTTACTCTACCAAGTCCTTCTAGACAAGTTTTTCGAAGTTTCTTGGATGTATGAAACAGTATTGGAAAACAAACCATAAAGGTCGACATAATTTCTCACAAGAAAACTTAGTCGTGAGTCCTATCTCATCGACAAAACCGTAAATTTGACCAAAATTGGCCGACTGTTCTTTGCAAATGCTACGGGTTTCACTCAGATCTTTTACAGTAAACGAGGGGCATTTAATCCTTGTACAACGAACATTCAAATCCAAGGACGGTTGAGAAGGAGTAAACTTAAAGACGATGGCCAACGCGTCTCTTTTATTCATTCAGTTAAGTAACCATTATCTTCAAAAGCATTCTTTCGCTAAGAGATCTAGGCAGGTAAAGATTATATACCTAGACTGTGGTCACTCAAATAAGATGTCCTTCAGAGAGCTTTCGTGCACACCTATGTAACATGACACAATAGAGACAGCCCACTAAGTTCAAGTTAACAGACCCACAGTCAGACCAGACCAAACCCAAAAATAGAGAAAAGGTCAGTTTGTGTCGTGAGGCAGTTCAGTCTGATTGCTGTATGTCTGATACGGTCAATGCGCAAACAGAGATGCGTAAGAAGACTTATGCACACTTCGGGTAGCCGTTTTCTGTTTCGCACAGCTGCGTCGCCATCATCAGCTGGCTTTCAGGACGGTTCCACCGCACAGGACCTTTTGTATCAAAGAACTGGAGCTGTAGAATTACTAACGCTAACACAAAAGACACGGGGGACTGAAATGGCTATTTCTGACTTATTATTACCCTTCATCTCTGAACCATATCCAAGCCCAAGTGTTGCAACATCTGAGGATCGAGTATGCGACCCACTGGTTAGGATTCCGACGGCCTAACCCTTGAGTTATGGGCTCCTTTCTCTGTGGGTGGCGATCGTTTTTTTTAACAGGAAGATTCGGACGTTCACCAATAGCTTTAAGGGCTAGAGGTGTTCCTTTGTGCCCTGGAATCAACAGGACAGCCAAACCGTGCTGCATTGTTAAAGACATTAGACTTCTAACCAATGGGTTTAAACTTTAGGGTTTGCAAAACCTTGGGTCGGGTATTATTAGTTGGCAACTGCTAATTAGCCAGGAACGGCCCTTTCAGCATCCTTTGTCTTTGTAGCACTGGTATTTTGCCTATAGTACTAACGACTGTGCGGCTGCCGTCAGGGCTCAAGGGTGAGCCACCGAGGAACAGAGTGTCGAGTGTTTCCTGTAATTCAACCGGTGAGTGTCCCACTAGCATTACTACTGAAACGAATGTTTTGGAAAATTTTCCGGCGAAAAGGTGAACACTTCCCGAGAAGTCTATACTCGCCTTGGTTTCCTGAATATAAACCTAGATATTGTTATCTTACTTCCTCAGGAGGTTTAGGGATAGCCTTTATGTGAAACTGCAGCTTACGATTTCTTATTTTCACAAATTTCGTACTAAACAGTTGAAATCGATTGTATTTATTAGTCGTATGGAATGAGTCACGAACCTGGAGAATCTGGTCTGCCCCGATTTAGTTTCTCACCATTTGTTACGGCCGACATTCTCACAAGAGCCGAGAATTCATGGATTCATGGTTCCCGGGCCCCCAATACATAAACAAGTGCAACGATTTGTCCAATCCACTGATAATTTGGCCAAAGCAAGGCACCACTTGGGGAACGCACAGGCCACCACGTCGTCTTACGCCAACACCGGAGAGCAAGATGGCCGAGCAATCGCCGCGCCCGAGTCCACCACACATGATGAAAGTTCAGAAAGTCAGAGCCCGCCCGCCGGTCAACAAGCTTTCAGCGCACAAGAGGACAATTATAGTTAATTGTCGTAATACGTTTGCAGTAATGACTATGTGATTTAAATACTGCAAATACCTGTGCATATATTCTGCTCATGTCTCTGACGAAGAATCCACGACAGATGTCAAAACGTCAGGCGAATGAAAGCGTTATCCCAACGATAGAAGCTTCTGCTCAATTTCTTCCTGGGATTCGCATGTTTGCTTGTATTGGCAGTCTAACACACAATTTTGCACCGCACAAACCCTCTTTCCCTAATAACCCGATAACATGAATGAAAAATGCGCATGTGTATTTGACCCAGTTATGAAATACGTAAAGGCCTCTGCATTAGACGAGTTCACGATAGTACAGGGTCCAAGGTACAATGTACAAGGTTTGCCTAACCAGTTAACCATTAAGCTACGGTCAGAAGTGATTGGTTTAATGAAATATGGGTCAACTTACCTGCCCGGCTTCTGAAATATATGGAATCCGTAAATGCTGTTTAATTAAGTTGCCTGACAAAACAGGATTTTCTGACCAATCAAAACAGCATTCACCAGATGACTACTTAATTCATACTTCTTCCTGACGGATTTGAATAATAAACCTGACAAATGTGTTAAAACATTCCCCTCACACCCTTTCACATCAGTGAAAAGCTTAGTCTCCCATCTCCTCGCGAACAGCCTTGTCGAATTTCAAGGCACTTGACCTGACGATGATCGGTCGAAAATGCAACGTCCCCCCAAGCATAAACTGAATGAAAGTCATGTTCCGGTCATTCAACTCCAAAAATGGCACTTTCTAATCTCTGAAACTATTCCCTTGATTATTCTGAGCGATGTAAGCAGCCAATAAGTCAAGTTAAGCGAACGAACGTTTTTCATCATCAGGCTAGTATAAAAACATAAGGGAGGTTAGAGTTTAAAAGACTTGAGCAACCAATCAGTAATAATTAGGGAGAGAGGTGTTAAGGGATCAAAAATCAGACTGTAGTCATCATGAGGGACCAGAGAGGGGGAAGAGGGAGGCACTCCTACAATTGGTTCATGTCGTCCCGTCATTCCTGTATCGCGTTTACTCTACTCTTGTTACCCTTGCTAATTCTACATAGTATTATTATAATATATTATATAATATATTTGTATGACTGTAATATCTTGATGATGAATAGTCAAAAACGTTCGTTCGCCCTTGATTTTTATCTAGAGCTCACATTCCCGAAACCACATTAAGAGTGCTGGGGGACCCATTGAGGAGCCGAATTCTTCGTTGTTGCATCATGCAGTGGCAGAAATATCGAGGCAACACGTGTCTGAGCTTTTAACTAGCACCATATAGGAATGAAATGGTTTGAAGGCCTTGGCATGTGAACCGTTGCCAAAGCAGCTTACCCAAATTGTAGCGGTGCCTTCTAGAGGGGAAAAGATAGTGATAAGTAAAATGAAATAATTTTCTTAATAAATTATTGCTGTAAACTTTGAGTAAAGGAAACGGAATGCTAGTTTTATCGTTTTACGTGTGTGTCAGACATGGGTAACCCGAGGCAAGCGACCAAATACCTACCAACTGCGACAGGGACATCCAACTCCTGACAGCATAGATGCAACGCTGGTCAGCCGACACCGTGTTTACTGGCACATCTGATGATTTCCACGTGACATAACTTAATAGACCAATTTTAGCGAGAAATAAGCATTACACTTTTGAAGGATTGGCACCTGACATCGAGTTACTGCTCAACCAGTATTACCATGTCAATTGCCACATCAAGATAACATATCATTTCTAAACGTCAGTTCAGATATAATTTGATCCATAAACCCGCCCCCTTCTCCTTCCTTACCTTTGGGAGAGGATGAACGCGATAACGTATCAATGTGGGGGAGGCCAGCAAGCGTATCGAATTGCCTACAACCACGCTGACCGCAGAGGGGACAAAGATCGAGCAAGCCCACCAGCAGCCAACCTCCGGGAGACCAAATGAGGTCGGCAACGAACGGGCAGGTCAAAGTTCACACGTCCAACACCGATATAATTTGAGGCAGACGGCAAGGCTAGCTAATCCAAGACCACCAGACGCAGCTACCAAAATACTCTGACGACGGAAGCGAGAAGGTTTTCGAAACATCGGTTCAAATCTAATTGGGTCCATGAACCCGCCCCCTCTTCATTTTCCTTACCTTTGGGAGATGATGAACGTGATAACATAGCTGGAACCCGAATCTTTCGGCATTACAAATTTATATCTGCGATCTTGCAGGGGGTCTCGGCCAAGACAGAAGGGCTTCCAGTTTAATTTCAAAGATGTGGCTAGAAGATTAGAAGACGCCCAGTCGCAGCCTCATATCTGCCTTCCTTCGTAGACGTATTTTGGAATTCCACACGAAAAAAACTCATCAACAGGTCACCTAGCACCCGCGTGACTGATACACGAAGGTGGTGCTAGTGGCGCCCCACCAAACTGTGTTAGTTGGCAGGCAAGCTAAGAGGTCGCCTGCAGAATCTGGTCTCTGAGTGCCCCTGTGGCAGTTGACGGTGAAGAGTGACATTTCAGTCAGTGCGTTTGAACTTAGCGGATTGATGGTAAGGATTTTCTTAGCCGTTTTGCAAAACTCTAGATTAAGTGTTATCAGCAACTGTCAGAACACAAATAACGTTGCATTAAAATTATGCCAAACAAAGGAAGAATAAAAATTCAATGTATTATGGCACACACGTTGAGTAGTAAATTGGCACTTTAACCGGAGCCGCTCTAAATACAGTAGTTAGTCTTACTCATGAAATCCAAGGATTTTTACACGAAACTCTCTGTTACACAAAACGCAGCTCGAGCTGCGGCCCCTAAAGTATTTCAACAGGAACGTAACAGTCGTTCTTCAACAAAGTGAAGGTTGTGATTTATCAATTAATAGTATGTTGTATAGAAATATCAGTATTTTTAGGAAAGCGGAAAATTCCAAAAAAAGTGAGAATCGGGCGTACTAGGTAAAATGAAGTTTTGACTAAAAGGAAGGCTTGTTTACGCAAAAGAGCTACCTTTTCGGATTCTGTCGAGAATCCCTAATCACAGTTAACCGTAGAATGGTTTGAGATATATGCAGGTTGGGGTCATACATGCACGGACTGCGTGGTATTTATAGTTCGTAGCGGCTTTCCCATGCATACCATAAGTATCTGCTCCTGTAACCCTCGTTTGATGTAATTGGTGCGGTGCTGGCTTGGCAGTTCGCTTTCCGGTAATTTATTACCACGATGTTGTGAGTTGCAAATTACTCAAACCAATGTCCACCGGCTCTCAGTATATTAACAAGTGCAATGACCTGCTCAATCCATATTCGGTGCTGAGGTTCAGTTTGGCCAAAGCAATTCGCCACTCGGGGAACGCAGAGGCAAACGCGTCGTCTTATGCCTGCGCCAGAGAACCAGATGACCGAGCAATAATCACACCTTAGTCCACCCTGTGTGATGGAAGTTCAGCATTTGCGCAGAAGCGAATGGCTTTCTTCGATAGAGGGAAGTCATTAAGTGTGATAGGTAGGCAGTAGCCTATCGACTGTATCCTATAAATACCGCCACCCCGGTGTATGAATTATCCGTTTCTACTGTTGTTTCTGATGATGATTCCATGCGAGATTTTGAACCCTATCAAAATGAGGTAGTTGCAGGCAATAGCATATGACAGTCAGGATGTTAGTAGTGGATAATATGCGAGTTCCAGATAGCAGTTCAGAGGAAGAGGATGCGATCACTGGGACAGGAGTTTTATTTTCCTGACGTTTCGGATTGCGTCGGGGATCCTTAATCATAGGTAATGGTAGCACAGTCATAGTCATGCACAGAGCGGGTTGCAACATGTACAGTTTGCACGGTATTTGCAGTTTATAGCGGCCATCTGCGTGCGTGTGATAATTATTCACTTCTGTAGCCACCGCTTGGGTCTTAATTGATGCGGTACTGGCTTGACACTTCGCGTTTGACTCACTAATTGCCACACTGGACTTGCCAGCGTCGGATGCAGGCCTAATAAATGGGTGACAATTATGCTTACTGTCGTCAGAGTTGTTGCTGCGCCAGGACCTACCCACGTGACTGATTCTCTTGCTCAGGAAACTTCTCAGTACACCGTATGGGAACGCAAAATCATTGCGCTTGTTGATGGACTGGGGGCCTGAGAATCATGACTCCAGGAGCTCGCGGCTCACGCGGTTGTCACCTCTTGCGAGGATTTTGGCCTCGTCAAACTTGAAAATATGGCCGAGTCCCGTCGAGTGAGCTGCAACCTGAGAAATGGCGTCCTTTTTTCTCAACCGCCGCTGCATGCTCGGCCGTTTGGGTCTGGAGTAATCTCCAAATTTCTCCGACGTAGTCAGGATGTTATTGTCTGTTGAGCGATGCGAGGCTACTCCGTTGTTATTACGTTAAAGGTGTGCGTGGCTCAGCTCTCATGCTTCAAAGATATTTAGAAAATTCGATGGGCCACTATACAGCATCAGCTTCTGATATCTAGATATATTCCCTCTGTTGCGGTAGTCAAGTATGGCCTGCACAAGCAGTGAGTAATTTTATACTGGATAAAGGCAATTACAAATACTAGCTCGAGGGCAGTTTAAGTGAAGGCGATCATAAGTATTTACTTTTGCATAATATAAAATCTAGAATGGCACGACCAAGTGACGCTTACCGATGAAACACACAGGTGAAGGACTTTTTAGTTTATTTCGTTGCCATGGATCTTAAAGGTGAGCGTTTCTGTTGATAATTTTCCGAGTGAGGGATAATGTCAGGACAGAAACCATGGCGATAGGTACTATGAACTCAAATACATTGTGAAAATTGGTATGGCTTAACCTGCATGAATTTTCTTGCTACACAAGAGGCCTGTCTGAAATGAGTCTGTTTTGATGTAGCTTTAAAAGTTAACTCTTTTGTAATCTACGGCTACGAAGTATCATGCATTTTCGGCCGCGTTGTTAACTACACGTAAATATGCTTTTAAAGTGTTGACCTAAATTTTGGCACAGAAAAGGAATTCTGGGGCATGCTTGCAAATATTGTAAATATTGACAGTTAGAAATCAAGTTCGAGAGAACTATGTTGATGTCACAACCAGGTGGTACTTTCGTGAAGTCTCAGGTTGATGTATACTTTCGCACATAACAGATACATCTAAGAGCCCGTAAACAATTGGTGGACGTCATTTCATTTTGATATAAATTAAGCATACCAAAGCACAGTGTCTTTCCGATGCAGTTAAACCATAAAGCCGACGTACGAGGCAAAAAACAGAAATTTTCAGGTTGCTGTAGGATTCCCTGATTACTTTTTGCTTCTGATGGATGATGCTAGCGCATTATGGGTGCCTCCGTTTTCCAGCTGTTCGGTCAATCATCGGGCAATTAGTTGCTTCAAATCACAACAGTATTTAAATTAAATACTTTAATAGGCTTTGCGGTTGTTAGGTGTTCTCCTTACCTCGATAGAAAGCTAATTTATCCTGGCATAATTCCTAGCATAATTGGAAAGGTTGCCTCCGATATGGAACAACAGTTTTTGTTAGCTCCAGGAACCACCAAATAGCTGAACCCATTGTATTTGGCTGAAATATCTGCAAAATACGGGTGATAAGCATATTGGATGCATGTTGGGGAGTAGCTTTTTCATATAAGGTACAATGCGTAAAGATTTGCCACGGCATGTTAGTAGTTTTCGATGACACTCGCCGTTTTATCGATAGAATGCTAAAAGGCGACTGCGTTATACGTCATCGTGGTTGAGTTTCCGGCTGCGTTAACGTATGGTTTGCTAATGGACGCACGTATACTGAACCTTCTAGTCATATTTGTTCTACTCCGCAATAAGGATGAAGCACGTTGGTCAGAAATGTGAGAACTATTACTGGCTTAGCTAGTGAACTCGGACTCAAATGATATTCACAACCTTATAGCTGGAACGCAGTATACAGATCCGTGATTGGCAAACTTCAACTTCAACAACAAAATGCCTCTATGAAATCTTCCAACCAAAGTTTTCTAGACAAACGTACAGCGGATTTCGCTCTTCGTACCTAGTAGAATTGCGGAATGGAAAAATCACATTATTGGATGATAACATTTTTCGGAGGTTCCGCATGAAAAGAAACAGGAACAACAGGGCAACCGAGTACACGGAACCGAGTGCCTACGCTCACGGAAAATAGATTTGACGGTCGAAGGTCATGTGGCCATCATCAAGAACTGCCTCATCAATGTACCCAAATGCAGAAAACAACTCAGACGAACAGCAACGACTTACCAGTCGGCTGGTGGACGTGGGGGAAGCCAACAGGCGCATTGACTTGCCTTCAACTACGCTGATCCCGAAGCAGACAAAGGTCACGCAAACCCGCCAACGGCCAACCTCTGGGAGATGAAATGCAGTCAGCAACGAACGGGCAGGTCAAAGTTTGCGCCTCCAGCGCGGCTATAACACGAAGCAGACGGTAAGACTGACTAACTCAAAACCATCTGATGCACCAACTATAATACTATGAAGATATAAATGAGAAGGGTTCTGCCACACCAGTTCAAATATAATTCGGTTCACGAATCCGACCCAGTTTCGTCTTCTTCGTTTTTTGGAAGATGATGAATGCAAAAACGAACATGTAGTTCAAAAAATACGCCAGGGTTAAAACCTATGCCTTTGGTCTAAAAGAACATCTGCACAACTGTTTGCAAACTTCACTGTTCTACTCTATAAAATCAGGAGTTGATCTACTTTTCAATGTTTATTTATTCAGGCACCCTAGAAAATCGCAGAACATTTCTGGTTGCCTCCTCAATTGCACAGAAGATATGTAAAGGTTTATATTTATATCCCGTCCTAAAACCTCAACGAACTCCGGACAGATTCTAAACTGTGCATTGAAGGAATTATTCGCACCTGCCGATAAGCGAAGCAAACTTCTGGTTGCACACTCAATATCACAGAATAGTTGAACTTTGATCAAAAGTCAGACAAATTGAGATCTGCATACCAAGGGGTTACGTGTACCTGCGTGCACCTCCAGAAAGGAAAACCAAATGAAAATATACAGTAACACACTGGGACGAGTGTGTTCTAGTCATATAGACAGTTGAGCATTACGGAAAAAGACAGGGAAGGGTAAAGTGGCAATATCTGGCTTATTTTCTCTCATCGGCCAGTTATACTCAACCCGAAGTGGTGCATGAGATGACGCTCGAACTTTCTGGGCTTCAGTGTAACATTCTAGCCACTGCACCACGGGCTTGTTTCGCATCCAGTTTTATTTCGGGAATTTTACCAAGGGAAAATGGGCATTAGTCTATCGATTACGGGTCTCTCTCATCTCCTTCTGTTTTAGGGTCCACTTTAGAGCCCCAGAGCTCTAAGCCATTGAGCCACAGGTCCTTTCAGTATCCCTGGTCTTTTTCGGATATGTTTATTTGCCCACAATACTAGTTTCTGTGCGGTTGCTAGTGGAGTTTGAGAGTAAACCCAAAGTTAGAACAGGGTGGGTGAATCCCGTAACCACGTCCGTCCACAAATTTTATCGTGCCCGATCGAAACTAGCAGAGCTACGAGCCCGTAGGTCAATAATTTGAAGCATTCGACTTCTGATCAATAGGTCTTGGGTTCCAGCCGTAGGTGGCACATCGGCTAGGTTGGGGAATGATTGACGAATGACCTCATATAACCCAGAAGTTGTCATTTCAGTCTCACTTACCGTTTTTTAGTAATTTCTACCTTTCTATAGTCATAAGCTTAGCTGCTAAAACTACAAACTCGTGGTTCCATGGTTAGAGCGTTGAACGCGCGAGCGTCTTATAACCAAGGGACCGGTCTCAAACCTCGAATGTCCAGAATTTGAAGCTGGCTAAGACGGGCTGACAACGGTAGAGAAGCCAAACCTAGTTATCACAGACTCTTTTCTTTGTCATTACTACAGTATGTGTATTTGCAAAGTACCATCTTCCCACGACAAAAATAGGTTAGTAGCGTTTAAAGAAACATGCTGCAGATTTTATTCAGTATGCCCGCCAGCGTAGCTTCCAAATAGTCCTGAAATCATTAGGGGAGCTTAATAAGGAGCACAGAAACCTGCTGTGATAATGCACATTGACAACTAACATCAGGCGTGCAGCTGAGGTGCTGATGTCGACAGCTCAGGCTGTGTCAGGCTGATGTTTCATGGAAGATTAATATCAGTCTGTGCCGCAATACGGCAGTCCTGTTAAGAAAAATGAGTTTCAGTTTGTGGCAGCAACGACTGACTTTCGTCCTCCATGTGTTTGGTTTCAAGGGTTAAATACTTAAGTCTTATTACATAAAAGGGAGCGTGGGATTGTTTACCGCTCTTATTTGCTCATATCTCGCCACGAAAGAGGAAAAATTCCAAAAGATGCACAGAGCCGACCCGTACTTTCAAATAATGTCTAACTTCTCCGTGATGGTATACTCAGAGTGGTGACAACAACTAAATCCTCCCTTTGAAAGTTGACTAATAACACCGCGTGTGACCTTGCTCTCGGTTCGCTAACACCATGATCTCGATCTATATTGATGGACCGCAGCCTCGGGCGGACAAACAACCTCGTTTTGCTGTCAGCTTCAGCTAAATTATACTGTTGTCATCCTTCTTACTACAATAAAACTCGTCCTAGTAACTCTAATGTCCTGAATATTTGTATGCGAATCTCATCATCGCAACCCACCGTACTTCCAATATAATGCACAAAAACAACTACAGTTGACGGTATGCATACCAGGGAGTACCCAAAAAACCGAGAATTATTTACTTTTTATTTGAGTTCAAGTTCATTTTCTGCTCACCGAACTAGATTGGTGGGTTTGCTGACGTTTCGGAGAGTCGGGCTGGCTGTCCTTTGTTGAAGCGAATACTAAATTTATCGACCAGCAAGTTTAAAGTTGTGGCCTTGAGCTGATCAGTTTTTCTCCGTTCGCTGTTATTGTTATTTAGTATTGGTATTAGTATTACTAAGTTATTTACTTTTTTGTTTACGATAACTTCTTAAAAATGCAACATACGGTCCACTAGAGGATGTGTACTTGTACCAATCAACTTTATTTCAGGGTGCGAAACAGTTTTTTCAATAATATTTATAACTATGTCTTTGCAGTGCCTCGAGCAACCGTTTCTAAACCTCTTATATGTCCCGAAAACATCTACCTTTCAGAATTTTATCATTTATGGAACTGGGAATTCGCAGCATGAACTAGGTCTTGCGAATAAGGGCGGGGTGTGGAACCTCTGCTTTGCCCATTTTTACTAAAAGACTGGTTGATTTTGGACGCTGTGTGAACAGACGCATCGCAACGATTAGCCAGCCAGCCATCGGATCGCCTCAGCTCAGGTCATTTTCCACCAAAGTTGGTTCACTCTAATATAATAACAACCAAATTCATTCCGAATGACTTCTTTGATGTCGAAAAACTATACTATCCTGGACGGGTTGCTCTTTAAGATTTTGTCCTCGAAAAGCGCTGAGATCGCTGAAAGGGAATTTACCAAAACAATCACCCTGTTTGCCACGATGTTTCCTACGAACGCCACTTTACCAACTGAGAAGCAAGAGCGTAAAGAAAACGTACTTTGCAAATGAAATCAACCTTGCTAACCCAATTTGCTTGTGGGGAATAATTCTTCTTTTTTAGGTGCCGCCTCGTAGATCATGAGGTACCTGGCTAAGGTTTTTGCCCAGACTTAGATCATAAAACGTGAATAGGTGGTGCTACCCAAATTGTCCGGATTATGGAACTCTAAAATACCGTATAGTTGAGAAAACGTTAGGTTTGTAGCCTGTACGGTACATCGGTACAGGATAAGAACACAAACATACTTATCTAAATGGGGATGTGGGATACGAAGAAGTCCGGCCGGATGATAGAAGATAGAACGTATCCCAACGGTTATAAACTAGTTGGTAATATAAGGCGTGGAAGGCCAGAATTATAGGGGTAATTTAATTAAGTGTAGAAGGAGTTGAACATAAGTAATGGATGAGCGATTCCCAGCCATCAGCGAGCCGCACCGGGAGTGTCTGACCTCAAACAATCCCCGCACTAAGGTCCTTTGTGGACTGGCCTTGGGAAGTGGTTGGCCAGTAAGGCCAGACAGAGGGTGACCTTGAACAAGGGGTTTAGACATCTTCTCATGCGCACGCGTGCTGGACGTGCCAGACATGCGGCCTGTCCCAGCAGCGTGCGAGGAAAGTATGACCTAGAATAAGAGGTGGCTACAAGTCTTCGACTTAGGAACTACTGCAGATAATCCCAGCACGAACTTTTAAAATTCTACGTGGAAAGCGCTTTAAAGAAGGCCCCTTAGTTTTTGCACTACACATCTCTTTTACAGCGAATACCACCTTTTAGTGCATAGAGTAAGGTTTCAATCGAGAATCCACCCTCGACGCACAGACTTAGGGTGAGGTGACCCAACGCTGCATTGTGTATTACTAGCGGTGGACGACCTGGTTTGTGGTACGTGAATATTTCGATCTCCTCGCACAGAAGGCCAGAGACGGACCAACCTTCGATGCGCCTAACTTGGGGAATTAAAAAAGGTTGAATGACGGAACAGAGCATAAAAACAACACAAAACACCCTATTTGTTGTGTCTTGTGGAGCGTCAGCTGCGTGCTTCATTGAAAAAAAACACAGTATCGTTACATGTCCGTGACAGGTGAGCAGTCGAAAAATTATTAGGCTTTTTTCCATGTAGTTGCGGTCTGATGTTTAGACTACAAGCAGGTCATGACTTGTTAGGTGCCAGTCAGCACCACAAATCTGCGTCCACGATGTTGAGCCACTAACTCCCCGCCCCCTTCAGTGTGCGAATAGCGCGTTATAACCATGACTCATCTCTCCGCACCATGGGGTTGCATGCTGCTATTCGGAATTTGAATGAGTTATGGTCTGACCTATGAAACTGCAGGTAAATTTCAGATGCGAAGGGACTCAGCTGCTCTAGAACAACAGTTCATCTGAGTGGTAGTCTTGTGCATGATGCGGACACCTGCCTATACAGAAGACGCTATAATTACGATGAGGCTCTCGTATCAATTCGTTCACAATAATAGGTGTTTACGAAGTGGATGCGCGAAAACCAGAACGTCTGTGATTGTTCTGTTGAGACGTTGAACCATTTTTTTTCTTTAAAACGAGGCGATCAAGCTGATTATAAGCAGTTATGTGGGCGTCTTCCTTTGTGGATTGATGTTAAAATAGCGAATCGAAAACGTTCAACAAGTGTGGCCATTTATTCTCCTTTTCTTGCCACGAGATTCAGATCTCAGGCAAGGTGATATCAGGTAGACTGCAGAGGTTCTACCCCATGCATTAGCCTAGTGCTGCAAACGCATAAGGGACCTGCATAATATTCATGGATAACTTCTAAATCCCACCAAACACCTCGAGTTTCTTCACAATTGAGTCAACTCAAAGTAAGCAAATTTGCTAAACCCCACAATAATTAAGTCAGCCTAGTAGTCATTCTGGTGGATTCTAGATGATTGCTTAGGAAATCCTGCTTGGGCAGTCAGCTTACTGTTCTGTATTGGTGTATTCTACATGGGCGGTAAAGTTGGGCGGGTAATATCGACCCAAGTTGGATAAAATTCATGGCGCGAGGTGGGGCGTTTGTAGCTTAGCGGTTAGGGCATTGGCTTCCGGCAAAGGCCCTCTCTGATGCGTGGGTTCAAATCCCGCCAAACGCCTCGAGGTTTTTCACAATTGAGTTAACTCAACCTATAAACCCTTACAAGATCAATTCTGCGATTTAGCTTTGGAAAGTTGATCAGTCAGGACTACTTTTTTGGATTATATACCCCGAGAGCCGGTATCAGGACCAGGATCTTCACTTTTTAGCTTCAGCTTGTCGCATATTGACGCAATTCAGCATTGCAGTCGAGATGAACGCATGATTCGTAGTAGAATACTTCACATTGAGTGTACTGATAGTTAATAACTTGACTTAAAGTGCAGTGATGAAATCTGCATACATTACGTCGGTGGATTTCGATTTTGTTTCATGCTTTAGCACCCGCAACTCTCATTTCTTCATCTGCTTCGATAATAACTCTTACGCTGTGCCTGCACTCTCGCAGGCTGCGGGTTGCACCTTTATTAGGTCAGGAATCACTTAGGTGGTATGTTTTGAGGCTCTGCCTGAGACGCTTGACACATTACTTTACTATCAGAATGATAGAAAGTAGCTTTATAATGGTCAGTTTTCTCGTACACGAAAGGAGAGTCAATTTGTGAAGATCGGGATGCAATGTCTTTCTAAATAGATCCATTGTTTTAGTTGATTGGCATATAGTTGCCACCAGACTGTTCACAATATCATTTTCTTAGTTCCCTTTTACTGTGGAACAGGGTATTGCAACTTATCTCATTCTTGCTGACCATTTTAATGCATAAGCTTGCAGCAGATCAACATGAAAGGATTGTTCATAGCAGTATGCAGATCATCTCCTAGGTCCTTTTGAAAACATTTTCAAGATACGAAGCCGTTTGCTTGAGAAGCCGAAAGGTGAAAAAACCAGTGGTCGAAGTTAAATTAGTCGTCCAGTTTAGATCCCCCTAGCCGCTATTCTTGTGGTTTCTTTTCATTTATTAGTTTCACTTTATCTTCAGTTAAGTTCTTAGTTAATCAAGTTAATTTTGGTTGAGTAAAGTTTTTAGTTAATTAGATACGGCCAAAGTTAGATGAATATATGTGAATAATGATCATATACCAAACTAAACTAATAAAACTAAGGTAAACTTAATAAACCGAACTTTACTTCACTAAAACTAAAAGTTAAATAATAAGCTTAATAAGTAACTAAAAGTAAACTAAATTAACACTAATGATCCGCTATTTAAGGTGGGCAACCAAATCAAGTTTCCTCGAAGCAGTTGAAACATAAGTCACTTTATAATCCATCCACAGTTTTGAAATCGAAGAAGCTCCGCATAAAGTCTAAATAATCCATTATTTGATGTATACGTAGCTGAAAAAATCTAGCACTGCCAGGCTCTTATTAAAATAAAGAAATACTCATTTATTTGATTAAACCCGGTAAGCTCGTCGGAATTTTTGCTGACGCTGCCCAGTCACCTGCTGAGATAGCATTGAGTTCTCTTTCAGTTAAAGTAGACTCTATAAATCAGTCTGCGTCAACGCAGGTTATTCACTTTAGGTCCCCTTTTGCACCTAACAGAGCTTTGCGATTTGCAACGAACCGACACCGAGTTTTCTGTCGAAACCCTGACAACTCGCCATGGTTTTAGCTTTTAGTTTAACCATGTGGTTGCGCACAGTCGGCCTGTACCTATTTGAACTTCATTTTAGCCCCCTAAAGGCAGGCGGGCTGCATTGGGCATGCATAGCTGACAATTCTGTATCCTGGTGTAAACAGTTTCTACGTGTTTCATTCAACATGATGCTGTCGAATCATTTGTATGCATCAAATTCAGTCGGATATAAAACCTGACTCCCTCGGCACACGGTAGCATTTAATAGAGCACAATTTCAACGTGCGATAGCCACCTAGTCTGGCAAGCATGCAATAACAATATAAAATAATTAATTTCTGCTTTCCTTTCCTTGCCTTGACAACCTCACTGGGGTCCTTTTTATCTTGTTGGTCTCATTGGAAGA
Organism: Ligula intestinalis; assembly: GCA_036362985.1. Taxonomy (NCBI): domain Eukaryota; kingdom Metazoa; phylum Platyhelminthes; class Cestoda; order Diphyllobothriidea; family Diphyllobothriidae; genus Ligula; species Ligula intestinalis. The sequence continues at coordinate 20,160,960 of JAYGXS010000004.1, read as the reverse complement.
TAAATCGGGAGAAACAAATTACTCTTTTCGTGCACATCTTCGGCACCGTTAGTCAAGTAACGGGCTATCAAGAAGTGTGCGTGCATCAGTATTATGGTTATAGGAAAACGGCAAAATCTACGTCTGTTTCACAGAAAACTCTGCATGCCAACCAAGTTTACTATCCAGTTATATTAATTTTAATTTAGTTAGCTACGCTGTAGTAAACTACCGTAATGCTTTTAAGGGACCCTTACCATTTTTGTGAAGTTTACCCTTTTTAATGGTCACCCATTACTAAGAGTTGGCAACCGGGATAGGGTGTTCAGTTTTAATCGTCAGTTTGCCTCTTATGGACACAGTTCGCCATAGGAGTCAAGATAACTGCATGGTTCCTAGTGGGCCACTTCACATTGAGTGCATCGATTGTTAAAAACTTGACTTAAAGTGCAGTGGTGAAATCGGTAGGCAGTACATAGATGAATTTCGTTTTGGCTTCATACTCTTATTTCATCATCTGCTTCGGTGATAACTCATGAACTGTGCATTCACTCTCACAGGCTGTCAATTGCATCATTATTAGGTCAGAAATCAGTAAGGCAGCATTGTGTGAGACTGCCTGAAACGCTTTGCATTGCATTGGAAATTCAGAATGATAGAGAATAATTTTAAACTATCAATTTTTCTTGTACAAGAAAGGAGAGCCATTGTCTTGTAGCTACTTTTACTTTTATAAGTCTCACTTTAGTTTTAGTTTGGCTTAGGTTTAAGTTTGTTATTTTATTATTACTTTTGTTAAGTTTAGGTAAGTACCGCCAAAATCAGATAAATATAATTAAATAAATACTATATACTAAACTTAATTAAACTAAATTAACTACAAAATAAACTATACTTAAACTGAAATAAAAATAACAGACTAAATAATAAAGATAGACTGAGCTAAAGTAACATTACCTGCCCCGTAAGACAGAACCCTAGGGCTAGGAATGCATAAAATGTGTAGCAAATTGAACTTTCACCAACACATTTGAATCATATATCATTTCCTAATATTTCAACAGTGTTTGAACCGTAGGAGCTGCAGCCACCAGCAGGGCTCTAGATCGAGGCTCAAGGGCCAATGAGACGAGCGTATTCTTTAATCGTAATTGGTGAGCACTTCATTTCCACAATAATGGCCATTTGTGTCCTGCAATCGAGCTAGATCGGCGGAAACTATTCCCACACAACTTCACAATCGCCGACTTTAAGGCTGATCCGTTGTCCGGGAAGTGGGAAGTTAGCCTCTAAATTGTTTGATGGGATACTGATGGTTGTTTGATTTTTTTGCGAAATTTCGGAATTTTCGTGGCACATCCATCCTCCGAAATCGATCTAATTCCAACAACTCATTTCTTAGTCCATATTTGTTTTTGTAAAGGAGAAAATCACCGCTTTGCTAAAATTATAAATAATCTGAGGTAACAGGAATTAAATGCTATTCCAGTTTGCTCTCTGTTATCGGTTCCTTGAGAACTTACCTTAGTTGGAGGCCGATACACACTAAATAACCTATTCGGGGAATAGATATTGTATTGGAAGTGTGTTCTGCAATCGGGGTACCGGGACACGCTCGTTCTCTTGTGCTACGATTTTGAATAAAGAACTTATTATTTGATTATGTGTAATAAACTGGAAATGGTCGAAAAAGTACCCCTTTTAACTGTTTTTCCTTGTTTCAGACCTAGGTACCATTTAAATGTAATTACCATAGTGAGACTGTACCCCGCTCGAACCAGATGACAAAAGGCTACTTGTTAGACATCTATGCAGGCTTATGTGAGGATTAATTGATATAACAGCATATTTTTATAATATCTTTCGGTTTAAGGGAGGGAAGAATTCTTAAATTACGTTTTTTGGAGTTAATACGAATAAGCAGCTCATATTCGACAACCTGGGTGTTGGAGTAGAAATAAAAATCTTTCTACTTTTGGTTCTCTGAAAGTGATTGAAATAAAGTAGGTCCGTTTAGATGAGTACATTTGCTGCAATGGGAGAGATCTGTTTAAAACATTCGAACGGCTGCCTTTTGAATAGGATCTAAAGGACAGCGCTGTGGCTGCATTTAGACGATTACGCTGTAAGGAAGGCACTTAAGACCTGACAGGAGCCGAAAATGGCTGAAGTACTTCCTGAAGTCTAGCATGAAGACCTGAAATAGTCGTTAAACGAAGTAGCAATTAAGTAGGTCATTCGAGCGAACCGGGAGCGTGACCTTAGTAGGCGAAACTACGCCAACTATACTTTGTACCGAATTTATGCCTGCCTTTGGCCGAATTCCACCTCCGCGTCGGGGCCGGTGCATGGGCTCCTAGGGCCAAACTTCACATGCAGAGGTCACACCTATCAAACATAAGCAGTTATCCTACGAGAAATATGAAACATCACTTTTTCGAAAGTTTTTTATACTGGCACCTTACTGTTCTCGATGCTGCTGCAGCGTGCTTCCGGCCTTCATTTTCTATTCATATCTCAGCAAACCTTTGAAAAACTTGTTACGAGAGGTGTATACTGAAGTGATGCACAGTGCAGAAATGGTGTCACGATAGCTCGTCCGACATGGCCACTTTGTAGGTAAAAGTTTATGCCGCAGGTGCACTGGACCAGTGGCGTTTACGAACCAGCCCGTTTGTGGATGGAATGTGCCAGTATGGAGATGCAAAAGATAGGTCTGCTAGTCTGTTAGAGCAGAGGAATACATTCTTGCAGGATTGTGATTTTAACGAACGATTGCACTGTAGTTTGAAGCTCAGTAAAACTCCGGAAGTAGTTTACCCCTGAAAAAGTGGCAAAGTTTTCTAGAAGATCCCGAAATATTGAAGTTGAGTAGTTACATGACTGTCGAAAAGTCTGCTCCGAAAAGGGTAGGAAGACTGAAAGAAACACCGACAATGCTAATACAAATTGGCAGGGCAACATTTATAAGGGGCCGTTTGTACAACCCTGTTCGTCTTTTAGATGGAGACACACCTATCAAAGAAAACGGTGACGTTTCAGTACGCAATTATCGAAACTACGGCTCACATGGTCTATGAGACTTTGGTTTGTATCAGGGTACCGATACTAGGTAAATCTATATAAATCAGCGAGATTAATCGACATTAATCTACGTCAAATGCTAAGTAGACATGCGTAAAGCAATATATTTGAATGAATCACCAGCTTATCTGCGGTTTAAATAGGCTGGGTAAAATAACGAAACCGTAAATCACCAGAAAAACTAAGTTGATCCTAGTCCAGGTGCGCATATCCATCAAATCAACGGGCTTGCTTTGACAGAGTGTTTGCTATTTTGAAGAAAATCGCCGAGTTCCCCAGCATCTACTTCAGCAACACACCGCCTACGTGTTTAGAAAGGAAGCCAGAACCAGCTCTTGCAGCAATCTTACGCTATATCGAAGAAGCTTTCAATGTGCAATTTTTTTAATTTATAGTGCATTTAATTTTCACAAAGTGTGGATTAGTATCTGCTGAGGTAGAAATCACGTAATCGTAGAACACTGATGGTTAGAATCACGCTAAAGTAGCAGCGTGTGGTATATAAGAGGAGGGTGGTTGGATGTTACGCGGCGACTGCCTTTGATGTAATTCTCTTTGACACTGTATGTCAAGATAATTTGTCGCATCGGAGTCAGTAGCTCACTTGAAGCTTCAAGGTTACAGCTGCCGCTGGTGGTTGATGAGTAGCAAGTTATCGGTAGTTGAGACATATTACCCAAAAATGTCAAAAGAGATTGGAAAGGCAATGCGTATTTTTTTTTGCTACATGGTCCAGATATCTGGATTGTGAAACTGGACCACTTATGTGCTGAACAGAAAACTAGTTGAGCGTGAAGCTTATCCTTTATAGAAGTTACTCTACAGGCTAGTCAGAGGAAGGCAGTATGGGTCAAAATGTGCTTTGACCTACCTAAAGCCATTGCAAACTGGCGGTGCGTCTCAAGCAAAAGTGTTCGATTCTAAGAGGTTTTAAAGCGATATTTGCGCTAAAGTCGAGGGTACGTAAACTTCTTTGCGTAGTAAAATCACTTCAAAAGCAGTAATAACTCACGCGTCTGTATTTATACACGAAATTCAGGAATTCTTTGTTGCCATCTCTAGAGCTGTGTCGATAAAAGTAAAACCATATAGCATAAATGTTGCTTGAGATATTTATAAACATCAGGACTGAGGTTATTGGAAAGTAATCTGTCGCCTTAACTGTGCTTACTGTTTCCGTTTTATTACCTAGAACGGATAGACTTAGAGCGTATACAGGACGTAAAGCTCAGTGTCTTTTAATCAAAGTGATAGGATCGATTTTTTCAAGCCTCAGTCTTCAACAGCAAGAAAATCACATATGCGGCTATGTTATTCAAGTTTCACTAGTTCCTCTTAGACGAATCCTGGCTTGTCGTAGTGCGAAAATTAACCTAGACATACATTTAATGCTGAGCAGTTTTGAGAAGACCACTTCTGTCGGTCTGTCGTAGATCTTCGACTTATTTTCTCTAAGCCACTATGTTAAGGTAGGACAATACTGTTTTGTTGGAATAACATTTGTTAAACTGCCTTCTGAAATTTCTGCGAAATCCAACAAAATTTATAATTCAGCTTTCTCTCCGAAAAGTTTAAACAAGGCTACACAGGTAGAAGTCCTCAAAAGCGATTGTTCAATGCGAAAAGAAAATTGAACGGATATTTAAACGTTTGTGGAGAGTCACTGCAGTAACCCGGAGGAGGAAGCAGGTCGGACCCGATATCTTCACAACCAACCTATGTGGAATGACTATCCGAAGGCGTTCATATGTTGATGTCTATGTTTTCGCACCCGGAGTTCCTAACCAGAACCAGTCATGTCCCGCCGCAGATCAAGGTCGTGTCAGAGGCGACCGAGCGAATCGCTGTGAGACTAAGTTTTGGAATTGCGCAGCATCCCAAATCCACCATGTGTAACAGAGTCATGGAATTCAAGGGCAGGTTAAATCCTAGTGAGTAGTCGGAGGTGATGTATCGCATCTCGTGCACAAACTGTACTCGTAAATGGGCGCATGCTCGGATCGCGCACACTTGAGAATAAGCTCACTGAGAGACAGGCTGGGGGATTGAAAAAGTGCGCTTTGCACACTTACGAAATGGGTCAAATATTTAACTTTGCAGCCATGGGGAGAATAACCCAGGAAAAAAGCAAGCTAATGGGAGATTTGCTTGAAATAGGGTTAGCAGTGAGAACTCTGCCAATCTATTTATCCATCTGATGCTGGCATGCAAAGCCCTGCGCAGGCACCTTCGGAATGGGGTCGGTGGTGTTTGCTTGGCTTCAATGCCATATGTTGCTTTTATGTTGCTGTTTTTATCTCTTATTATGTAATTCAGTAAGAATTCGAAGGCTCAAATAAATAGAGACATGATTCTGGCGAGCAAACAGCCTTCTTTTTTAGGCAAGTTAAAATATATTTCAGTTGAAATAAGTCAGCAAAAATAAGTCGCCGAGATAGACGCATTGATGAAAAAAGAAAGGAAACGAAGAAAAGAGAACAAATCCTTTAAATATCTGCCTTATTTTCTTTGTTTGCTTTGATGGGTTTCCGCCTCAAGATAAAGGTTCTGCGTTAATATGTTTATGTTAAAAACAGATCCTAAACAGGAAAAGACATGTCAATAGTTGCTTTTCATTGGCTTACATTGTACTTATTCAGTTGAACAGTCAACGATGCCGTAGCAACCATACTGGCATGCACCTCAGTAGGTAAGTTAAACAGTCAACAAGTGAACACTATTACAAAGAGGTATTTTGGTCAAACGCATATTAACGAATATGCAGGAGCACATAGGAGTCTAGATGCAGCTTTAGAACCTCAAAGAGATGTAGTTGACGTCATGGTGTACCAGCCTATAGGAAGCGCGTATATGCAATTACCTGCAATTCAAAGAGCGGCCAAGTACGCACTGTTTTAGCGTACGACATCAAAGACCAAAACGACCGTTGTTTTTGACATATTCCTGTAACTGATAATTTGTGATGCTTTCGAAAAAGGCAAAGCAAACATGTTAGTTGCGTGAATGCGTAGGGTTTATGAGCCCTCATGAAATATTTGACGACTTACATACATTCGAGCGTTTAACTTGTTGAACCTGTAGTGCCATGCTAAAGCGCAGAAGCTTGCATTTCAGATAGTGGCCTATATGTAAAACCGTAGCCAATTTATGTGGCCATTTGTAGAGTTATGCATAAAGGAAATTGAAATATTTTGTGATTGTAAGCGGTTTTACTCAGTCGAACCTGAAAGGTATCTGTCCGAGACATCTTATTTCCTCTCGCCCCTCACCAGATATGCAAAAAGATTAACGTCAAGAAGCGCCGAGAAAAAAGTATGGCTGGAATTTTTTTCTCTTGCAATTAAAAAAATTGGTCTCATTAATGCGTCGGACGCGTTCTTGAGTCCAGCCTGAGAAATGGAGCATTAATTAGCCTTTTAGGTTTTGCCAAAAAACGTTAATCACCCTCGTGAGAGAGGTTTGTTAACAGAATATGAGGACTCCTCTAGAGCGTTGGCCTGTTGAGACTCTCAGGAATATAAACCGCTGTTTTTGTGCCATTATTTTGAGAGAAAAATTGTGATTATGGATAAAGCTGCCCTATAAACATCCCCAAATGTGCTTGAATATAGTAGTAAGCATGGCCCCTCAACAGAACACGGGAAAATGAACGCCTATCACAGGGGGTTAAGTAAATTAAACCTTAGCAACTGCGATCTTCAGAACATCGATTCTTAGGCAAGAAGTCGGTTGAGGCCAGTTTAGTTTATTTTGTATAGAGAGGAACGGAGAATAAGCAGGAATTAGTCTCACTTGGGAGCGCACGACCAGCCAGGGGGCTTGTCAGGTCTTTAGTGAGGGCTTGCAGCAGGCATGCCAGCGGCAGCGAGAACAATCATTGTCTGGCCGGCCTTGAAGTCTATTGGCCGGACAGACTACATCGACCTAGGCGTGCATTGGTCTTATTCGCCGCCGGGCGAGACCAGGTTTGCGACATCTGTGATTGGCTGTTCTGGAGGCCGCCTTCAGCGCAGACGCATGCTTGCCTATGTGGAATGAGTCACCACACGCCAAACCCAAGTAATAAAGATGAGCATGCACATACTTATGGGAAAGGCAGATATCTCCGTGTCTTAATTCTAACTTGAATTGAAACCTAAACTTAAGTCCTCATCGTAACCCGAGCACCACCATAAGCCCTTAAAGTACAATCTAATTCTAACCTTGACCCTAGCCCAAACCTTTAAGTTAACCCTATTTTATGTGGAATTCGGCCCAAAGCCGCCAGAACAGGGCGGTTCTTGTGTTCATGTCCTGTTAAGAGGGCTCATATAAAAAGTCCTAACCAACATATCGGAAAAGGAAATGACGACTTACCAAAGACACCATACAGAATAAACGATGACGCTAGTGCTTTCCTAATAAGCTGACCGTTTTATAACTACTAAAACGGGACGTTGCAGTGGTAAAATAGGATTTGAGTGCTTTTTTACTTCCCTGCCAGCCAAATCCTCGGATCTCCTTGTGAAAATTCTGGGGAGATAGGGGGTGATCTGGGGGTGACGACGGGGATTCGACGGGGTTGAGGACAGGGTTTTCAACCCGCATATCCCCGTCCTCACTTCCGTCAGCACCTCGGGTCTCCCCGTCGAAATTATCCGTAAAAATAATATCAAATGTCCCCTAAAAACGCACTTTCAGTTCAAAACTAGTCAACACATGAGTTAGATTGCCTTTAAGTTCGTCTACAGCATTCTGGAAAGGTTGGGATGTGGACTAATACCAGGCCCCCGACATCCCTCCAGCCCCATTTTCGGCTTTTGCTAACAGGGTTGTATTAAAAACATCCATGCAGTCACACAGCATATCACTTGACCCCTATAAATATCACCGTGATATACTAACCAGTACCCATTATGTGCAGTCGGATCACGCGAATCCGTGACCAGTTCTGGTTTGAAGAGCGGGCAGGTGCTGTCTACCGCATTTTTTGAGTTGACGGCTCCTAAAACTACGCAAGTCAAACTGGGAGAAAAAAGGAAAAACGGTAACATTAACATAAATGCACTTCGATCTAAAGAGTCAGTATTGCTCGTGGCTACTTGCAGCTAATTTTTATTTTATTGTCACAGCCAAACCGCCATTATAACCGCGCACTAGGAGATTAGGGCTGTGCGGCTCGAACTGAGCATGGATAAACAGATTAATCAACCTCGTATCCACATAGTAAATGGCCAAGCCAGATGCTTAATATCCGGCCAATGACAAAACACTTGAACTCGCTTCAGAGTCATGTAAAATCAAATGTCGTCACCCCACACAACACACAGTCGACTCTCTCAAGTCTGGCTGGCCGCAGTCAACACTAACCCTAGCTTTGCCAGTGGCTACTGCCGCCTGAGACAGCAACTCAGGGTTCTGCACACAATAAAACCCTTATTCTGGCGACTCTTGCCCTTACCCTTCAACCTACGATTCGACCTGATGATTATAGTGATCTAGGCATAACCAGTACTTAAACCCCTGCAGGGGACCATCCGCATCAGGCGCCACTTGCTGTGGCTGAAAGACCCGCTATCAGGGCAAAAAAATTAATAATGAATCTACTGTTACTTCATGGAACCTGGAAGGTAAATTTAAATGTGGACAACCGGCCGGGCACCAGCAGTGGGAAACCATGACGATAACCCTTAAATTATAGGCCTTTCCGTGGTACCAGACGCGTGTGCAAAGACACAGCTCTTTCAAGGAGACAACAACCCTGGTACTCGCAAGCATCTAACCAAAGGGTTCTTCTGCTCACAGTCCACTGTAGTTTTAAAGGTCGTCAATGTGTATATTCATCGCTAGGCCTTTGCTTCAGCAGGGTACCTATGTATTCAGAGAGAACGATGGCGCACACTGCTTTTTCCGACAGTAGGGACGAATGAAACGGCCAAGAAATTGTGGCACAAGTCATCGCCACCACTGAAAGCAGTAACTCAGAGGCGGAGAACCATGTGACGACACGCAAATGCTTGTAATGAATATGATAAATGATTTTACACAATGACTAGGTGCTTGGTAACGACATCCTATACATATCGCGCTCCCCTTGTGTCCATTGCTTCCATCCGCCGCTGCCGATTGGTTAAAAGGAAAATTCAGGAGCCAGGTAAATAAACTCCGTCTTCCGTCGATCGAGATTGCCTCTCAGATACTTTTGGGGACTTTCCATTCCACATTTATAGATTAAATTTATGGAATTGACGCCGAAAACTAGAATTTAAACCCAGCTGTTATTCTATATTTTTGCATTCGAAAGTTAGATTTTTATGTCATTTTAACGCCATTTTAAGTGTACCATAAACGAGTTGGCCAAAAGAAGATGTAAAGGTTTCGCAGAACTATGGTAGCGACAGTCAGTGATACCTTCATTAAAGTGTGAGGAAATAAAACTCCAAATGGGTGTCTTGTTTTGCAAAGACAGAGTTAAATATCAGAAATATTGAACCATTACGCAGAATCGGCCAATAAAACATTGCTTTAGATCTCGCTCGAAAACTTCAGTTATGCCTGAAGTCTGCGATGGTCTGGTTGCTGTAACTTTGCCAAACCTCAGATATTTTGATGGTGGAGCCGATTGTAGCTAAAGGAAATACTGGAGATTTAAATGAGAAACCTTTTGGGTGATATCACCACGGCCAACTAAAAAGAACTTAGGCAAAGATTAACTAGCTACCTTGCAACAATTGGCCCAAAATACCGTTCGCAATTTTTAATCAGATTTTTTGCAATAAATTAATTTGATGGCAACAGATAACCGTGGACTTTGGTGGGCAGGTGTGGGCGTTACCCATTTACTTTGAAGAGACTGGAGAAAAATCGAAAAAAGCTTCATGCATTAGGCGTGTAGATGGACGTGCCTACCTTTGAAAGCACAAAAGCTAATTGCCATGGATGCCGTTTTTTAAATTAAGGATGCCATGCAGAACTGATTGGAGCTCAGTGAAGCTCAGCCAATCTACACAATTAGGGGTCCTATTGAATGTGTTTTAGGTGCTTCTCACAAGCTTATATTACATGTCATTAATGTACCAATATGCGGCCGCGAAGGTGTACTTTTGTACGTTTGACCAAATTAAACACACTGCAGCTCATATTAAAAAATCGCATTTTTTGCAATTTAAGCTTTTCTGTATCTGAGACTTACGTCCTGCCAATTTACCCTATTCAACAAAAGAATCTAAAAGGATGTTAAATTACCAACGGGTTCGACGAAGTAAGATAATATCATCCTGACAGATGAAAAAATGGAAACTCATGAGCTGAAAAGGAATCTGAGATAAACAAGTACTTGCGGAACAATTTAGTTCATTTCTGTATATTCTGTGGAGCTGTTTTCTACCTGAGCCTTGAACGTATTTCACATTTACAATCAATGTAAATTTAATTTAAATTAACTTACAATCATATCTTTTTTAATGGTCTCATTTCTCAAGTGGACTTGCATCTTAATTAGATGAATTGATCTAGTCATTGGATCAGTAAATTTTCGAAATGCTTTTTCTGTTCAGTTTTGTTTACTTACTAAATGAGAATATGTGAATTCATTAATGGACGCGGATAGGCCGGAAAAATTGCGTTTTCTTTTAATTTTCAAGGAAACCAGTGTGGGAACTTCAGGTAACTCTTTATTCGCAGACGCTAAAAGACTGCGATCGAAAGTTGATATAAAATGAGATAAAGCTCCGGGCTTTCATCTACCACATGGGCCTCATTGATATGAAGCAATCAACATACTTGTGCAATTTGTTAGGATGTAAGCCGAACCAAATTCTAGCAATGTTTGGAGGTTTTCCTAAGGCGTTGAGCTTAGCCAACAATGTATTTGTTCCTTAGCTCAGACCGCATAACAGGCGATGGCTTTCTACGCAAGATAACCTTAGACCACACGTGCGCACGCACGCAAACAGGAATGCACATGGGCCCACAGAAAGCCCCAGTCAATTGGTCGCGTGACGTCATCCCAAAGCGGCCAACCAGAGCACAAGAGATGCGCGCGGACAATCTCTTTTAAGTCGCTGTCTCCCCTGACAGAGAGGCTTGCAACCGCGGAGGCGTGGTCACACCAGAGGCGGGACACAGCGAGAGTGCATCCACACCGGATAGCGAGGACGCTGGCGATGCAACCTCAGCGAGGCAACAACCCAGCGAGTCAGGTTCTCCGGGTTTTGTACACAATAAACACTCATCCGGTAGAGTCCAGAATTATGCCCTTCTTATTGTGATTCTTCCTTGGGGATTTCAAAGTGTGTAATTCAACGGTGACACACGTCAGATGTCACCGTTACAACAATAACGACGCCGAACTCGTCGTTACAGCACAATTGACTGTCTGTCCTTAAGGTTGCGAAAATTCCCATCACAGAAATCCGAAGAGTATTTGGCGAGCATACGTATACTTTCAATAAATTCTCATCAGGCCATTACATTTATATGGGAGGGGGGAGTAAAGCGTAAACGGTAAAATTGTAGGCAATTACGTTCAACGTTACAGGCAAATTAGTCCGGGGGATAGAGTAGGGGGTGGGGTAGTAACAGGCGGCTAATTAAGCGGTAAGATTACGGAGAAGGGGGGGGGGGTGGTGGAAGAGGAGAGGAGGCTTGGGGAAATGCCGGTAGCTAGGTGGCCGTTGGCCATGCTAAGCTTGGGGCTTGCAGCAGGTTCTTCTGCGCGCACAAAACTGGCTTCCTCAACCGGATAGCAGTTGTTTCTGCTGTTGCCAACAGTCGCTGGCCCAGTGACTTAGGGTAGCTTGGTGGGACCTTGTAGATCACCCTGAAGGCTTTGTTGGGGTCCACCTGATATCCGGAATCCACCATGTGCGCTAGGATCGAGCTGTTAGTGGTTCTGTTGGTGTTTAAATCACCCTTCCTTAGCCATTGTGGGAGGTGTTCCTTTATTCTTTTGGATAGGCGCCGACTCGTGCGACCAATATAACTTGCTCCACAGGAGCAAGCAAAGGAGTAGACACACATGGAGGTGGTCTGAGTCGGTAACCTGTCCTTCCCTTCCCCATGGAAGACTGGGTTAGTTAAGAATAGTACCCGAACTCTCGCTGCTGGGAAAGTTCGTGACACGGCATCCTCAAGGCGTCTTTTCAGGAGTTCACCTGTCACGTCTCCTCGAAAGGGCACTTTGAGAAATAATGTTTTCTTCTCCACAGTGAGTGTTGTGGGTTTCCTTTCTTTAGTAGCCATATTCTTGGTGATCAATTTCTCAGGATATCAGTTCTCACGGAGTAAGTCCTGGATTTTCTTGAGTTCCTCTTCAATAGTGTCTTCAGAGCAAATTTTCCTAGCTCTTTGCGTTAAGCAACGAACTAGATTTCGCTTCTGTTGGAGAGGTACGAAACTGTTAAAGTTCGTAGATTGTCCAGACCAGGTTTTCTTTCTATACACGCTCCTTCGGACGCTACCGTCGGGTCTACGACTAAGGAGAATGGGAGAGAACCTGCTGTTTCCATCTCCAACGTGAACTTTATGGAAGGATGGGCTTGATTGACCGCACTTAAGAGCGCGTCTCTATCGGTTTTATTTGTGGCAATCACGAAGATATCGTCCACGTAGCGACCGTAGTGCTTTAACTCGTAGATCTGATCGCTAAGTTGATGTTTTTCCAGCTTTCCCATGAATATGTCAGCCAAAAGTGGTCCCAGAGGCGAGCCCATGGCAACGCCATCTATTTGTCTGTATATTTGGCCGTCAAAAAGGAACTGCACGTTCAGTGTGCACTTCAGTAGTAGTTCCTTTAGTGCATTCGTCGGTATTCCTATTTCTAGTTGATTTGTCAATAGGAATTCGCAGATATATTCGACTGTCTCGGTAACCGGGACGTTTGTAAACAGCGTGGAGACGTCTAGGGAGAACATTCTCATGCCGTTTAAGTTCACATCTTTGATTTCATCGACAAATTCGAACGTGTCTCGATAGCTCCGTGGTGCCAGTTGATCCTGCAAAGGCTTGAGTTTCGCCGCCAACCATTTTGCTATCGCGTGATACGGTGAATTGCGCATGTCCAGAATCGGAAGAACTGGCAGGCCCTCCTTATGGATCTTTGGTAGACAAAACAAACGGAGGATGTGCGTGCCTACTGGTCGGAGGCCTTCGAAGTCCCGGTCGCTTATGAAACCTCGCGTGTGGAGTCTTCGTAAGCAGTCGGTCAGTTGGGCCTCTACTTCTTCTGTGCGATCTTTTTCTTTGTCACTTTTCTTGAATTTTGTCAGATCTGATAGGATCGTTTGCATCTTCTTTATGTAGTCCGACCTTTCCATTAAAACGACACCGCTTCCTTTTTCCGGTCTAGTGACCAGGATTTCTGTGTTCCGTCGCAGTTCTTTTAACTTTTCTAGATGCTTTTTTTGTCAATAATCCACGGTTTGTAGGTCTCCTATTGAGGTACTGTTAACTGCAGTTCACTAGTGTTGATTCAAAGTGTTGGACACTTTCTGCAGAGCTGGGTTTTAAATCATAAGTTTGGTTGTAGAGATTCTCAAACTGGGTTTCTAGTTCTAACTGATCGACCTTTCGAGAAGGTATGCAGAACTTCGGACCCACAGATAGTGCTTCAAGTAACGTCTTATCAAGCGTCATGGAGGTGTAGTTGTGCACGTATCTAGCTGGATCTTTGGGTAGCTTTGCTTGTGGCTTCTTTTCTTGCACTCTTTGTAGGAGTGACGCTCTCTTTGTGTCCCAACGCTTCTTTCCTATGGTCTGTGTGTAGCTGATGAATTCTCGTCTTTCTTCGTCTGTTAGGCTATCTAGAACGGCAGAGCGTTGGCATACATGACGCTCTAGATCTCCAATCTTTATGTGAGTGCTTTCAAGCTGGTTCTCAGCATATCGTCTCAAGGTTTCAGTGGTTATAACCGTCCGAGTCCGCCGTAGTGCTCTCCAGTAGTCACTTGGATATTCATTCCTCTCAATGCAGTCCTGAATCAACTACGCCACTACTCTCGCCTCGACAAGTTTGGTGTTGAGGCGCAGGTACCCATTGAGTGCCCTTAACACCGAGGGATCCTTGGATTGTTTTAAGGTTGCGAAAATTCCCATCACAGAAATCCGAAGAGTATTTGGCGAGCATACGTATACTTTCAATAAATTCTCATCAGGCCATTACATTTATATGGGAGGGGGGTAAAGCGTAAACGGTAAAATTGTAGGCAATTACGTTCAACGTTACAGGCAAATTAGTCCATGGGATAGAGTAGGGGGTGGGGTAGTAACAGGCGGCTAATTAAGCGGTAAGATTACGGAGAAGGGGGGGGTGGTGGAAGAGGAGAGGAGGCTTGGGGAAATGCCGGTAGCAAGGTGGCCGTTGGCCATGCTAAGCTTGGGGCTTGCGGCTTTACCCCCCTCCCATATAAATGTAATGGCCTGATGAGAATTTATTGAAAGTATACGTATGCTCGCCAAATACTCTTCGGATGTCTGTCCTTAGTTGATGAATGTTACGCCATTATTCTGACGAAGCTGCTAGACATTAATGAAAATATTCCCTTCGCATTTTCGGATCCAATAGGGGAAAAGTTTAAGCCCATCGAATTTATTTCCTTATTGTTAACTAATTTCTGACGTAATCAAAAATGCAGCAGTTAAGAATACTGAATATATCAGAAAGCACATTAAGGAATTTGAAGTACCCACTGGCGAGCCGAAATGCGCCATGTGGCAGCAAGGAGCATTCAGACATCTGCCCGGAATGTTAACTATTACCCATGTAGACAGTATGGTGAGTCATTCACAGGCAGACTATGCGTCTCAATGCATCAGCCCTAACTTCGGAATTTATTCCACAAACGCCAGTCTCACGCTAGTGAGACTGCAAAAAGATTTATGTTGACTGAAGTAACCATTGCAATCGGGTCCTCCTTGGAGAGCAAATCGGTAAAAATGACGCAGAATACTCAAAGATCTTTATTCTTCTTCTTCTTCTTCTTCTTCTTCTTCTTCTTCTTCTGATCTAGAGCCTATCTGCCATCAAGTTCGGTGTATTAGCTGTCTAAAACTGGCGGCTTCTAGTTGGTAGTATAACATTAGAACATAAATATGTTAAAAATGCGCGACTCCACATTTGCGCATTAGTTAATGAAAACGTTTAAAAAAAGTTAAATACGGATAGTAAGAAGACCATTTATGACCTTAAGGTGCGCGTTTCTAGGTGTACGCAAATTATATACACTTCCATACCATTAAATATATTTTTGCTATAAGAATACCCACAATTTCCTTCGCAAAACGTAATTTAATATTTATTTAGGTTGTCTAAAAAGCTGCAGTAACGTGCCACCTTCTCACCATGTCCTAGGACTGGAAATGGTAGGTTTTAATATTTAACTGCTTTCTAAAACCTTATAAATATAAAGCGGTTATCCCGCAGAAACTTATGGACTTAAGTTCAAAACTTAATATCACTTGATCGAACCGAGCCCTAAAATATCTTATTTTGAATGAATGTTTCGAAGCTGAAGGATTAATTTTCTCAGAAGTTGAACAAGACGTTAATAACTATTTTCTACTAGGTGGTACTGTAGCCGTGTTTCGTAAGTTTTAGAACATTATAATTATGAAGAAGTGGATCCGACAAAGCAAAGGGAGACCGGAATGGCCACTTCTGGCCATTTGTCGGATCCACTTCATCATATAACCTTTGTCACTATGTGACGGTCATGAGGGTTTGCGTTGCGAGCTCCTTGGCAAAGCGGAACTTAATTGTTCCTTGACTAGATCGTTGAAACACCTGCATTCATTCACTATAATTATCTTTTTGAATATTGACCTAATGTGCTCATATTTCGCAGCTAAAACTTTCAGCCGTAATTATCACAGAAATTGGGCAATGCAGAAAAACGTTTCATATGCTGCATGCGAGCTCCCTCCACGTGAAAAAAGTGGGCATAAATGCTGATTTAAAAATAACTCTCTACTTTCAGCGTCACAGTAGCATTTCAGTGATCAATAAATACTCCCGTGGTAACGTCGATTCAGTGCGCTGGGAGGTCTGCGCACGGGACCATCCTAGTTGCTGCAATTCAGTCCCATTAAACGTGCATAAACTGAGGAGGTAGTTGGATTTTATTGCCATCTGCATAACTATCAAGATCATAAATGGCTGTATTAACTAGGCATTTCTTGGAAATTCATGACTAATCTGTATTCAACCCTGCAGAAAATGGGGAACTTTTCCATTCGAATCTCATCGTTTCATTCCTTTTATTTTGGCCTGCGAGATGTAGGAAACAGACAACCTATCTTTTTCACCTCCTTTAAACATACTTCACTCACATTAATCGTCTACTCTTTGGTATACATACCATTTTTCTAAACCCTTTTATTAGTTTACTAAATTGCCAACAGGTGCTAAACGCAGAAATTTAATAAAATGTCACTGTGACAGCAGTCTTGGGAGCATAATAAGGTAGTTTTCCATGCATACGAAAATATGGAGAGCATCTGTCTCGTTGTCAACAAATTATCGTCTTTACTAGAAAGCTAAGTGCATGTTTACTCGCTCAAAGTGGCGTTTATCAAGAACACAGGAAACTGTTAAGTGTGCGATACAAGATAAAAGACCACAAAGTACATCCACGGTAAATACTATCGAGGCCTGCTCAGGTAATCCTGCACTTCGCTCTTTTCCAGTTTGCCACAAAAGCCTTGAGTATGCAGGATAGCCGCAAAATAACGCAGATTGTTCAACGTAGGCTGGACCTAGGAGAGGAAAGCGAAATCCGTGATTAAAGACGCAGAGGGTGGCCATGAGTGAAAATGAAGAAAAGACTATCAATGCCGCACTCACGAACAACATTTGTAAGAATACAGTCAAAAATTCTAAAGTGAGACCACCAAATCCTGAACGACTCGTCTCGTTGCGCTAGGTCAATTAACTTCAACACTATCACGGGGGTAAAGGCCGCACTAGAGATATCTGTTGCAGCTGGACACGTTTCCAGGGCGGTTTATAAGGTAGGTAGGGTTTTTATTTGTCTTTTAATACGCAGCACTGACTGCAGAAAAGAAAACTTGGAAAGATTAGCTTATTTAGTCCCCCTCATTAATCCCTGGTCCTACCATGCACTCCTACGAAAAGGCTGGGTATAGGGTTTTATGGGTGGATAATTATTAAAGGCAGTGCAATATACTTTAAAACTGCTATGTGCATTTTTATTTTATTTTATTTAGAAGTGTTGATTTTTATCTGTCGATTTTCCTGATCTGTGTTATCGTTTGACGTATTACAGAAAAAACCTGATTATCAAATTGTAGGCTTCTTGAAACTCACGAGGAATATATGTAGTGGTTAGGAGGTCATCTACTTCAACTTACGTGAGTTCCAACTTACCGTCATGCAGTTAGATAAGTATACTCTGCGGCGCGAAGCCCCGCGCACACCTTCAACTTACACACGGAACAACTTACTCCTAGTGGCCGCGGGAAACAACTAGGGCTACATCTTCTTAATTTTAAACTTACCTCTGAAAGTTTCTTGCTTTGCCTATCCTATTTCCCCAGTCCCGAGGATACTAAAACCACCGTATGCGTAGGGAAAAATTCTGGGACTAGTGATAGATGATGGGGACCACATAAGCTACCTCTGCCGAAAACGTTATTTCAAAAAGCGCCTTTTGACTAAGCCGTGTCACAAACCGTACCAGTATTGAGAGTTCGCCTATTATTCTCAACAAACTTCGTC
This sequence comes from Ligula intestinalis, assembly GCA_036362985.1. NCBI lineage: Eukaryota > Metazoa > Platyhelminthes > Cestoda > Diphyllobothriidea > Diphyllobothriidae > Ligula > Ligula intestinalis. The sequence goes on along the minus strand of JAYGXS010000004.1, from coordinate 20,143,184 downwards.
TTGCGCGGGGAAGGTAAAGATAGGTTGCCAACCCAGACCACCTCCTTATGCATCTACTCACTTACTTGCGACTGTCGAGAAAGCTATATTGGTCGCACGAGTCCACGCTTACCCAAAGGTATAAGGAAACGCCTACTGGCATAGCTGAGTAAAGATAAAGTCAGAAGCATAAACACCGCTCTTCTAGCTCCTACTGTTGATTCCGAACATCGTGCCGACTTCAACGAAGCCTTCCAGGTGATTTTTAAGGTCCCACCAAAATACCTTTAAGGTCTGGGCCAACATCTACTAGCAGCAGGAGAAGCGAATGCTATCAGGTCGGTCTGCTGTGCACTAAATAAATACATGCAAGCTCCGCGCTTGGCAGGACCAGAGGTCACTTTTGCACGTTCCTTTCTCCTCCCCTTGTACCGGCTCCAACAAACGCTCACTGCCGCGTAACGGGCCGTCCCTTATCGAATCCCAACCCCCGCGTCCTCCCGTGACATGAAATAATGAACCTACTTGACCGCATGTTTACCTATGACCTCGCTCAACTAATAATGTAGTACCGCCCCCCCACGTCTCACCATAACCTGTCTCATGGATACGCACGTTGAGCGGATCACTGGTTGACGGCCCCCGATCGTTCCATGATAAGCCTGTCTCATGGATAGGTCACAGATTACCAGCGGGACAAAGATTACTAGCCCGCAGGGGGACTTAATAAACACTGACGACCCAGTTGCAGAGAGTATTAATGCCGAGTAGAGCGCAGGTGACGGTTACCACTCAGAGACGCGAGCTACGCAGAGCGGCTCAAACTGCATTGGTAGAATATGCACGCGGAAGAAAGGAGCGGCATATAGCGAGAGCCAGGAGCCAGAGTATTCACTCTCTGAAGATAAATACACGAGATAACTATCCGAAACGACAGATAAAATTATAATCCTCTTCTGGTGAATGCCCTTTTTCCTTCTGAATAATGTAATTGCCCAATGAGAACTTTTCGAGTGCTTACTCCAACTATCCTTCTGAATTCTCTGATGGTAAGTTTCGCAGCTTTAATACTAAATTCATTTTGGCCGCTCTATGCCGATTGTTCAGACAAGCGCAAGCTACTTGGCTGTTGACTGCGGCAATTTAACCGTCAAAAAGTCTAAGAAGCACAAAGAGAAGATACTCGACCAGTCCAAGGCCGACAAGTTCGCTTATTCAGTTAAAATTCGGGTTGATTTTCAGTATTTAATATGCCAAAAGCGAAAAGCCGACCAGGCTTACATAAACGGCAGCAAAGGTGAACAACGTTAGCTTCTACGTTGTCTAGTCTGCTTGTACGATGACTGCTGTAACAAACCGTCCTACCAGCCAACGCTCTCATCATCTTTCGTTTTACTGAATCTCGTGATTGATGGATTTAGAACCCCACGAGCCTAGATTCTTGCCCCAAATCTCAAAATTATTCTTCTCATTTCTAGCTTAACAGTTAGCCCGCTACTGCTGTTAGACAAATTGTTCTTTATTTATGCTACCCACTTGTGTTCTACATTGTGTCTGATCAAATGCTGTCACGCGAAGCAACGGTTTGGCCGCACGCTTGACGTTTTTTGTGAAGTAAATAAGAGTGTCCTTTTAATAGAGAAGAAGTCGACTCGATCGCTGGGAAAATACTTTTATTCGCCTGACTATTCGAGATCCATCGCACATTCTTCTTAATTACTTCCTAGGACTCGCATCTTTGCTTGTATTGGCATCCGTTTTATCGCAGCTTCTTCTGATTTGTTAGACGATAACCACTTTGTGGCTCTTAATGTATGGAGCTTCTTTAGAGCGCATACGGTTTTCATAGTACTTAAAGATGATGGAATAGCGTTTACTTACCACGATTGCTACTGCAAACAGTGTACACTTTTCATGGTTTGGAGGATTCTAGAAAAATCTAAGAAGCGCATGTTACCTTTAACGCAGTAACTGTCTGGTCTTGTCAATCTTTTAACAAAAACTCTTTTCGAGCTTCTTTACTTTAAAATGTAAACAAGTGGAGTTTTAAGGATAAACTAATGGAAAAACAAGCATAAAATAAATTAGTGCTTACCAAGACCCCTATAGGGACTGCAGATGTGGCTCGCGATTTCTTGGTTTGGAGAGGACGTTTGCTAACAAATTCTCTGCGCTGTGTCCAGAGCGCATCGAATCGTGCCAGCCAGGAAGCAATTTGCTTCTAAAGGAAAAGGTAGCATTCCGAGGGTACTGTTAAAAGATAGACTTACAGTTGGGTCGCAATAATTACTTCTGTGTTTCACAGCACGAGCGAAGAAACCGAAAAGTTTGTCCGATAAAAGAGGGAGGGAAAATTAAGGTCGCCATTTATGCATTTCCTACTGACATACTCGGAGCCAACTGTGAAAGAACTAATTTCTGAATTATTAGGAGGTTTGGCAGATTTGCTTGATTTAGGCTGACCCAATTGTGAAAAAAGGAGAGGCGTTCGGTGGAAGTTCAACCCACATGGGTGTTTGTAGCTCAAGTGGCTAGGGCATTGGCTTCCGGTAAAGGCCTTCTCTACTATGCGGGTTCAAATCCCACCAAACGCCTCGAATTTTTTCATAATTGGGTCAACTCAAATTCCTGAATGCCAATTCCCTTGGTCAATCAACCTAAAATCTAAACACGCAGCTCAGCTGAGCTGTAATTGCGATTCTTTGGGTGCATTAAGAGGCGTTCACTGACGTCAATCGAGATTCAAATGCGAAAATGGCCACTTCTATTTAACCTTCGTGTTGGGAGGGCCCAACACGCGAGGCATGACTCAGGCTGTCCTGAGGGCACTAGAACAAAGGAATCGGACTGGCCACCGATGCATGTAAAGTGGGCAAAGAGAGTGACCTTGAAAGGCCAACACGCGAGCACGCAAGGACAACCACGGGCCGGGGTCTGCCACCCGTGAGGTCATGCCTGGCCAGGGGCAAAGCGCGCGCGCCAAGCGTCACGATGAGGACACGATGGCTGAGGCACCAAGGCCACTCGTGGAGGGCCAATAGGGAACAATGACTACTGGCCCTTAAATACCAAGGCTGCGAGCAGAAGGGCATTCTGCTGCTGGGAGACACTGAACTCTGTTACTGAGACACGCTGCTGACGAGCCGAAATTCTGCTGCTTGTGACACGAGACCTGCTGTTGGCCGAGACGAGCTTCCGACGACAGTGGACACGCTGCTGACGGGCACACAGAAGACAACGCGGATGTACAAGCAGAACTAGTGACAATAAAGTACTATCTGCCATCCTGCTCTGCCTTCTCATCCTAACACGTAACTGGGGGACATAACCGGTGTTGACACGGGAACACACAAGGTTCTAAAACTTAGTGTCCTAGGTTATAAACCCACCGCGGCACTCAAGAAAAAGTGAAATAATCTGCATTCTGGTATGCAATCAGTATAGATTTACACACTAAGATCAGTATAATACTGCCAGTGATATTTAAAGTTCTTCGGTTGTACTGATTAAATAGATATAAAACAAATATTGTGTATATGCTCATGCGTGGACAAGTCTCCAAATCTTGTTCTAACAATCAAAGTAAATGCAGTATATAGCATAAATTGTGGCTGTTTACGACCAACGGGAAGACGATATCAATTATTCTCTGAACCTATTTGGCTCAGGCCATTGTAGCACCGATAAATGAGACTGTGTAATAAATAACTCGAGGAGCAGCAACCTTTACAAGGTCTGCCCAAATTGCAGGCTGTCCTCGTTTAATTATTTGACCCACCAGATTACAAGGGAAAATCTAGAACTTAAACTAAAAGATAAACGCACAAGGCAAACCACGCCTTGCACATTTCGTTAAAGGTAGGTCGTCCAAGTAAATATATACGGCAAAAATGTAGTTGCAAAATGGCCGCGAATTAGGAGGACGACTTCAAGGGGTCAACATATTCACCTAACTGCTCAATCGCAATTACGCGTATAAACACCATTTGAACAAAATAGGACATATTTGATCACCATTGGGTATTAGTATTCATGCCACGCAGCCCAGATTGCCAAACAGGACAAGCTCCCAGGATACGTTGGGCAATAAACGCTAAAATCAAAATCCCGGGAAGTAAGTGAGCAGAAGTAGACGCGATCGCTGCGACAAGAAGTTTATTCGATGGATGTTTATGATTTCGTCGTCGACGCATCCTCAGAGCCAATAATAGAGACTGGTAGTTAACACAAAAGGATTGCAGTGTTCATAGGCAAGAGTCGGTACGTGTTTTAAATATGGCCAAAGCTGCGATATCGCAGTCTTATTACGCCCTGCGTGAATTCCCAAGAAAGAACACAACAAGAAGAGCGCAAATTAGAAGTCTTTTAGAAAACCTAATACAGCGTATTTAAGGCAAGTGAACGCGTGTACAAGAAAGGACCAATGAGATTGTGGTCTCAAGTAAAGAGCAACTACATTGGCCTTGTGACTCATGCAGCTAGCGTGTTAGTCCTGAGCTTGGCCGCAGCTACGCACGTCATCGCGTGAACTCTGCGTGGGCGGTACGGTGGTCTGGCGTGCGAACCACTCGTCAGAGCGGCGTGATCACGCAGTTAAGCCGGGCCCTGACAGTATGCTATTGCATACCTATGAAAATAAAGTCTCCCCTTAGAGAGGAACCCGCACATACGCTAAATGTCTGATGGCTGTCATGCAGGTCATGACCTACTGAATTTTCATTACTCATGCTGCACGTTGGCGTCATGATGGCTCGGCCTGGCATTGGCGTTAGATGATGCGTTCGCCTCTTACTTCCTCGAGTGGCGATTCGCATTGTCCAAAAACTGAGCCTTGGCAGCGAACATGGTTTGGACAGATCATTGCGCTGGTTTATAGACTGGGTGTCCGTGAGCCATGACTCAGGCATCTCGCGGCTCACAAGATTGTCACTTCTCACAAGATTTTCGGTCTCGTGATATTTGATTGCGTGACCAGGTTTCGTTGAATGGGCCGCAACTTGTGAATATGCATCATGTCTCCGCAGTACAGCCGCATAATTGGCAGTTCGTGTCTTGAGAAGCCTCCCAGTTTCTCTGACGAAGTTTTTTATGTCCGAAACTGCACCAGATCCTATAGACTTATGTCCCCAGGGATAACAGGTAGGAGGCAAAGCCGGTTCTGATCACAAGAGTCTTCATTCACGACAATACAGAGACAGCAGAATGAATCAGCGTGTCCACTACAGCCTATTATAAGGTGTTGGTCCTTCTAGACTGTTCCTGGCCTATCGCACAAGAGGGGGAGTTCTGGCGTGATTTCCCACGCTGCGGGACATTCTAGAACATTGCAGTGCACGCGGGGGCGGGCGTCACCTGTGCTCACAGCGCTCGGCCGGTCTGCCGGCATGGCTCAACCGGGGTGCACTTCCAGCGAGGAGGCTGCTAGAACCGCAGATCGTCTTACTGCGGCCGAGGCTGATTCTCGCCAAATTTCCAGACAACTGGAGCATTCCAGGGCCAATGAAACTCGCCTGACACAGGAGCTAGAGTCCTTACGCAAGCAGGCCGTTATGCATGAACAATTTATGCACCAGCTCCAGCTCATCCAAGTGCGTTGACTGCACTGTCTGTTTTGGGGTTTTTCCTCCAGCTACCCTCAATGATACGACCTGATTCCCCCTTTTTCCCTTCATAGTCTAATCTGGACCAACGGGAGGAGATGGAGAAGCGTCATGCAGAGCGTCGTGTGACCTCTCTTGAGACGGAATTAGCTGAAGTTCGCCGCAAGTCTGACGAAAAACTAGAAGCGGCCAACGCGCAAAGTTCTACCCTTCAAAGAGAGCTACTGTTGGCTCGACAGTCACTCAAGGCCTCTGAAGATGAGGTGGTGGAACTTCGGGCCTCACTTGCAGAAGCAGCCAAACAACACGCACCGTCTCCAAAAGGTACGCATCTTCTATTTGGTAAATTGTACTGTTTTCTTTGTCGTGTGTACACGCAACTTACTTTGCTAGGGTGTAGAAAATTATCCTCGCGCTTATCGGCTAGACTGTTTAGCGCTGTGCTTCTTTCCCACGTCCGTGTCTTGCACGCTCGTTGGCTGCCAGTATCAAGAGAACTTCTGTCTTAAATAACCTTTTTTCGGCAGATACAAGGCTTAGGATCAAAGTTGGTGGCCCGTTATCAGTGCGGACTTGCACCATATCAACTCGTAGACCTAACTGATATGTCCCCAGGAGTAATAGGTAGGAGGCAAAGCCGGTTCTGATCACAAGAGTCTTCATTCACGACAATACAGAGACAGCAGAATGAATCAGCGTGTCCACTACAGCCTATTATAAGGTGTTGGTCCTTCTAGACTGTTCCTGGCCTATCGCACAAGAGGGGGAGTTCTGGCTTGATTTCCCACGCTGCGGGACATTCTAGAACATTGCAGTGCACGCGGGGGCGGGCGTCACGTGTGCTCAGGGCGCGCGCGACCGGCCTGTGGCCATGCCTGAACTGGCGAGCACTTCTCGTGTCCATAAAAAGACAACGTATTTTAGTTTTATTATCTCTCGCGCTGTGGTTGCCTCCGGTATATGCGCGAGTCCAACTCAAAGCGGTGGGAAAAGACATTCGTCGTCTCCCGATGAGACTTTACATAAGGAATTGCTCGCCAACATTTGAGATCGGTGCGATTTTGTTGTTCGTCTCGTTTGTACATGAACCAGTTGACGAAGTTGCGCGAAGAAATTTCAGTTTGGAAACATTGTTTTCCGGTTCACTGCAGTGCGTCTCAACACGCCGGTAAATAGAATACATGAACTAATGGTTTCTGCTACTGTCTCAGATGATGGCTCCGCGATGGAATCCGAAACGTTAAGCGAATAAAGTTATTACCCCAGCGGTCGAATATACTTCTCGATACGTTTGGCAGCCACATCAAGTGCGCTTAGTACCACAGGGAGACATAAGAGATCTGTTTGTAGGTCTGTGAAGGTTTTAGGGGTCTGGTTTGGCGTAAGAATAACCGCTGACTGTAAATAGGCCGAAAATTGCCGCACTCGGAAGTCTTCACTCAGCTTATTCCTAATACGTTTGGAGTCTCACTCAACCTGTCAGCAATTACGCATAAAAAGACACCAGTAAACAGATCGGGACTTTCTTTAAGGTTGTTATATGCTAACTTGTCCTCTAAAATACCTTGTAGAATAGCACTCAAATACAGTTTTAAAAAAGCGTAAATTACGCCATACAAACCTCCGTTGCGCTGTAGACAGAATCTTGGATAGACCTCTTCTTAGCAATCGGTACAGGCTGCGTTTGCGTGGACCCGCTGCCAGCCCTTGTAACGCGCCCTTGAGAGACCCGCGGAGCTTTGTCATAAATGGGATCGTTGTTAGAGAGGAGAATTTTCTTCAAATCAACAGATAATTTTCGTAGTTCCGCTCGATGTGGAAGAACATAGACTTCAACAGAAACACTCCCCATTCGTTTGCTGCAAAGATTATAAGGGCAGATATCAACCGTAGGTTTTGCACCGAACAACGATAGGATTCTTAAGATTGATTACTTTAAAATATTCATGTCAAGCGGATCCAAACACATGTAATGTATTTCTTTCGATTTCAGTAAAAGGGGAACAACTGAGATCGGAAAGAAATTGATGAGCATTCCTAATTACATGTACAACTTTACCTTCTTCATCTGTTGCTGATTTTGCTAGAAAATACTATTCTAAAGATAGTCAGGCCACTAATAACAAACCTTAGATAAACTAATTGTTAGAACAAGTCAATATATTTATATACAGAATCTTCCGAAATGAACAATCGGGGGAAAGAACTCCACTTAAATTCAGGTAAGTAACTTAGCTGTATTTCAGTTTTCTTACTAAAATAGACTGGTTTCCGTATAAGCAATTGATGTATTGGAAAACACATCTCTAACGCCGAGGAAAGTGTATCAGCAGCCAATGGGGTCACCGTAGTATGCCTGTGCTAACTAGCATCGATGGAGTCTTCAGAAGGGTTTAGAGCAGACTGGGCAAGTATCATGACCCTACCAGCTAAATCCCCGGATCCCCTCGTCAACATTCCGGGGAGATAGGGAGTGACGACGGTGTTTCCACGGAAGTAAGGACGAAGTTATCAACCCGCATATCCCCGTCCTCACCCCCTCGTCACTCCCGGGTCTTCCCGTCGAAAGGCCTGGGAGGGTATGCATATCATCAAATTCTCCATAAAACTAATAGTAGATATCACATAGCAACGCACTATAAGTGTTATAACGGTGGCCAAAAGGCTGCGATATTCCCGTCTGACTAACACCTCGTGTGAGCCCGAAGGAAGAACAGAACACGAAGTGTGTAGAAAGCAGAAGTCTTAGTGCAGACCTAGTACAGCATACTTAAGAGCAAGCGAATGCGTATGCACAAGGTTGGGCAAATTCGATCGTAGTCACAAGGAAGGCATGAATTCATTGGCTGGTGTGCCATGGGAGTTGACGTGCTTGTCTGTGCGAAACGTCAGACAATGCACTTGAGTGGGTGGAGCGCTTGCTAATGTGGCAGCTACGTTATAGTCCTGCGCCGCCGCGCCAACGTGCCGTACGTTGGGTGTGAGCAGGACGGACGCTTGGCGTGAGAATGTCGTTCAGGCAGCGTGCGCTTACGCCGCCCCGTAACAATAAGTTCAAAAACAGTCAAAAATGAGTTAGATTGCCTTTTCAGTCCGTCTACAACCATCTGGAAATTTCGGGTTGCGGTATAATACATACGCCTTAACTATCAAATCTGGATACACCCGGACCCCGTCGTCAGCCCCGCCCAGTTTTGGGCGTGTGCTGGCAGGATAGGAATGAAAACACCAGCAGGCACAATAACTATTTTCTCTAAATTATGGATTATTCAGACAACCATTGCTGTCCGTCTAACAAAAGCTGGTGATGCCAAGCGAAAATGGGACGAATGAGCCCCGTACGCGATCGGTGCGCACCAATCCACCAATGTTAATATTCCCGAACGAAAACCGGTAAGCCACTGAGCACATGAGTTAGTTCGTAGGACTTCCTACCAAGAGGTTGTGGTTTAAAGCCTCAGCTGGTGAACCAGCGATTTCCAAGGAAGTTCCTACGCTATTAAATGCTGTGGAATAAAACTACTTCTTTATGAGTTTTTTTCTGTGAAAGAGCATTAGTCTAAGCCAGAACCATTTTTAATATATATTTTCAGAGAACGTTAAATTCATGCAAATCTAACAAATGCAAGTATGGCCTTGTTTTCGGAAAATGAGGAGTGAATTCAGCTAAACATATTCTGCGTTCCAAAGCCGCTACGTTTTCTGCTATAAAATTAAGAACTACACTTATGAGGTTGTTATTCGTTTTACTACACCAAAAATAAGGACCACGAACGAACATATATGTAAAAACCCAAGAAATGTCGTCACCTTTCTCTGTAAAGCCATGTGCAAAAGAAGTCCAAAAATATCTTTCTAGAGTGCCTGATGAACTAATGTGGAAGCTGGAAACGGAACAGGCAGAAGAATCTCAGTTTTCGCGAACTCATAGTATATATTCTGCTACTCCGTCGTGCATTGTAATCTGAGAATGGGACCTTTGCGCAAACAAATACACTGAATACTGTCCCGGTATACACAGAAAAATGGATTTCTTTCATTTTTAGCGGGGAAGTCAAAAACCGGTCAAACTTTGGAGTTTTTTGACCTTATCTTCGAGCTAGGTAAAGTACGCAGACGTGAGGACATCTGACCGAAAATACGCGGGTTCGAAAGTCGAGAGTGGCAGCAATTTCCGCTGCTACATTTCAAAAGAGTATATCCAGCTGACGGCGCCTAATGAGGCAGAAATAGCCATTCTGGATTCTCTATCTTACGGTAATATGTCCTATAAATAACAAAAAATGTTATTGAAAATTAGAAAGTAACTTTACAATTAGCCATGTGGCAAGGTTCGTGGGAGCACGAGCCACATAAGGACATCAAATACCAGGGCGGGTGTGCCCCGTATCTGATCGGTGTACGCCTATCTACTAATTTAAACTCTTTTCAAGAGTTCACTTGTTATACAAAGCTCTTTTTTAATCTTCGACATATTTGTTTGTTTGAATCCAACTTATCTTACAAATATCATCCCACATCCCATGATGATAAGTTGTTGCTTTATTCCGATGGCTAGAAGTGACATTTAATCTGCAGATTTTCGAAATATAGAAGTTGCATATTCGATGAGATGTGCCCACGAATGAATTCGCTTTCGATTTAAGTTTGTTGCAGCAAAAACGGGACATTTATATAACTTAGATAATATAAGTACTCATCGAATTTTGCGGAGATTTTATACATTCCTTACCTGGCAATGCTGGTAGCCCCTTTGGTCATAAACACTAGGCAGGCCACATTGCCACGCAAGTCTTTCACGTCCGTGGAGAGAAACAGTAACTCGTTCTGAGTGTATTTGGCTGTGACACCAGCCCCAGACCGGACCACCTGAGTCAAACGCTTAATCCTTTTGTTCTCGTAGGACGCTGGTGTGATCGGTTCCAGATGTTGCAGCCATGCAGCATACTCGTCCTCGTATTCCGTTGTGCTGTCAGTCAAGAGTGCTTCAAACTGCTCTAGGGCACTATACTCCAGAGTTAAATTCTCCACATTCTGTTGCGAATTGCCAGGGCCGGCTACCATGAGCTGGTGCAGAGTGAGTGCCTTTTGACCCCAGTAAACCGCATCAGGACGATAGAGCGGTGTCAATTGCGGTTCCAACAGCAACTGTTGGTCAGCCTCAAGATCAGTGGAAATTCCATCGTCATTTTCGTCTTCGCCTACAGGAAGGCAAGAGGAGGTCTACCATTATACTCAAAACAACCTGAGTTTGTTGTAGTGCAAGTTATATAATTGCAACTGTCAGGCACCTGGCTAGAGACAAACTAAAATGACAATTCCATGTTGGGGGCTGGATGGTGAACTTCATCTCAGGCGTATTTTAATTTTTGTTTAAATCAGTATTTTAAGAAGAGGATGGATGAACGCGCTCATTTCAAAGGGGTTCTAGGAAGATGACCGCTGACGTGCGTTAAACACTAACAAAGGTACTGACAAGAAACTCAAGAATGCGTCAAACACCGATCAACCAGTAGTGCCAAAAACTTTGTATTATTGTAGGTTGTTGGATATCCGAGAAGGAAGGTCAATAATCATGATGAATGTTCACATTGTGGGACGAAATCACATACCTTTGGTCCCAAAGTCGTGGACTATTTGGAGCTGAACAGTTCAAATTGTGCGATAAGTGCAGGAATCCGATAATGATACTTTCAAAAGAGACATCGTAACCTTTAAACCTGGGTATATGGCTTTCCACTACATAATCAAATGATTTCCACCTATCTCATGGTGCCGGGCTTCGCAGGTTAAGCACTTTTCGTTTTCTTTGTTTAGCATGTTCCGAAACTTATTGAAAACCAGACCAGAAATTGAAATGAGTGAACTCTTAATGTCATTGCTCGCTACTTCTACAAATGTTGTGAGAAATATTTCCATTAAATGGACATCTTCACTGAACAGTTATAAACACAGGTTTCGGTGCGAACCTCAAATGTAATTCCCGTGAAAAAACACCTCAATTAAGGCTTGCTGTAAAAAAGGCATTAACGCTTGAGGCAAACGTTTCCGCAAACGTCTCACCTCTTCAACAATTCATTGTTCCATATTATTTCTGTGCACTTTTGCACAACAAAAGCGATCTGTTACAATGTTTGCATATTTTTCAAAAGCTTATGCATTCCTGTACCATTTCAATGGAGTTCTTAAGGGCCTCGGTCATTTATTCCAAATATACTGACTGAAAGTCGACGGTAAATCAAGGACCCGGGAAAAAGGTAGTAAATGTCACAATGTAGTCCATAAATTTCTCGTTTATATATTCCAGCGCGTAATAAAAGGGGCAAAAAAGAATAACGAGGTGTGTCGGCAGACTTTGAATGGCCTGAAAACAAGAAAACCGAAGATGATCACCAGAGAATGGTAAACAATATATATCTGCAAGTATAAACCAATTCCAGCAGATGAATTGGCGAACATACGTTTTTTTACGAGAATTATCATCAGACTTTTAGATTTATATGGTAATTGAGTAAATAAAATATGCGAGTTGGTAGAAAAAATAGAACGGTTGTCGGGGGAGGGGAAATGGGGGATCCGGGTCAAAATATGACCAGCGTTAGGATGGGGAGACTGGTAGTCGGCCATATAAATGTAAAGGCCTGATGGTAATTATCGAAAACAAACGTATGTTGGCAAATTCATCTTCTGGATTTTTAAATGGGGATTTTCGAAAATATAAACCAATTGCCTAAACTCGAGGCCTTGACCTTAATCCAAAGTTTCAAGCCACATAACATTGCCCCTAAGTCCTAGTTATAAACATCAATCATAACATAAGCCTAACACGCTCATTGAAAGCAAATAAGAAACTGGGTTACAATAATGAAAGCATCGGCTTTATCTAGTAGAACCGCATCACATTTTCACAGTCAAGTTGTGTTTGGATGCAGACAGCAAACTTAAAAATATGGATGATCGTACACCAAGCACCTACGTCATGCTCAGTTAATCTTTATATTAACACCAATATACTATCAAAGGCATAGGAAAGAAGCTGAAAAAACATACATTTTATATCGTGTTCCATAGAGATATGTGGGCTTGCTAGGCCACACGGGCTTCCATGAAAACTTGCGATGGGACGCCGCCGGCTAAAACAATGCCGCACATCGCCTTACCAGCACTGTTATCCAACATGGTCACGCCAAAAACAAACTTTCACGCGTTTTAAGGCAACATCTCTAGCTGAGAGGGAAGTTTGGTCCTTGGCTCCGTCCACACGTACCTCTTCTGGTACACCCGAGCTTGAGACGGTTTACAATGAATTGGGAGGCTGCCAAATGACGCTTCACACCAGACAGCGCCACCAACCCAGTGTGTTTTTGCGTTTATTGGAGGTACAAACGGAACGAAACGGACGTTGATTTGATATTCCAAAAGATCTGACCCCAGTCCATTATCATGAATTCAACAGTCGTCATCATTGAAGATCTGAATAAATTTGACAATTTTCGCTTCCGACTGTAGTAAAAACCTTTAATCTCTTCATAAGTGACTCTAAACCCTAGTTCAAATCCTAGCCTTGGACGTATACACCTCTAGCTGTAAACCTAAACATTACTGGAAACTGAAGGATGACCCGAATGGTGAAGGGAAATCAACCGACTGAATAATGCAGTGAAATTAAACCTATCCAAATGATATGAGTAAGTATGACTTAGAGAAACTAAGAAATTAGATGAGGCAAAGTATCTGCCCGTCACCGGGCCGTAAATGACACTATAGGTAGGAAATGAATCATAGACTGACCCTCAGATAGGTTCTGGTGCAGTGATCTAGACGAGTACAGTGAAGTCAGCTTTTCTCGATAGTCCTCCAAAGTAGTCATGGTAGGCGCTAGCAGTGCAATTTTGTCTTTACCACCGAAATGCCGTTTTAGCAGAGGTTCCTCGTCGGATGTCGAAGAAGGTGCCTCGGAGTCAGCCGCAGATGCGGTGGAGAGTCCCGTCATAATTGAAAGCAGCAACTCGCAGTGTTCTGAGGGGTCCTCGGAGATGGCTGTATATTTTTCAGCGAACTTGTATTCATAAAAACCTGTAATGCAGTGTAAAATTCCGACCAGCTTAGAGGCAACTTCCGTCAAAGTATTTTTTCATGCTTTCTGTGTGCTGATTTCAGGCCAACTACGAAGGAAATTCGTTTCTCAATAGCTTGCATTCCAATAAATATTACTGAAGGTGTTTGCTCATAGCATAACTGATCGAATCCAGATAAGGAAGCTCTCGTTTAGAATGCATCGGTTAAACTTAAGGAAAGCTACTTACGCCAACGTTGGTGTTCCATAGATATCCCATCATGATTACTCAAAACGTTCAACCTATCTTAATTTTGCCTAGAAAAATAAGTTTTTCTTGGACAATTTTCAGCCACCAGCGCTGAAACTGGGTAGTTTTCAATATTAATCTTCTTGATCTGTTGAAAACTCAAGCATATTGTCATGGCGAGATTCCCAACATCTAACGACAGCCGATGAATTGTTGATACTGTATATGGTTAGTGGTAAATATTTGAAGGCATTAAAATCAAACGCTACAATCTGTATCCAAATTTCCATGGAATACAGAATCTCCGGTGTAATGTATCCTCCCACATACAAGTTTCTTTAAAATGTTAAAATCCAGGAAAATATACGAACGATGGGAAACAACTGCTACCATCCGATAATCGAAGCCTAATAATTTCCATTTCCACTGTCAGCCTTTAAATGCCTAGATGGTGTGACAAATAAGTCGCGTTGCAAACACCTTTCATGAGTAACCACGGAAATCCTATTTAATAGGGCTGAAGTCCCGTATACGATTGACGGTAGAAAATAATGTCCCCTGAAGAGCCAGCGTAATTGTACCAGCGAACTGAAATAGTTTTTCCTGGTCTTTTATGTTATACGTGCTAGGATATTGGCCGGACCAAGTGCTGGCAACATTCGGAGGCTTTCCTAAGGCGTCGAGCCTAGCCAAATGTTTTTGTTTGTTAGCTCTGACCGCATACAGGCGATGACTGTCCACACACAATGACCTTAGAGCGCACGCACGCACGCACACGAGCCTCCGCAAGGCATAAATGGTCACAGTTCCCCGCGGGCCGACTGGTCGCGTGACATTATCCCAATTCGCCAATCAGGCTACAGGCGAATGCGCACATGACACTCTTATTAGACACTGTCTCCTCTGACAAAAGGAAAATTGCATCACACACGGACTTTGAGGACACAGTAGTCCGCTCCCAATGCCTATGCTTGCCCACGAAGCGGAACAAAGAGCACGCTGGGGATCAACCAGCGGCAACAGCCACCCGAGACAACTCACAATAAACCCTCCTCCGGGTGGATTACATAACTATCCCCTTCTTATTATGTTCTTCCTTGGGGATTTCCACAGGGTGTAATTTGACGATAACACACGTCAGATGTCATCATTATAACACCATCGACGCTGAACTCGTCCTTATAACACTAGGCATCTTCGTTAAGCCACAATAATTGTAGCTCTCAAAAGTTAGAAGCCGCAAGCTAAAATCCCTCCGCCACCGAGGTTCGTCTAAACTGACTATACGACCCACAAAATTCCCGATATGGCTCCCAAGAATGTCATTTAGGGCGAATGCCAACCTCAACTATGTTAGAGATTTAATCTTTTCGGTATAAGGAAAAGACATGAAGTATAAACTTCAGCGCTTTCTCTCAAATACAGTGAAGGTATAAATGTGGTTCCATAGTCGTTTTATGCGTCAATAAAATATTCTGGAAGAGAAAAGTCGCCCTATTTTACAGATATGTGATGAGACAGCCATGGGGCTTACAGAAAATGATAATTATTCTACATAAAACTTCAAATAGATGAGAGCACTCCTCCACAACCCAAATAATTTGCACTTTGTAGTCCTTAAAAGTATTAATCAAGTCATGAAGGCGGTGAAATGACTTGGTGTTTTTCAAACAGAAAGATACAGCTGAAGGGTGAGGAGTGGTTAGACGAAACTTCAATCATGATTAAGACGAAATTACTGCGTCAGGGCGCAATAGTCTACGCTAACACAAAAAACAATCGACGCCAAAAGAGGTACATACTCTGTGAAAATGCTAGCCAGCATCAAAACTGCCAGTTCCCCCTCCCCGATGCCATCTTTGCATCAATCAAAAAGCAGTTCTGAAATAAGCGATGCAAAATACGGTGCATCTTACTCTTATAACTTTGCTTAAGAGCTCCCAGCACCTTTGGGGCGATAAGGTCATAGGCCAAGTGCATCGGCAAATTGGGTAAAGCAGTGTCCTTTGAAGCGGTACTTGGTGTGGTTGTTGGCCGTTGCGCAAGTGTACAGCAACGCTGCATGCTAGTCCACAGGAGTCGTGAAAGTACATTCGTCTCGCTGTTCCCCTCTGAGGCAGGTCGGCCGATGGTCGCGGCCTCCGACAGTGTCTGTAAAAGGTAGAATTCAGACGCAAAATACGACTTGATATTGATCTGGTGGATCGATGAGGAAAAACTTGCATATGTACAAAGTACGCTGGCAGAAGAGTAGACAGAGAAGTAGAAGGCGTTTCGATCACAGGAATCATAGTTTTACTTGTGTGAGCTTTCGGGCAATTTTTGGAGCCCGCCGTCAGCTATAAAAGGCTTCAACGAAGGACAAGCAGCAGTTACGGGAAGCAGTGGCCAATCAAACGTTATGGAGGGGAGGGAGGAGAGGGGGGGCAGTCAAACACCAGTGCCACCAGTCCGGAGATGCCTGCGCAGGCTGATGAAAACCGGCGCCAGATCGATAAATCGATTGACTGAGTTCTCATCCGAGGCCCAGGCTTGAATAAATTCGGGGCCTCTCTTGTTGCCGGCGTGCGCGATTACCCTTGAAACTGCGAAATTAAACTCGTAAACGGTCTCGTAGGTGTGGGCAGCCACTTGCGATAATGCGTCATCCCGTCGTACCACCGGCTTATGGTCGCGTATGCGCGAACCAAGCATATGTCCTGCCTACCTTGTGTAAATTCAGAGGCAGTTTAGATATGGTATGCGATACACTACGGCCAACGGCTCGCTGGTATCTAACCGGTCCTTGATTCGCATGACCCGGCTGTCCTATTTTGCAGCTATGTGATGCTACAGTTTTAGGTAAGTCTGTAGTTTAGTTTTAGATTTATTATAAATTTTTTTCGTTTCAGATTGCTTTAATCTAGGAAAGTCGTAGTTCTTTGCATTTTGCCGCAAATCTAAAAAGTTTTTGATATTTGTGTAGTCGCACATTCTTTGTATGGTGCGCTTTTAAGTTGTTAAACATTACCTTCTTTCAATAATTATTTCCTTTTTTTAAACTTAATATGCTGTACATTTTTATTGATATTTTCTTTCCTCTATTAGGCATAAACTGTACAATATTTATTACTACCGGTCGCATATTACACAGAGGTGGGATTTTGACTCGTAGGTCGGGGTCCTAAATTTAACTTTTACCGGATTTCGGATTGAAATCCCAAAGTAAGACGGAATTATGTGTGTTCTCCCCCTGAACATATGAATAAATTCTTCTCCACTGTCATAAGAGCTTTCCCTTCGCATGACCAAACGTTAATTGCCTTCAAATTATTAAGGCTGACATACCCACCATAACTGCCCATGTTGACCTTCCGTGTATGAACAGTTTTTCTGCCCTTGATGGGGCCTACGCAGGAACTAATTATGTTTTTTTATACGAGTGGGCTTTATCCATTAAAATGGTTGAATAACAGCCAGTTATTATTTGGTAAACTCAAATGTGAGTGATCTTAATTTGGAGGCCCAATTCATGGGATTAGTTTCCTGTCACAAGTTAAAGGAACTCAATAAGGACATATTTCACCGACGCCTGTAAAGGAGTGTTTCTGAAGTGTTTAAACAGGCAATGATACACAGAACGGAGTACATACTTCGGAAGATTTGTTCGTCAGTAGAGTCAGGGCTGAAGCAGCAGGTTGGTTTCGGTTTTTAATAAGAATTGCGGTCAACACGGCAACCATGGACCACACAAACGATTTTGCCCTACAGAATATTGAAAGAAAGGTAGACTTCTTAGTCAAAATAATAAAGGAAGTGAAATCTCCTACAAACAAACATGAAGTCCTTAGCAGACACATATGCTCACGCTTCTAGTTAATCAATTATAATTCATAAGGTTAAGAATAAAATAAAAGTGTTCCGCATATTTTTAAAATATCACTTAGAAATTCTTTTAAAGCTTTCTACCATGCAGAGAAGTAAGAGCTCTGAATGAATTTTGTCAGAAGGGAAACTCAAAATATTCAGACTCGTGTACCTTGCATCTCCCAAAATGATGATGGCCAGATAGAGCGCTTTTCTCATATTGTTCAATAGAGAGGACAAGCTGACCGATTCATGACCCAGCAACAACAGTTGTAAATCAATGAAACCTTGTAAGGAACGAAAATTATGAATCAAAGATTTGTTTTAGTTCTCGTGCAATCAAAGTCATTAGGTTTATTTATATCTTAACGGAGCATTTTCTTGACACATCTACCATACATTTTATAAAAAAACTAGAAGAGTGTAGAAGAAGTAGCTACCCGTAATATAGATATCACTGCACTAACTTACGAGGAGACTAGGGTTTGGGTTAAACTAGGATTAAGATTAAAATTTGTATTGGGACGCGGGAATATTTACCGCACCTGGAACTTAAAGTAAGGCCACCTGAATGGAGGCGATCCTAAATCCCATGTCTTACCCACAGACTGAAAGAGGTCGGGCAGTCGTATGGGGAGGAGGGAAAGACAATGAGAGAGCGTGGGCGACTGTTGGTCATGCCAGGCACGCAACTTACAGGAGGCTTGTTTGTGCAGAAAAAACCAGCTTCCTTAATCTGAAAGCGGTCGCTTCTGCTGTTGCTGGCAGGCCCTAGCTGAGGGACTGTGGATAGTGTGGTGAGGACTTGTTAATCACCAGAAGGGCTTCGCTGGGGCCCACACGATACCCCGATAACAAAAGTCTAGAGTCCTCACTCTAAATGCGTAGGCGTGGAGTTCTTGCAGTACACAGTACGCAAGCATGCTGGCAGCACGGACGCACCAATATGCGTGCACGCCAATACTCGCATGCCTGTCCCCCCCCCCCCCCCCCCTACCGACTTCACGACCGTGTAGGCTTCCCCCGCGCAACCAGGCCTTGCTGTGCGTGCACATGATAAACGCGACTGGGGGGCCCAGGCCTTTCCCTTCATGCAGTTGATCCAAGCGTGGCCTAGATTGCGACCAGGGGTCGCCTTTCGCCGGCGAAAGAAATCGGAGACAAAAAATCAGTGAATTCCTCTGCGCGGTAGAGCGCGGGGGCGAGCAGGGGTGCGCCGGCATGAATTGGCGTGGGCTTTGGGTGCGCACGTATGCCTGCGGACACGCGGGACTCGGAGTTGCGCAAAGGCGCCTTACGAAGCCACAGCAATCTAGACGAATCTAGATTTTTGCCATCAGGGTATCGAAAATGAATAATGTGCGTAAGAATGGCGCTGGTTATGTTCCGTTAAGACGACCCACTATATACATAGTGGTGTCGCTATAGGCTCGCGTCCTGAACCTTCCTTGAGTAAAATTTTCATGGGCTAGCTGGAGAAATGTCCGCTAAGCTGCGTTGGTTGATATCTTTGCGATCGCCCAGCAAAGCCAGTGTAGATGCGCTCCTAAATACTGTAAACCAAGCACACCCTTTCTTAAGGTTTACGTTTGAGGTGAAAACGGCAGGTTTGCTTCCTTTCTGGAACGTTCTCGCAAGTAGAAGACCTGACAGTAGAGTTCACAGAAGCGTTTATCGAAAAAAACCTAGTCCACACAGTACACCAACTTAAACAGTTTCGTACTGATCCGGCAGACACGCAATTCGGTTCGCTGCTTAGCCCAAGGGGCTAGAAAAACGTGTTCGGTAGGCAGTGTGGAGATGGGACTTAAAAAACATCCAGGACCTGCTTCGTGGGAACAGGTATCCTAAAAGATTCATAAAAAAGAATTTGGAGGCGAGAAAAATTAACCTCCCACGCTTACTGTGGAAAAGAAGACGCTATTTTTCAAAGTCCCCTCTCCAGGGTAGGCGGTCAGTGAACTCCTGAACAGGCACCTAGACTAGGACGTGTCAAAACCCGTACCAACAGCGACAGTTCCGGTATTTTTCATAACTAATGCAGCCTTGTACGGGGAAGGTAAGAATAGGTTACCAGCTCTGACCACTTCCAGGTTCATCTACTCATATATTTGCTTCTTGAGATTAGATTATACTGGTCGCATGAGTCGGCGCTTGTCTAAAAAATAAGGAAACACCTGCTGCACGACTAAAAAAGGGGAAGTTTGGGTCATAAGCAGCACTATGCTCGTGCACAATTATGGTTTTGGACATTGTGTTGACCCGAAAGAAGCCTTCCCTGTGATTTATAATGTCTTCCCAAACTAATCCTAGTTCATGGGTCGGCGTCGGCTAGCAACACCAGTGCCAACCACTATCAGGTTGCGGAAGCCGGTTTTATGTGCGCAAAGGAACTTTCTGCAAGCTCCGCGCCTAGCATGGCTGACAGTCGCTCATTACGATAACTTAATCCCAAATTTGAAATTTTTCTGACACACAACGTTTACTGAATTTTAAATGCTATTCAGCAGTACAAATTGACTTAATTTAAAGGAAATTTCGCTAAACAACCCTTCAAAGTCAAGCTGCAGCTTGTGTTTGCTTTGTTTTCTCAAATGGAAGATTGATGGGCGAAGCATATAATTTGTATGTCGGATAGATTGCTTTGAAAAACGCATTTCATAAAGCTAGGCTAACGCAAGTTAAAAATTGTTCGAATATTTTTAAACTGCTTATGTTAAACATGAACATTACATGTTTGGGCGAGGATGTCGAACTGTAGAAACGGTACGACGAGATGTGCGTTCCAATCATGCGACAGCAATTCTGAAAGATCTTCTCGGACACTGAAAATAAAGTAGGAGAATGTTCGAGGGATTTCACTTTTACTATTTGCATGTCTAACACCTTAGTGCGGTACATCGGTACGGTGCAACATCCTGTAATTAGCGTTGAAACCAGCGAAATTTGTGACTGCTTGAAGATGAGCCTTCAGGCGGAAAATTTTCAGTGAGGAAACTTTTTGTCACACTGATCCATTTCCACCGAAATGCGTCCTTTTCTTCCATATGTAGTTCAAACCTCTACAACGGTTTTCCTGACTCAAGAACACGCACTTCTGCCGTCATTATGTCATTCACCTTGTAAGTACAACGTTTTATTTCAAAATACACGTGTGAGAACAAAAGGACTGCAAATACAAGGGAACATGCGAGTCCCAGGAGGTAACTAAGAAGAAAACCATTCGATCACTGATAGCAGATACGGGTCGAGTCGTCTCCTTCTCAATAATATGGCTATTGGTTATGAAAACGGCCTAAATCCACATATTGCAAAACAAATCTGTTCACGTTTCTGCACATACTTATTACTAAAAAACCCTCTGGAAAATCGCGTAGTCCAGCGCATACATTACAGATCCAACTGGAGGTTTGTGTTTCTGACAAGAGCATATGTCTAATAAGTACGAGATTCCTTTTGGCGGCAAGTAGGGGTGTCTTGACAAGCGTTTATTGGAAGTGAGTGGACAGGTTGTGAGACCGTAACGACACCTTTTAATCCTCTGGATTTATAAATCCTGGTGTGTGTGCGTCTGTGTAAGGGAGGCCATGTGTTATTCCTAGGGTGTGTGCAGGGGGCCAGGTCGCGCTGTGGCGCGGCTAGACGTGTTCGTAGTCCCTGGCAGCCACTCCACCCAGCCCGCGTCAGGCGATCGACCGGGTAGCACGGTGTCTTGATACGGCCGGTGGGGGAGAAAGAAAATGAAGTCGATGACTCAGCCAATTTCTCTCCTTACTATAAAAAATCTGACGCGCTTGAAGCTACCAGCTTGCGCTAAAAGCCGTGGCTAGGAGGGTTATTAACTGCTAACTGGGAACGCGCGATCAGTCCAGTGAGTGTTTTGCTGTGTAGAGTGGCTGACTGGCGGGCGAACTTAGGGGGTCAAACTGCAATGTCTCCTTCGTAATGTGGCCGTTATGACACTCACACAAAGCTGGGATCCCAGTCAGGTGTGGTGGCACGTATTGGAGGGATGACCTCGCGCCGAATCCCGATTCCGATCTTCTTGACTACGTTTTGACACCGGGCCCAGGTGGGTGAGGGATGACAGAGTGAGATAGATGCTGCGCAAATATACTTTCACTTTAATCCAGCGCAATTCACAGAACTAGCACCACGTTGAACATCGCCGGAATTAACGGTCGAACTGCCGAATATTATAAGTTTTTAATCATCGACAAGAAATGATGATTCCGACAGGGTGACTACGAGGAACTGCATTAATATCAAACCTGTTATAGCCCAGTATTTCAAACCCGACTAGTAGGCAGAAGAAGCCAAAATACCTTATTCAGGACGGTAAAGCGACAACATAGTGCCATTTGCGTGTCCACCACAGCCTGTTATAAGGCTTTGGTCCTTCTAGACTAATCCTGACCAATCGCACGTGAGGGGGGTTTTGGCGTGCATGCTGATTCGTGGTTCCCCACGCTGCGAGACGATTTGAGAACATCTGCAGCGCACGTGTGTGCGGGCGTCACGTGTGCTCGGGGCGCGCGCGGCCGGCCTGCGGCCAAGACCCATCTAGCGTGCCCGTCTCGTCTCCATAACAAAGCCTCAGTGCCAATGGTTGCACACTCATCAGGAAAACAATGGAATAGTGTTAGTATATGGCCACATGACAATTATCTTCCGGATGCAAGTAGGTGAAATGGAAGACTTACCTCAGGAACACTTGTTTTTGCAAGCCTCTCTCTTCTGCCTTAATGACGGTCAGTTTTACACGAAACAAGATTTCACGCAATCGAAGACATGCCATCATGTAACAAAATCCTGGAGTTACTGCGTCAAGAGTTGCTTTGGATGTTTGCGTAAGATAGCGCTCACAGGTCTTGTTTAAAGCGAAGCAAAAAAAATGAATATCAAACTCAGCATACATAAACCGCATATTTAGCAAAACGTTTAACAGTAGGGATAGTAGAACATGTAAGCAGGTGGAGAACAAGGGTGAGTACTGCTGGCCGAGCTGAATAGATTCTTAACATTAAAATGTCACTTACGGAGGTTATAAGATGCTTTTTAAGATCTAAAACCTCTTCAAGCAGATCCTGATGATTCCGTTGTTGGGTCTCCGCCAGTGCATCAATAACGTTTACTCGAATGAACAGTTCTTCCAGCGTGTATTGGGACTGAGATTCCTTCTGCAAATAGGACACATATTTTATTTGAATGGTGCTTTAAATAAAAGTTTGGCAAAGCCTATGCACAGCTTAAGAAGTTTCCAAGACTTTTTTTGAGTTTTCAAAATTCCCTGTTTGATTTTTTTCGGTCCAGTTATTAGCAGAAATGTGTTGTAAACCGCAGTAATCTCTTTTTTACTAACTGTATATAACATTAAGCAAACAGAATTGCTGAAGACCCCAGAAGTTTGTGTAGGGAACGCTTGTTAACTGGGCACAATCGAAGAGCACAAACTACCCAACCCGAGTCTTCAACGCATGCAAGAGGGTGCAGTATGTGTTAACTAAGGACTTTCGTAATAGTCAGGATATAAATTATTTTTACAGAGGTTAATGTGATAAAAAATGCGGGTACCTCTGTACATGCATGCAAAACAGGATAAGACATACCTTAGGTGAATAGTCAATTGGTTCCATCTGCATTCTGCATCGGTGTAGTTCTTCATATAACTTAAAGATACGAATGAATTTTTCAAGACCCAGAGCCTCGGCCTCCTCCCGTCCACGCTGAATATTTTCGAGAAGATCGGGCTCCTCTGGGACACTCAGCGAAACGTAGTCTGCATTATAAAGTATGAGCTCTTAAGCACAACGCAACGAAGCTTCTCAAGAATGTCTGCACCAATCATTCAACAACGAATAATACAACGAATTTTCGAGATCAAGGTATGGTGAGGTAATAAATAAAATAAAAAGTGCATGTCACTTATAAGTCTAAAACTAAAACTCTGAACCAAACTAAAGCTGAACTAAAATACACTTAATAAACTAGCTAAGAGCTACCTTCCTTAAACTAAAGTCAATTAACTAAAGAGAGCTGAACTAACTGAAACAAAAACTAACCTAAAACGAATTAAACGTAATGCTGAACAAAAAACTGAACTCAAAACTGGACTCATATATCGATAATTTAAATAAATTAAGACCAACTTAAGTCAATCACTAAGGTTTTTAACTCCAAAAGCAACCATGCGGCTTAAAAATATAAAACTTAAAATTTAACTTTAAACTGAATATAACTAGCTCAACGAAAGTAAACTTAACTAAGTAGACTAAAGGAATCTAAAACTATAAATAAAATAAACTATTACGGTAAATGAACCTTTAACGATAATCTACAAATACACTATTTATGGTGGAATCTTTGCTTACCAAATATAAGATTATTGAAACAATTATGGAACCTAAATAGGACTCCCACTGACTAGAGAAGTTATTCATCCTTATCTTTTAATGATGCTCGTCCACTGTAGGCATTGGGACGCACTATATGCGCAAAGAGTCCGAAAGCGCATTTGAAAAATATACCGTCTTGTAGACGCAGTTCACCAGCTGAAATGGAATCCCCTCAAGGCAGTAGGCCCTGTTTACAAGCCCTGTGGTAGAAGTCAGACTACCTGTACCACCTATTTAAGTTATACTACACTGATAAACGTTTATCTGCCTAAAATACTAGCCATTGTGGGGCTGCAGGCAAGGCTTACGAATGGGCTCTAATGCATAGCAGAACGCGTGAGTTCCTTTAGCGACTGTTGAACATTCATAAACGATTGTCGATATTCCCGATCTAAATTGGCAAGATAATGAGCCTATAGCTCAATGTATAGAGCATTGGACCCCGAGAAACAGGTTGAGCGTTCAGTTCTCAGCTGGTTTTGCTAGCGCCAGAAATGGCCTTTTCATTCTTCGTTCTCCTTGCCGGCAATCTTAATCTGAATAATCAATGTCTCGCAGCTCAATGGTTAGGGGGTTTGACTCAAATCAAAGAGGTCGCAAATTCGAGGCTTGTTTGTGAAGCCACTTGGGTGTGGGGATGTCTGGCTGACGACGACTAATGAGGCAGAAATGGCCACTTCAGTCTCCTCTGTCTTTACCGATAATAAAAACTGCCTATACTACCTGCTTTTATGGCTGTCAGGACCTCTGGCGGTGCCCAAAGCAGAGCGAGCCACATGATTTCCGTTAGCTGTCGGGTGAACGTTCATCAATGAGTTTGAGTGCTTGTTGTTATCGAACCATTTAGAAAGGAACATGTCAGACAAAAGAATTTACTTTACCCGTCCATTACCTGTTCGGTATCTCAAATTGTATACACTTGATAGATCCGCTAGCTGACATTTGGCAAGAACTGCACGGCATCGAAGCCATGCAGTTGCATTCAGTTGACTTTCGAAGATCTGATTAATGCCAAGTTTGCTTGATCTTCCACTACCGGCCGTTTCCTCTGAAAGCAAAAATAGAGAGGAGTTCTTTACAGTCTTTCTACGTTTACCGGTTCAGAAAGTTAAAGCACAGCGAGCAGTGGACAATAATTTTCATAGTCCAAAGGAATTGGATGTTATTGCTGGAATATCAGGATTCAGATTCACACTCTAACACATCATCGGAGACAGTTATAGATGCATGCAATGGAAAATCAGGGAGCGCAATATTCATAGGTCTCGGGCACCACATCAACACGGGTTTTATTGAACATCAAACGGAAGCTTAACTGCTGGAATCACACATGCAGGCACTCAAAATGCTGGAAATTAAGCCTTAATTTAAAGGACGATATTAAATAAATATTTATTCATTAATGATAATATGTATAAAGCATGTTTACTTAAGAAAACTTCTTTTTATATAAAGAAAGTGGCTACGTTATGTTTTCAAATTAAAGAAAAATTTAAATGCATTTTTCTAATTTATGGCTATTTTTCCGTCTCCAGCGCTTGGGGATTATCGAGAAAATTTTAGTTTTGTTAACAAACACTTCGTACTTCTTATACTTCTTTTAACTACTTAATGTGCCTAATGATTTTCATTGCTACTTCTAATTTTTCGTAAACGCATTCACGCCAGCATGCGAGTAATGGTCAAACTTTTGAAAATTTAGGAACTTTACATGCAGGACTCGCGATACTGTGCACTATGGCCATAGGGGGTCGACAAAGAAGTCTTGCAGCATTACCTGACCTTTTCCGTGTCGTGCTAAAACGTAATTGTCTTAGAACTGCCAGAGAGAAATACCAGTCACTGGTGCAGTCGGTAAACAAACTAGCCACAAGCCTCGTCATGTGATCCTTAATCACGCCGTAGTAGTGAGTAGCAGTCTTTTTTACTGTTACCAAACGTTGAGTTACTGGTCCAAAGAAGAGAATGCAGTTTACATGATGTTATTTGCTGACGACCGAATCTATCCACCAAGCTGCTCTTCGTGGGGGAGCCTACGTTTTCTGTGAAACGTAAAATAATTAAGCAAAACACGTTCTTTTCGTTGCATACAGTGGCATGCATCAGACAGGACTTACCGTTTCTCCGCTCCAAAAATCGCAGGGCTTTCAAGGCCACTATGATGCCCGAACGAGAGCAGTGATGCACAATACAAATCTCTGCCAGTGTCAGAAGACTCTTTATCATTAGGACACAGTTAGCCACATCATCTGCGGGCGAAACAAATAAACATTAACATTAATTTGCGAAAATGTATATGATTAAAAATTAATTAGTTTCTGCCGGCACAATGTTTACACTGTACTACATCTTAAAGCTTATTGTGACTTAAAACGAAGCAAAGTAAACAGCTAGCTTCAAAGACTAAAGGCATCAACATATTTTGCTGCTGACAGGTTGCGGAAATGTCCAACTCAATACTTGCGGATAAGCTAACACCGATAGCGTCGAAAAGCAATTCATCGGCCAGTCTCAGAGGTGTTTCTTGGGAGCTCATTTAAGCAAATATGTTTGTTTAGATGTGTTTGGACTTCAAATCTCTAACTCACGTAGAGTAAGAGTAAGGACTTTTGAATCAGGGCCAAGTACGTAAAGGCGTTGTAAGGTTTGAGAGTATCGCAGCATGGGATGGTCTTCCAGGCATATTTAAGAAGCGTAACAAGATAGTGTTTAGTTGAGCGTCATTCAATCCCCCACATAAATTGGCCTCAAAGCATTATTGAATAAATAGGCTGTAACCTTTCATTTATTTTGGATGCTTATCTTCCCTCGCAGTACGGTAATAAGTCACAAATGAATAACTACGCCTGTTGTGAACGTTGTACTTCAAAGAAAGCCATCTTTGGGATTCCTAAATTTTGAATATTTCAGAAAGCGTACAATTCAGTTCTTTTTGCGCTGCGAAAATGGATACATTTATTATGGACATTAGATCTCCCACTGTTTTCATGAAGACACCGCCTGGTGAACAAAGACATATTACCAGAATTGGGTGACTGTGCTTATTTCAAAGACACAATCACTAGATTTTCGTGTAGCGGACAACGTGATCGAGGAGGTGAGCATATAAAAAGGGTGTTAACTAAAAAAAACGCGTTGCAAAAACTGAAATATAATTTATTTGTAAGGAGAATTTGGGAAATTTTTTATGATTAAAAGTAGCAAGGTTCTTTTATCGATAAAAACAACATCGCCCCGTGCGGTTATTAACTTAATGATCCGCAGAAATGGTTGATAGCTGTTAAAGCAATTACCTGCTTTTATCTGACGTACAACCTTCCAGCAGATGCGTTCAGCATTGCTGCAAAGTACATCCTTCGTAAGGCCCTGTACTGGGACTCCAACTGTTTGAATATCCTCCAGAGGCGCTAGGTGCATCCAGAACTCATTTCTAAAGCCTACTTTAAAGACAGAATGGATGGATGTTTTACTGATACCGAAACAAATGAAAGAAGAGAATGAAGATAACTCGGTTTTTATTGTTCTCAAGATATAACTTTTGGCTCGCGGGTGACAGCATGTCTACTTCAAAAGCTTGTAGAGAAAAGAAGTGGATTTACAACAACTATTTCGGTATGTCCAACGCCACCGCTGAAGTGCTTTAGGCACCGTGACCACTCCATAAACAAGCAGTGCGATTCTCAATTATTCATATTTTGACAGTCCTCGTTCGGGCCCACTACGCTTACTTCGCATAACTACCTACTAGCTGTGTTTCAGTAAGCACATTTTCTCACCGCAAAGGTGCAACACAGCCTATCCAAATTACACTCGCCACACGGAAATAATAAGCATCCTGCGGCGCTTTTAGTTCAATTTCCCTTCAGATAAGTTTTTTTAATTTGAGTTTGTTTCGTTTTTTTTGGCTTTATTTTTTAGTTTATTTTGTGTTTATTTCACTTTAGTTAATTATTTAATTTAATTAGTATTGGTTTCGTTAACTTTATCTTAGTTCAGTTAATTTGGCTTTAGCTTAGTTTTGGTTTATTGAAGTATTTTGTGCAGTTTACTTACCTAGCGTATTCGAGAAATGCCGTGATATCCAGCAAAATTTATCGAAAAGTATAGCAAACCCTTACGACCTAAAATAGTCAGTTTTGGAAAAGCCTGTCTTCATATCCTTTTCCTTTAAGGGTTCAAACATTTTACATAGTACCAAGAGACGCCTACTTACCGCCATCTAACTGGAAAATACTGCTGCCGAACTCACATTCCACAATCCAACAAAGCCCCTATCATTTCCATGTGCGAAGGCTGCCTTGCCAGTGCACACCAGTTCAAAGTGTGTTGACGAATTTACACGCTCATGTGGATATAAATACGTGGGGCGAACACAATGGCACTTGGCAGCTAGAGCTAAGGATCACTTGCCTAGTTGGTTATTGAAACAGGAAACCAAAACGCATCGTTCATCAATTAATGAATGCTGGCTTGATACGAGTCATCCTGTGTACCCCAAAACTGCCTTCCGAGTACTTGTTCTGGCACAAATAACTAGTACCTTGCGCTACCTGGAGGTGGCCTATTTACAGCAATCGAAACCCGGCCCGTGTAACCAGCATAGGTATGTTGTTCACCTGACCTTTTCCACGTAACATCTGGCTCCCCGATTTACGTATTTCTCTACCCACCTTTTTTCTTTAACTGTTTCCTCTTTGATACTTTCCACAGTGTTTAATCATGCTTACTTAACTGATTAGCCTTTGTGACCAGGTGCTGCTGATCTTATCTATACGAATTTCATTTTGAATTTTTGCATACTTTACTCAAGTTACGCAGCGCGAGGAAGCAGCCGATAAGCGCTCTTGATATTGATTAATCCATTATATTCTGCTGTTTTTGCCATCTTCAAAGTTGCATCAATGAAAAGATGCTTAAGATATTCAAGAAAATGTAATTTCTGCGTGCAGAATACATTTTTTAAATAATTTTTCCAGTGAACGTTTCCACTATTTTGAGTGGGACTCTACGTTTTATACTCGGATGGTTTTCTGCACAAATGTCTATCCTATACAAGGTTTGCGGACGTGGGTGTGTTCTTATTATTCAATAATGATCGGCCTGTAAACACGTAAACTTATGAAAACATGTGTCCTTGTGACACCTCTATCAGCGAAGGTAATCTTATTAAACCAGATCTAGCGCCAACAAAAAATGAAAAAATAAACCTTATTCTCGTGAACTGGGTTTGGAATCTACTGCAATAGTAAGGTCTTGTCTAATCGCAGTAGCAGGTAGAAGGCTTATTCATACATCATACTTAAGTACCTACTGCACTAAAGTCCTCGGCATCAGTAGCCTGTCGTGATCAGAAAAATACAGTCCTGCAAGTCCTGCAAACAACTTTCTTGACGAAATTTAGGTTGGTACTTTGGCATACATTCGGACGAGTTATTTTAATCAACTGAGTGGATTTGATAATAAGAAATGCTTTAGTTTGGAAAACTGCCATCTTATTTAAAGTGATGAAGCGTATCAGCAATAATTTTGGGTAAATCCTGAGAAAGTTTATATCGAACAAATTTCATACGCTATAAGGTATGACAGAAGCAAACTTTTTACTAATATGCATTGTGCTGTGGAAGAAATCCAGAATTAGTAAAAAAAGTGGAATCATGCTCCATTCCAGAACTGGAAAATTTTGTGCGAATTTGATAAAATGGAAGTGATGCCAACTTTAAGGAATCGCATTTATTTTCACAAACAAGTAACAATTAAAGTTTCAAAAATTAAATTTTGTTAATTCGTTAAGTTTTGCATCATAAAGTCAGCTATAAGTTTGTATGATAAATGTGTTTTACTCCACGGATATCTTGGAGCGCATAAGCGAACACTGACATATTTGTTACCCTGAAGGTGATGTAAAGGAGGCCCTATTTAATGAACGTCAGGTAGAAATGTACATTTACGTAAACTACACGTTCAGCTTATGTGTTATTAAGAAACGGAACATAGAGAAGTATAATAAGTATTGAAAAAAATGTTCATATATATGGCCTGTTTTTTGCATTCGCAAGCTTATAACGGATCGTGAAATTAATCTACTCAAGCGAAAAATTAATCCATTATAAAGAGAAAAAATGTTCGTTCATCTCCGGTCAAGTTGAATCGTTTATCTTCAGGTAAATCAAAAAAATCTTCAAAATTCTCTAATTGTTCTGTGACATTATCTTGGAAAAAGTTAATATACAGAGAAGTTTGTCAGCTAGATATCCAAAAAAGGCACTTTTTAAAGAGGTAGCTTACTATGGAAAGTTTTTTTATTGAGCTTAGGGATAACAATTTGCGTGATATCAAGCAGATTTTTGTATGCTCGAGATTGTGGTTTGCTGTTTTGAGGCATTTCCAAATATAATCTACATGGCTATCTTAATAAGATCTTATATCCAGCAGTTCGCTTTTTAGGTAAATGCTGTTAAGTTATATCGTATTTTAAAGGCTTTGATGTAAACGTCGAACAGAAGCGCAATTTATCAACTTTTCAATGAAGAAACTGAAAACGAGTAAAATGATGAGAGACTTTATTCTAGGATATTCGATAAATATTAATCCACTTATTACCATATGCACAACATATTTGGACTAAAAACAAGTTCTTTTTACATAAAGAAAGTGGTTGCTTAAGTTTTCGACTAACGAAAATATTAAAATTTATTGTTAGAATTAATAGCTATCTTTTACATCTCCAGAACTGGAGGATTATCGAGACAATTTTATTTTCCGTAACAAAAACTGAGTAATTCTCATAGTTATTTGAGTACTTAATATGCATAATGCTGCTTTTTATTATTTAAACGTTTTCGCAAAATCATTCTCACTGGTATTGGAGAAATAATCAAACACATTTAAACTTAGGCAAGTTGCTTGCAGGACTCGCAATACTGTACATTAAATTTCCAGCATTGTGAACTACAGGACTGATAGAAATAATTATTCAGTTTTGGCATCACAAGGGAAAGAAAAATAATAAATAAAGGGTATTTAAACATAAAAATAGAAACAATTATTGAAATAAAAAAAGACTTGGCAACAAAAAGCTTGCCATAAGTAAAAAATGAAAGGCAATCAAAAGGAAAAAAGAATTCGGTAAAATGTGTATCTGCGCAAATCGCCTTAAGCACTGGGACTTTCCGAGAGTTAGATAAAATAAAGTATAACAACCAAATTAACTTAACTACGATAAACGAAACGAGTGAATATTTTCATCAGCAAAGCAAACACCTATTGCTAAGAAATCTACAAGTAAACTAAAATAAACTTAAAAAGAAAAGAAAAAGAAAAAAGAAAAATAAATATACACTGCACTAACTTAATTGAACGCAATCAAAAATACACGAAAACCACGTAAATCTAATAAGAAACTGGAAAAAAACTCCAAAGCTAAACAGGAAAGTTAAATTGACTACAAGCAAATTAATTAAAATAAATTCACTCTGGTAGGATAAAAGAGACTGAGCAATTTAGTTGGAGTTAAATGTTGTACGTGGATGAACTTCAATGGCTAGGAAACAGCCACCACTAAAGTTATAAAAAAAACATGTCCGCTACTATGAAATAAGTAGACAGTCACGCGAAGTATACGTTCTTATCAGTAAACGCATCTGTTACAAAGGCCTCTTTTGTTGCTGCTTTCTTTAGAATTTTGTTTGTATGGAAAGGATTTGTGTACATCTTAAACCTTAATCTACACAGTTACAACTATTGATAACGTCTTCGGAATTTTAGTCTTTTCTTGAAAAAGTTAATATTTATAAACATAATATTCCTTTGAATATTTTTATGTATTCCGTTCCCTCGGTTTCGTTCATTTGTATTTTAAATTTTTGACCTATTCGTTGGTACCCATTTGCTAGTGGTTAGAAATCTTCCGTAAATGTTGGCATCTTTCTTTAAATAGGGCGTATGATGTATCCACGCACCGACTAACTCAACAATAAGCGTGTGAAGGCATCTTGATGTGTTATAACGAGAACTTGGGAGAATTTGCTTTTTTATTTTTATGTTCACACAGTGTCATGGAAGAATTGCAGGTAAGAACTTAAATGGTCGCGTGCGTGTACTTAAATGTAATTTTTAGAAATGTACATTCGATTTCACGTCAAGTCATGTTTTGTTTAGGGAACGGTAAAGTGAAAAATAAATTTACATTTTTTAGACTCCGGCGGCTGTACGACAAAAGTATCATCTCCGATCATGTCTGTGAACTTTTCCCTTTGCGTCGGAGTTCTGCAAAAACACCAATAAGAACTTAAAGGAGATTTAAAAGAAAGCAATTTTCACATAATCAACGCAAACGCTCTGATGCTGCTGCATTTATGTAACAGATAGTTAGCCACGAAGGCAGATCTTCTTCATTTGTAACTTTTAATAACATCCCGGTTACATATTTTCCGCAAGTTAAGCTTCCAGTATCTCAGTAACTGGAGATATTTTGTTCAAAAAGCGCCGGTATTTGGAGCAAGTACAAAGACAAGCGGCATTCCCACTCTGCGTGCACGCTCAACTGCTCACGATTGCCAGCATGTGCGCAAGCGCCAGTACCTGCCTTCCCCGATCCAGTCTGACCAATATCCAAGCTCACTCATGAACACGCTGTAGACGCTTTGATGAATTACCGGGCTCCCACACTTCCGGCATCGTTCCACTTTTGGTCGATAACGCTTGCTAGAGTACGTTCTGACGGGCCAACCTCCTTGCAGCTGTGACATGCAGTGACCAAATACTAGCAAAATAGGGGTCTGCATTTTAAGCTAGTACCTGTGTGCTGTGTGGCGCTTAACAAAAAATTAGAATATTGGCTGTGCAGTATGCACAGTATGAAAACGTAATTGCTCTATCCGCACACGAACTACCGCCTCGCAATAACCGCCGGAGGAGTACATAGAAACGCTGGCCACCTTCTGGGCAACGTTCAGAAACGTTTACGTGTTATAACTGAACATTAAGCACACTAATCTTTGATTTAGCGGTATCAGCCTCTGCTTTTTACGTGTTACAACCGAACAAGGTTGGTAGGTATTGTAAATACGCTCATTAGCTTTGGAAAAATACTGTGAGTCATTGTCAATGCCGTCAATAAGGTTTGGTTAACTGACTCAGCTGACTGTTTTGTTTCAAGAAATGCATTTTATAGTCCGGTGCTGTTTATAAAAGAAGAATTGTTCAAAAATTAATCATGCACTGGCAGTACTCCCTATAATGTGGAAACTAT
This sequence comes from Ligula intestinalis, assembly GCA_036362985.1. Taxonomy (NCBI): domain Eukaryota; kingdom Metazoa; phylum Platyhelminthes; class Cestoda; order Diphyllobothriidea; family Diphyllobothriidae; genus Ligula; species Ligula intestinalis. The sequence continues at coordinate 20,109,808 of JAYGXS010000004.1, read as the reverse complement.
GGTAATGCTCCCAAAATGGTATCGCTGTTCAGCTTGGCATCTGAAATAAAGTTCTTACAAACAAGGAGGAAAGCTTTTTTCATGATCCTCAACATTTCATAACTTACAGAGGTAAGCAGCGTGAGGGTGGAATTTGAATCTGGGAAGCACAACAAAATTGCAACTTTGCAATCAGTAGCCCGAGAGACTGCATAGAAAGACTGCCTTGTAGTGGTATCGTTGTGTCGTCTAGGGCCAGCATCTTCGAAAAAACCTGCAAAAACATAGAATGTTGAAAAACCACGAAAGAGGGGGCTATATCGAAAACTATTGAAAATTTCGAAAACTAGAAATAGGCAGTATAGGCTGGTTGAGAACACAATCGTTCATAAATTTCAGTGTGAACTGGCCAACGCCGAATGCTCTCAACGGGTATTTTTGAGTCGATAATATCAAATGAGTTTCGGAGATTATAAAGAGGTGTGAAAGAGACACCTACAAGAAGTGTTCACAAAAATCTGCAAACTCCCACTATGATCATCAATCACGCACGTCCATTATGTTGACATTCCTGAGATACTTATATTTAGGAATGCACAAACCATTCACCCGAACAAGTACAAGTTTATGCAGCATTACGGATATGCATTCTTTATTGCCTTGTGTGCTTACTTGTTCGTTTCCCTGGGACATGGTTAGCGTGAAACTATGACTTGCGAGCATGCGATGCACGTCTCCACCACCATAGGTGGCTAAGTCACGACTGCATGTTCTGCGCCGTCCTAATCTTTGTGGTCTGAACTGAGACATGCTAAAAAATTTTTGCTTCTCTCTGTAGGTCCTGTAGACCCAGAATCTGTAAAGATTGCATTGCATTCTTTGGAATTCACCATATCAAGGATTTCAGTGGAATTAAATCTGCGGATTCTTGTTAGCATTATAAAGCTACTCATCAGGCTCTGCTCCTGCTAGAGAGACAAACACTTTGCAGATTTCCAGCTTTCTGTGTCACTAGTGCAATGTTCCATCCTGTAAGAAGCACCGCTTTTCTCCAGTAACAAGTGCTTAAGCATTTCCAATGCGGTTGTTATGGGCAGATTTGAGGCTTTTGTGTGTATTTAAAATGTATTCTATGCAGCTTTCGGTCGTTTCAGAATTTTGTTTAGTGTCATAGTGGTTGTATCAGACGGAAACATGCAGTTCAAAAATGAATTCTTTTTGAGACTTACCATTATCATTGTTTAAGAATCAGTGTAAACATAAAGACGTGGATTTGTGGACTTGAAATAAACTTCCCTGGATGACATTTCAGCCAATCAAGAAGAACCAGAAGACAGAGGAGGCTCTAGTTTGTCATATGTTTTCCCATTTCTGGGGCCATATCCTCAGAGGAGGCCCTGTGGAATGAGGTATCCGCTTTGCAAACATGAGGACACAGCGCTAACCAGACTCCACAAAACCCATTTGTCAGGTAGATTTTGGCGGAGTCATCATAATAGACACCTTTGCATGCTGATCCGTCTTACCAAACCACCCATATGCCATGCACTTATCAATCGTACGCAACTGGACCTCTAACCAACCAGTCAGATGTGTCGGAAGTCGAGCTGACATGCTAGACGCTCAAGGACACTTTTTAATTGGTGGGGTAAAAGTCCGACTTAGGAAATTATGGTATTACCTTGTATACGATATTAGAATACTTCTATGCACGAAAGACGAATCCTGTGTCTTAAACAAGATTGTACGTGAGAAAGAATATATTTTGAGATTTTTTGAATCACCGGCTGTAATAACTTACCTCCTCGTTTTCGCGGCACAGGAGAAGGCTCATCCGCGTCCTCTCATCGGTCATCGGAGTTGAACCAATGACTTTTGACCGAACACAATAGATCTGTCCACTTCCCTTTTGTAATAAATCCTGGATGATCTCGAAAGCCATGAAATATTCACCCAGTTCAATGAGACAATCAATTTCCAGTAGACTCGCTTGTTGAGACACTACTTCGCTTTTAAAAATGAAGGTGGACGCATGGTGGAGGAGGTCAGCCAGTTGCCAGGCCTGTAAAAACGCAAGCGAGAAGACTCTGAGCTTAGTTAAGGCAAAACTCTTCTCACCCCGCCCAACTGCTTTACTTATTTTTCGGTCAAAATGTAATTCTTGGGAAGTGAGCATAAATTTTTATGCAATTGTGGCGGATGTGATCAAAAAATATAAAAAATAAGACTAGATTTGTTTTAATATCCTGAATAGAATAAAATTCCATAAACATAAACTCCTGTTACGCAGGATACGGATGCCAATTGAGGGGAAATCGACCTTATTTGAAGGAAATTAAACGAAACTAGGAATTCGACCGTCCATTGGTAAAATGTAATGAAAAAGGGAAATTCAGGTTACTGAAAATGTAAAAGTAGGTTATTCTTATAAGGTAAAACCAAAAAGACCTCTAAAGGCAGTCCTGACTTAGTAAATTATCAGAGATCGTCATTTATGTACTCCGTATGCAATGGAACAGCTAAAAGTTCATCGCTAGATAATATTTATAAGGGAAGACGTTATAAGTGGAGGAACTTTTTTAGGACTATCTCTTTGCTCGATACACGAGACCCTTAATCAGCGAACACTGACGTGGTCAGTGGACAGGCAGAACTTAAGTTACATGCAATCACTGGAAAATGAATGTAAATTTCCTGACATTTTGGAGTCTGTTGAGAATCTTAATTGCTTAAACTGGAAAACACATCCTAAGAACTTTTAGATTGAAGATAAAGGTGTTCTTTGGAATATGTTTGTTAGAATGTATGTTAGTTCTTCATTGCACATTTCGTGTTAGTTCAAAGACGAACTAGGGAACCAGACTCGAAAATCTACTGATAACAGTTACCATTATATCCCAAAGAATATATTTTTCTTCAGAAATGTAACATCTCTATAGTTTACTGTAGGTTATATGGTTTCCGCTTACGACGTGTAAATTCGCATACAGGCCGATCATGTTTTGCCCCAGGGTACGCAACTTTATCTCAACACTTCACTAAGGACAACCACCATTCCGCTTACAAGTATTAACTGGAAGTATTGATTTTTTAAACGTAATTGTGATGGAAAAAATGGAAAATAGGTCACAGCCGCCCATTAAAATGATAAGCTTCATAGTCTGACTTCTCTCTTCCCCTACTGTCGGAATCTAACAATAAAATGTCGTGGGTTTGTAGGAGTCTAAGTCGTGAGTGTTCTCAGAGCAACACAATTATCACGCCCAGTTCCGTATAGGAAGGGAAGGGGTAAGATCAGTAGGAGTGCTTAATTGTGTACCGGTACTCAGTGGTGCCAGGCCCCGGGCCCTGCATGCGCACCCGTCTGTCTATTAGTGAGTTGTGGGCGTAAGTGAATAAACTTCATGCGACAGTCAGTCACTGGACGCTTGATCAACTGCTTGGTCAAAAGAAGTCTACGGCCCCTGTGCTTGGCTGGCCCACAAGGAGGTAGAGTAGCGAAGTCACGTGCGCTGTGCAGGCTTGGCGCCAGCGCTACAGGTTCGAGGCTCGGCTGGCGTAACAGGTGCGACTGGCTGATGCTAGCTAATCAGATAGAAATGGCTATTCCGGTGTCTCTGCTCTTTGTCGGTGAGGTTCTATGCTACTAATCATTACGCGGCTGTTGGCGGTGCTGGCGATTGATTCCAAAGGAAGAATTGGGTGAATGAGTCCCGCAACTGCTCATGGAGTGCCCATTTAACAACTTTTATTCAATAAAATTACTAGGCGTATCAATTCGTCGATTTAATATTCACTTTTATGTATGTAACTGTGATCATAGCTCCTATGGTACTACATTACGGTGCCGTTTTAAAAAAGACTGACAATGCTTTTCTCTCCTAGGTGGTCACAGATATTGGAGCGTGTACATTCAAAAGTTATCTCAAGGAATGTTCGCTAATGGGCCAAGTGTATAAGCATACAGTGAAACTAGAAGTGCAATGTGCTTCCATATTTGTATGAATAGAAAAACACTTTTTAAACTAGAACTAGTTTGAATTAATTGTCAATCAAAAAGTCGGATACGAAACTGTGTGGTTACCTCCCTCCATCGTTCCGCACCGCTCATACTTCCGTATGCACGAAACATTGCACTGATGAATTCATTTTGAAGGACACCATTCTCCGCCAATTCCCTGTCCAATTCACCAAAGAGACATTTTGCGTGCCAGCAATTGGGATGAAGGAGTTCCAGCCGGCGGCGACCCATCAGAGTGGCTCTTTTCAAGGACTTCAGATGGACGTTTGTGTACACAAAAATCAAACAGAATTACTTTGATAATGCGGATGGAAGGTAGGACGAGTATGATGATCAGTAAACGGTGGAATCCAATCAAACAACGTGCGGGAGAGAGGGGCTGGACATGAAGGTTACCAACAGTTCCCCCGTCGATTTCGACGATGGGCAAAAGGGGTCACCACCACCTTTAGATGGGCGATAAGTGTTTGTAAACTAACAAACATGTGGGAGTTATGAGACGAAAACCAGCTCTACGACCTAATTTATCTCATTTGATCAGAAGGGTTGAACTGTTGCTGAATAACCTAAAGTATTTAGGTAATTCCCTCCCTGGGAGAGTGTAAGATCGGTTAGCCGAGTATGACTTATATAAATGCCTATATTCTGTGACGAAGCTGGTCGTTTGATCTTCGCTCATCATCTTTTAGGTCATACGTACTTGTTAGGAGAAATTATAAATACCCATTTATAGTGTTTTTCTTTTTCTATTGATGTGTCATTCATTTGAGAAGACTGAGTAGTGAAATAATGCTCAGACGGAATAAGACATTGACTTTTCGTGGATTAACATAAGTCCACGTTAGTCTGTTAAGCCTTCTATCTTATTTTGCTGACAGTAAGGAGATCACTACAGAATCCTTTCTCGTCTAAAATCATCGATTAAAAAATTAATCATTTTTAAACTTATGCCTGAATCAAGACGCTCAAGTATTTAAAAATAGGGCAATAAGTCAGATTTGAGCTTTTAGGCCTGTTCATTGTAATACGCAATACGCTTGCATTTTGGAGCACGGTGGATGGGAGCAAAGAAAATGACGAATCTATCAGTCGTTCTACTGACACAACCATCGCGCATAAAATAGTAGCCGTTAGAAGGCATAATACGAAGGTAACCATGGCAGCCTAACTCACTGCAACTTACAAGTATTAGGGTTGCAATGTGGTCATTTAGCTTGCCTTTACCCTGTCTGTTATCCATGAGGTTGAATCTAAAGCAGGAATTTGTTATGTAGTTAATAACCACCTACCTGTCTGCTAGGTCGAAGTAGACGATGAGAAGACAAGTCTTGATTGGACCAAGAGTATCAGTCAGGTTTGTCAGGCCCTCCTGATTTAACGCTGTCAACCAATCAAATGCCGAGTTCCCCTTTTCGTGCTCTCGCGGGGATAGCAGCACTTGCATCCCAGACAGTAGAGCTTTTCTTGCCATGCTATACATCAAACAGCGTTACTGAAGCAATGTTTCTTACTCTCGTTGACCTCTATGGAGGAATAGCTTGCTTTGCAGGTGGTATTGCAGGACAATTTCTTTTTCGTTGCCAGCCTTGTGCATCACATCTGTAAGGAATGCATGAGAACACCTGTCACATCCTACCAACAACTTTTTCAACAGCATTTGCTGCAGAATTCCATAGGGATTTGCAGTTTATCTGCTTAACTTCGGAGGTAACTTGCAAGTGGGCATCCGGGCCGCAAAAAGGCACAATTGAAACCTTTTCCAATGCATCCGCCACAGAGTTTACCGGCTCCTAATTAGTGAAAAAGAAAGCATTTACTTGTTTACAAAATGTCAAAATATACGTCACTGATACATCCTATTTTACGTTTATGTTCAATATTTTAGATGGGAATTCTACTGTTTAGCGTTTGAGTTTGTGAGAAAGCCTTCTTAAGTATAAATTGGCGGCACCTTGAGAAGTATTTGCAAGTAGGCCGTTAAACTGGCACGCTAATGATAAGATTTTTGAGCAAAATGTAAATTTGGAGACATGTGAACAGTTCTGCACAAACACTAGTTTAATTCTGATCTCATGAAATGGTAAACTTTCCACATTTTACTATGGGGTGGGAGCAGCTTAGTCCCTCTGGTGAGTATAATGCATTAAAGCCACATTCTTTTCACTTAGCCGTTGTGTCTTCAATGTGACCTGCACTTGGCCTTCAGAACCACTTCAGTCCTGTACCTTACCCAAATTACAAAGACGTTTTGTTGAGCAAATCGTACTGCTAATTGTGTCCTGTGCTGTGTGGAACTAAAATACTCCATGGGACGGAAGCTCTAGGTGTTCATCAATGAATTTAATTTCTATCCCAACAGTAATTTTTCTGTTTCCAAGGCTTTTTGAACAGTTTTATCAATCTGTTCAATTGGGATCTATAATAAAAACTTAAATCATATTGGTTATTCTTGAAAGGCACATTAAAAGGTAAAGTTGGCTTGAAGTTACTTCATTTTGTTCATTTTCCTGTCAATAAACTAGTTTCAAAGATGAGTTCAATGATTATCTGATAAGTGCAATGGAAGGGATATACACTTTGGTTTCACCTTATGGATATGTGACCAGAAAGGTGTGTGACATCTCAAGGTGTATAGTTGTACTTTTAAACTGGCGAGGCGGTGCAAATCAGGTGGCGAAAACTTTAGGCCAAACTTTGTATTTCTACAACATAGACAGCTATGCTGGACCTCATGGTTTACTCACGAGCTGCGTGTTTCTGACAACGCTCTGCCTTGCGAAGGTAAATTAGAGCTCCGGTTTAAATGTAAGCCACAAGTGTATAAGACGATTTACTGTACACATGCATGGTAACAGAGATGAGAAAGGTCTTAAGTTGTTGGGCTATAAAAATGAAGATCGTTGATGTGAAACTGTCGGATTACAAATGGAACAGCCGTCGCGGTGACGCTGTCTAGGAACTGTAATTTTCTCGCTAATGCGTTTTAGCCGTTTCTGTCCCCTTACATCCAGTTGGACTCTAAGAAGTTAGTTAAGGGCAAAAAAGAAAGTCCAAATGTTTAAGCACTGTCAGAGTTATTTTATGTTTGGCGTACACGTTTCTAGCCGGTTAAATTTGGGTTGGGTTCTACGGCGAATGTACGGATGAGAATTAAAAGTAGGTGATGGGTGGAGTTTATTGTTTTGGGGTCACCGGTTAAGGTTGTGGAATAGACTAAGAGCTTTAGGCGTGAGTATGGAGTTCGAGCTGAGCGATTAGAATAGAGAATTTAAGTCTAAAGGTGTTAAGGTTAGGTTATGGCTGCTACGGTTTATGGGTAGGGTTTTGGCTTTGGTTTTAGGAGTAGGGCTAAGAGTTGGTCTTGAATCGAAGTAAAATAATATAGTCTATATCTAAGGCCCAAGAGGCCGCTTCATTACCTAAGAAGAAGCAGTAGATTTATTGTTACGGTTGGCCCACTGGGTTTACAGTAAGAGGTTAGAACCTGCCTTCCTGTGTTCATAGCCGCGGTCATATGCGGCGTCGCTTAATTTTAATTTTAACACCCTGTTCCGGTGTTTCCTCTGTTTCGGCTCCTGCAGTGAATACTTCGTATTGTGCCCTGTCAGTTTCTGATCTTGGGCTTGCATTTACTTGTTCTTTTCATCGGGCCTCTTCGGTGTATTTTAATAACGCTATTGGTTATATTGGTGTGGGGGTGTGTGTGTGTGTTCATATTTTCGACCCGGATGCCCCATTTTACTGCCACATTTTGCCCCACTCAGAAAACCTATTATGCTACCGGACTCGTATTGCAGTGGTTATTGGTTTAAGGTTGCTCATTCGCCTTGCACACTACCCCTTCATCAAACATTTCTACGGTAAGTGTGTCCGTTAGTAAGTACAAGGGCTTCAAGTCAAATCAACCCGTAAATGAAGATAACTTTGACGCAGGCCTTACCTAGCAGCCGGGGCAGAATATTTATTCGGAATCTTTTCCTGTATTGTTTGAGTACGACTATGCAGACTGAGTTAAAAGGGGGTCGGATCAATAGCCGTTTGCGTACGGTTTTGGAAATATCTACATAATTCCAAAAGCAAGCATGATCCTGTCAGTCTTTTTTCAGCAAAATCACCATCAGAAAACTTTTTTGCAGTTTAAAAAATAGAAGATACCCTAACAGCAGCAAAAATACGTCAATTTAGCTCAACGTACTGAACAAGGGCCTTTAGAAGTAGAATTTGCCAAGATGCCTTCATTTAGTAACTTGAGATTATATTGGCTCCGTTGAAGGCAGTTTTGCCAATACGGTTGAACCTGCTGGTCTTCTTGTTGAGGGTCGCTTTCCAAACGCAAAATTGCTGCCGGACAGCAAATATTGAGCATCGAATAGGATTCCATTGGCATAGATTTAAGTTGCGTCACGATCTGCAATGGCACAAGCAACAAATCTCTTTGTAACAAGTCAAAAAATATCCCTGTTGACATATTAATATGGTTTAAAAGCATCGCACATTACAACAGGGGAGATAATTCAATAGTCTTGGCCTAGCAAAATGCGTAAGAGTCAAATAGGCGGTGATGGTGGTGGCGCTTATGAATAAACCACTGTCTATCACAGGGGTCGGCATCTTTTTAACTCAGAGAGCCAAGAAAGCAAATATTTTGAAATGCATTTCAGAAAGCGCCATATAGTATATTTTACAATGAAATCTTATTAAATGCGGGTATAATAAGCTTTTGGATTTATTCTTTTAAATACTGTTCTTATAATATTCATTGTTAATGTGACTTCTGGCGTTGCATGGATTCGCTGATGGTTTTATAGTCTGGGCGGCAGTTGGTGAGGTTAAGCTTCATGCAAGCGTTGAGGCTTTTATCCGTTAGACGTGATCTTAATGTGGATTTGATGTATCTAAGATGTGAGAATGACTGCTTACATGCATACATAAATCCAAACAAGGTCAATACAGCAATACTCACACGCTGCAGTGTGTGGTATGTGACCCGAAGCGTGTTCCAAATTTTGATTATCAGCTGGTCTGCGGGTTGAAGTTTTTTAGTTTCTGTCCACATGTGGTTGCTTGCCAACTCCGCTGCTGGAGATCAAAGTTTTGAGTGGACTCACTTACTGTGCATGGATCTTTATATTGTCTTACATTTTCAAAATGTAGTAATTGATCTGTTTCAAGATCCATGATAAAGTGTTCAAGTTTGTTTTTAAAAGCAAACACGGATTGTTGAAGGGATAACACAGTATTTCCATTGCCTTGCAATTTAACGTTAAGTTGGCTCAGATGTTCGGTCAGTGTTTAAACTTATGATCATTTGAGGCACGGGCAACAATAAAGTTAAGCACACGAATGACCAGCGATATCACTTCGCCAAGCTGCGCGACCGTCCTCTTTCCTTCGGTTTTCTGGCGGCCCCGAGACCACCACCCTGGCGACCGCAGTCTATTCAGTCACGCACACACACCCGCGTTCAAATACCTAAGGGCCATTTAAATACTCCACCTCTCGGCCGATGCAGCAAAGATCTCTGCAGCCGACATCCCCTCGGGCAATTGCAAGACACCAATGACAGAAATATTGAACCTGTTCCGCAATCCTAGTGAATCAGCTGTCGCCACTGTCTCAAGCTCTCTCTGATCTGGCTGGGCGTAAGTAACACTAACCCTGGCTTCGCTAGTGGCCACTGCCACATGGGACCACCGGGGAACCACAGCAGCTGCGTCTCCGTCGCGTTCCCACACGCCCTCACGGCGGCCAGGGTCTGCTACACCAAACCTCCCTACGGTGGACATATCTCACCTCCTCTCCATCTGTGTTTTTGATGCTGGAGCTGACTCTCCCGACCTTGCTGCTCCGACTCCTCCTCCTCCTCGCCGCCGGGATTGTGACCCACCCGACGGGGCTCCGGATCCAACAAGGGCTACTAGCCAGCCAGCCACCTGGGACAGCAATTGGGAGTTCTGTACATAATAACTCACTCCTTCTGGTGACTTGTGTCTTTTAACTTCCAACCTGGAATTTGGTCTGATGATTGTAGTGATCCAAGTACAACCCACTACTTAGACCCCTAAAGAGTAGCCAAAATCATAAAATCTGAAGTTTCTGAAAGAGCCATACGCGATCATCAAAAGAGCCATATAAGGCTTGCGAGCCATGGGTTGCCGACCCCGGGTCTATCAGATAGAAAGAGAGCAAACGCAAAACGGTGCGGGCTGGCCACTTGAGAGGAAGGAGACCAGAGCAGACTGATATGTGTTCGCTCGGAAGGGCACACATGAATCCATACTATCTACAGGGTGTCCCAGAAGTAACTGACCCTTTTGATTTGCCAGTAAAACGAAAACTGTTAACGGTAGGATATTGAAACTTGTTTTATTCGAAATAAAAACATTTTTATATTTTATTAGAACTAGGTTTTGAATATAATGTCTTTTTAATGATGACCATGGTTGTTTTGACAACTGAGGGTTCGTTTCTTTGTTTCCATAACGCTCCTTAGTGTATCAGGCGATAGTTGTCTTATTTCAGAACAAATTTTGTTTTTAAATTCTTGCAGATTTGTTGGATTTGTTACATAAACCCTTGAATTCAGGAAGTCCCGTAAAAAGAAATTGCATGGGGTCAAATCTGGAGATCGAGGGGCCAAGAAATGTTACCAAATCGTGAACTCAAATGATTTGGAAAGCATTCATTTAACACTGTCATCGTTTCTCTTGCTGTATGGGCCGTGGCTCCATCCTGTTGAAACCAAGTATTGCGTAGGCAATGTCTCTCAAATTCAGGAATTAGAAATTCGCTAATCATAGTTCGGTATCTTTCACCATTAACTGTACTGTTGCGCCATCATTATTTTTAAAAAGTATGGGCCAATCACATTGGAAGCAGGTATTCCGCAGCACACGGTCACATGAAGAAAATGCAGCGGCATTTTTTGAATTTCTCTTGGATTTTAATCGCAGCAAATTCAAGAAAGGGTTTTATTTCGAATAAAACAAGTTTCAATATCCTAGCGTTAATAGTTTTCATTTTATTAGCAAATCAAAAGGGTCAGTTAGTTCTGGTACAACCTGTACGTGGTCCGCAACCTAGAATCAATTTAAAGATAATTAGAAACACCAAAATAAAAGGTGTATGTCAGTGCACTGCCACTGGTCAATCCCCTTGAAGGCGGGTTACATTTATGCTCAAGGCAGAGTGTACATAATGTAGCAAGGAGTTACGTTTTGGAAAATGAAACCTTTGACGAGTAATAGGTTTACTGATCCTTCCTCATAAGCTGCTTGCGGTCGTAATGTCATTGGCTTAAACGCTGGCTCTTGGTGGCAATAGGATCTCGCCACTTGCAGAGCCAAAATGCAGCAATAGAGCAAGACGGCATATTATCATAAGGAACTTCTTTTTCGAAGGCTCGAAGATTGAATTAAATTCCGAGAGACCCATACACCCTTGTGACGTACGATTAATCATTTAATCTTATCTGGCATAACTGAATTAGTTTTAACTGAAATTCTGACAGGTGTCTTTACTTAGAAAGGGTTGCTTAAGTATGGTTGTAATATGGATTAACATGCACCATAATGGCACACTATTACAATCGGAAGCAGATTTTCAAAGAACTTTTTTCTGGTCATCTTTCCAAACTAAACTCGTTTAGAAAGGTGACTACCTTTGTTGAATGCAGTTTGCACAATAATTTTCGATTATGTTATTAATTCAAATATATTTTAAAGAAAACGTAGCAAATTACATCTCTTTTAATTTTTTTTACTTGAAAAAAGCACCCCAGTCTGTTTTGGAAAAAAAATGGTACTTATGCGATTGCTAAGTATCCTTAAGTATTTTAAATTTTAAGACTTTTTCGTGGGATTGCGAATGCAGGTAGTGTTCAAAATCAAAGAGGAACTGGACGTTATTTCGAATTTAGAGATATCACTTCCTCAGTTATTAAGTTTGAATAAGGCCTTATGGTTTAACAAATAAATACAAGTACATAAATTTATACATACATATAAGTCAAGGGAATAATTGTGGAAATTATTAAGTGCATCACATGGAAGTAGGTGATTCGGACATGACTTTAAAGGGATAGAGCCTGGATTTCAATGAAAGTTTGAGTTTAAGACGATCAACTACCAAGGAATAACCGCAAAATGATCATTCTACAAACAAGTACCACTACAAGTGGTGTGCGTTCTGTATGATAAGGATGTTATTTTACTGCGTATTTTCTATAAGATCTATGAAAATGTATAAAAGCATTGAAAATTATATCAAGACTGCACACAAAATAAGCAGGCATTCTGTTCCCGAGTTTGATAGGGAGCCGGAAAGGGCTTACTTCAAAAGTCGGCATCTCGTACTGTAGGACAATATCGTCAGATAATGGTGCATCGATATTGCAACCATGCTTAGGTAAATAGTTCAAATTGATGATATACAGTAGATTACCTCTCTCATGAAACGTCAACCAAATTCTAAAATGTATTTTAAATTTGTAAAGATTACCTAGTGTGTAGCCTAAGCCGACTTTTGAATAAGTTTCTATCTGACCTATAGTTTGTAATAACTACTATTTCCGTAGTGCGCACTTTTCTTATTGATTTTCAAAGTCGTTTTAAATTCAAATATTATTTATTGAAAAGATGAAGAAAAATATATTCTGTTCTGTAGTCGTTGGATAGTTAAGTACGTATTTTACAAATTGTATAGTCAAAGAAAACGTGCTATTTGGTTTTGAAAGAGTGCATAACCGAACAGCATTTGAAAGTGAATTCAAGGTTTCCCAACTATGTGCCGTATTCATTCTGTCTAAGGGAAATTACAACTTTACCTACGGCTTGGAGAAGAGGTCAGTTAGCGGTCATTACATTTTTTATTGAAATGGATCTTGCTGCATACTTTATAGGCAAAATTGATAAATTGACGGACACGATATGCACTGAAAGCCCATTTCACGCTCATAAAACATCGCATAATTTGAGGCGTTTAAATACCAAAATATACACTTTACTTCGATATAAATATGAAGAAGACATAATATGCTAGCAGAGGAGTACATGAACGAATCTTTATGTGCATGCTTTCTATAAAGTGTACATGAATATAGTAAATCAATGAGGTAAATTCAAATTTGTCAAGTACAGAGTATGCATCTAGCAGGCGGTCAAGAAAAGGGTCGTTCAGAGACCGGCCTCCTAACGCGAGTGAAATATCGGCACGGTAAGCATTATCACAATCTAACTCAAGTAATTTGCTATAATAGAAAGTACATATCTGAATTGCGGTCAACGTTTCGTGACTGTAAATACCCGCTCCTGGTACTTTTAAATAACACGCAGGCCGAACCAAGGAGTCCGTACGAGAGAGCCAGAGAAAAGACCAGTCGGTCAGAGAGAGACTGCGTTTACTCAGACAAGCACTTTAGGAAAGTCAGCACAAGCTAGGTACATCGAGCCAATGAGCTTCTGTTCTGGCTCGGCTACCGGAACGATGGGCTGTGACTCAGTGACTGAACGCAGTTTACATTTTGGATTATTGATTGATCGACTGCTTGTATGCGATCGCCTCGTGTAGATAGCCTGCTGCGCGTGCGGCTGGTTGCTGCATGCACCCAACAATGACAAAGAACATCTACTGTAATGCAGTGTTCTAGCGACCGGAAACACAGCACCGGCAAGAGTCAAAGGAGTCCTTCCAAAGATGCCTTTATGGAACTTTACGCACTTGAACTGAACGCGAGTTTTTTCACAATTGGGTCAACTAAATTAACTAAATCTGCCAAGCCAACGTAATAATTACGTTAGCCTAGTAGTCATTCTCGTGGATTCTAGATGCTTGCTTAGGAAATGCTGCTTGGGCAGTCAACTTGCTGTCCCGCATTGGCGGATTCCATGTGAGCAACAAAGTTGGGTAGGTAATATCGATCCAGGTGTGATTAAACTCACGGTGTTAAGCGCGACATTCGTAGCTCAAGTGGGTAGAGCGTTGGCTTGTCTAAAAGGCCACTCTCCGTTGCGGGTTCGAATCCCGCCGAATGCCCCGAGTTTTTTCGTAATTGGGTCAACTTAATGAACGCAAATGCTTTGGCGCGGCTGCCTATGAAAGTATGATTAAAGTATTTGTGAATCCATGCTTAATTCGAAAGGATTGAGCTAGCCCTTTGTGGCTTAACATCTCGACAGCAGGCATTACTTAAAGAGGTCGAGTCGGACAGTCCTTTGACTACGGCGGGGGAATCGATGAGATGATCCGATCATAAAACCCTGATCGAAAGTGATTTGGTGGCTGGACGTAGCCACGCTTTGATTCAGATCGTAAGGTTAAATTCTGTCTTCAAAGGCCTCATAACCAAGTCAAACATACCTCAGGAGTTAAGTAAACGCAGGATTAGTTGAGGGCTTGAGTTTTTACCAAGAGCTAGTAGGGAGCAAAAAGCGAATAATATATACTTTAACATTTGGAACATCTTCACCTAAGCTGTGTGTCTGTATACCTGAGCCACATAAATGATTACATTTGTAAAACACGGGTCTCAAATCCCGCCTAGATGAGGGTATAGCAAGTAAGGCAATCTATTTTGAACAGGCTATCAGAAGCTAAAGGCAAATAAAACGTACTGCAGTGATATATCCCTCAAAATCATGCTGCTACTAGAGTCAAAAAGTAAATAAACAATCTTCAAAGGAAGTATTGATAGTCATTTCCAGCTTGCTGAGTACCTGTTCAACATCCTTCATGTCAAGTCCAAGCATGCCCACTTTAGCTTCTAGCGACTTTATCCACGAATTCGAGGAGGGCTTCGTTGAACGCGGTGGGGCAATGGAAGTGGACATTGATGATAATGTAGTAGCTCTCGTGAACGTAAGGCCCGCCGACGTCGTCTGTAAGCACAGCCACTGAGCGAAACGCCGCAGTTCTCCAAACTCTTCCTGAATAAAAAAGAATCTTGTTATTGAATTGGAGGCGGCGCAAAAATGCATGGGCAAGTATAGACGATGGTCTGTTAACCCTTCAAAACTGTTTCATACGTCTGCCTTTCTGTGTAAAAAAACGTCCTAAGTTGACTTCAATATGATCATTGTTATGGACAGTAAACTAAGCTGAATTCATGGTAAGTGAATGCTGGACAGTAGCAACAATATCAAGAATAATTATACATAGCAGGCGATTGTTTCATCCAAGGGAAGACGTGCAATTAAGTCTTACCGCTTGCCCAGAACACGACCACCAGTTCTTCAACTGACATTGAGCAATGGGAGTTATTTTTGAGGCTGACACGCCGTGAAAGTTGTTCTTCACAAGTGCCATAACACGAAGATTGACCCTCTTTTGGGCCAATTTGGCAATCGACGCAAACGTTTTAGACCAGCCCATCCTACAATAAAATAAGGTGATTAATCTATATTCCTTCCATCCGTAATCTTCTTGTGGTTAAATAAAATACATAGCTGTTGACACTGACGTAAGGTATGGCGCGATAATAGGCTAGGGATCATTCAGAGCTTACTGGGTTGACCAGTTTTGGCTTGATGCTACACTGTACGCAATAAATCATCTATGCTTTACATGACTACTGAAGTAAGACGACGAGTAAATGAATAAGTGCGGCATATAAAACCCCTGAAATACATGTCCTGCCCGTCCGTTTTCATCTAACCACGTAGCCTAGAAGATCACTAACATACGGAACATTTTAACTGCCAAGGATTCAATCCGAATGTCTCAATCACTTCACAACACACAATACATAGGCCCGTAGCAATCTAAGACCAAACAATCGGGTAACCTTAGTATGAATTCCTGACGCCTGAACTGAAAAGAATTTTTATTTATTTCGGCAATACAAATTACTTATTAATTATAAGTAACATCAGATATGTGTAGCACTCTGCCTTCCCCAACCCATCCGGGCTCGGTGTCATGTCAGCATCCAATCGACAAGGGGCGGAATTAGGCGCGGTGGCTGGAAAAACTAGGATGCCCATCTGCACTTCCGAAGTACGCGCACAGTCGATCAGGTTTTCAGACAAAAATTGAAAGAAGCGGCGTGGATCTCGCGTTGGTTCGAGGGCAATATATTCCACATCAACCCATTACCTCTCGGTGATCTCATATGAGATCAATTAAAAATTAAGAGCTTTCATAACTATCTGTCTATATATACGCATATTTAACCTTCATGCTATATCTCTTAGGTATATTTCTCTGATACCCACATGAGATTTTTAAAAAATTCGATCTAAATTAATTTTTATACAAGTTTGAAAAACCATAGGTATCTAAGTTTCATAACAAAAATCAAAGTGGTTTAAATTATGGGAGGTAATGCGTAAAGAGCCCAAGTATTCGCCTACAGAAGATCGATTTATTCTTTTAGCTGGCATCCTTGAAGGACATGGCTTTTAATGCTCCACCCTAGAATCAGGTATGTGATATTGTTTCTACTGAGGCTGACTTTCCAAAATCCATGATTGGTGAAGGTCTAAGAGCCTGTAAGTGCTTCCTACAAATTGTTAATATCGAAATTTCCAGTCCAACGCAAACCTCCGCATGTTTGTGGGCTTCAAAGAATTACCTGTCAAATAAGATGCATCGACATGCCAGACTAACGAGGTTTTCAAATTTTCCGGCGCTCAGTAGGACATCTGCTGCTTGAAGAATAAATCGCCGCTGCCAGACATCCTTCATTTCAAGCTAAAGAATTCAGAACAGGGAGAAAGTTAACAATAGTTTAAGCGTCAAAGCAAAAAAGTAAAACTAATCAAAAACTACGTGTATTCGTTTTGCTCTTCTGTGCTCGTGGAGTCAAAACAGTCTGTCAATTACTTCACCGCGATCAAATATTCTAGCTTACCATTGTGATTGTATGCGAATCAGCACATTCACTATAGGCTAAATTTAATGAACCACAAACCGAAGCCCTTAGAAATATTTTCACGTATCAGGATTTAACTAAAGGTGGGCGAAGTATGCATATTCAACGCAGTAGTATTATTATTTTTATAGCATACCTACTTATTTCATTTAGGTACACATGTTTTAGTCGGATGATACCGTGGCAGACATGCGAATTGTCTTAGTGCATTCTACAGCTTGCACTCGTTACTGCGTCCATTTTTTCTGCATAAAAAAACTCATACTTAACTTCTTTCCGTAATACAGGAGTTCCTGTGCTCTATGTTCTCTGTTGGCTGATATTTTCAACCCCCGCATTTAACTGAAGTATAAAAATTGCTTAGCTAGATAGACAATGCAGAGTTTTATTGTTTCTTGAAGTTACACTTTAGGTACATTTAGCTACACAATTAGTGTCCAAATTATTCTATGGGGTTTAATACTCAAAAAGATTTTCTGATCCTTAGAGAAACATGATATTCAAAGCATGCTTTAGTTCTGTTCTATTCGTATTCTCTTTTGTTTTCAAATGTTTATTCGGTAGAAACAGCATTTTGATCGTAAAAGTGTTTATCCATTGCAGCATATGTAGAAAAAAATGTATGCATTTTTGTAGTTTCTGGATTTATGCTACATATCTGCTGTAGAAAAAGACATTTGTACCTACATTTTAGGCGACACAGAATTTGGTTATTCCCTTCTGTAACTACGTTGAAGGAGAAATATAACCTATATGATTATCCAAGCGAATTGACATTACTTTATCAAAAAATATCGAATTCTTCAGCAAAATGCGCACCTAATACAGAACGTGTTGCTAAAAAACAAAAGGGAATTCAGCTAACGCAAATTTTGCCCGTTTCTCTTATATTTGGGTGGAGAACTGTACATTCAATTTCTAAAACTAAGTTGAATTTAAATAAAATGCACCTCTTTTAGATTCCTCTATGTAAAAGCGTCTCAAAGCGTACAATAGCACTGATGTGTCATAGAACAGCCACATAATTTGGCCATTTTTTTAGTCACTTCTATAGGCAATCTTACCAACAACCGACGCCAGTTCCTGCGTCCAAAATAAACCTTCGTCCAACATACTGAGTTTTTATGAAAATACGGATAAACCCATGAACCAGGCATCGTTTTGCAAGCCCTCTTTCTCTGGTAATGTAAAAACATTGGCTTTTTATTAGTTTCTGATACCGACATCCGCATTGTTTATTTTCCATAATGTTTTCATACGAATTTGCGTCCGATTACTCGTTTACTGCAGGCAAGACAATGAGGTCGTCGTGCAGTAATTTGAACTTGTTCCTTCTGTCCAACAGGTCACGGGATTAAACCTCCGGTTTCACAATACCCGACCTCGGGTATGGGTGTCGGATAACGGTAGCTAGGCCAGAATTGGTCCTTTTAATGTATCTATCTATATATAATTCCACACAGCCAAGTGTCAAACAACTCCTTTCCCACCCTTTTTAGCACCTGCCAAAATAAGAAAATAACCCCTGACCACAGCACGGCCTGAAACCAAATTACCGCTCATTGGATGGTCACACTTGTGCTTCCCATCGTCCGCTTACATTATTGTAGAGACTTGAGGATGGCTAGTCGAACAAGGATGTTTGTCGAACTTGAAGTTTTAAATTTTGAAGTATAGTTTATTCACAAGACTGATGGGTAAGGATTTCTTATAGGCAACACTTTAGTTAAAGATACCTAACTTACAATGTATTTCGTTGTTTTTTATAATTTTGTTTAATTTGTTTGTTAATTTACTAGCTTCTTATTTCACTTTTGCTAATTTTTGTTCAATTTACTGCAGCTCGGTCAAGTTACTCCAGTTTGCTTAGATTTTAAAGGCAAAAGAGGTTATGAAGGCCCTCTCATATACCCCTAGTCCCAGCATTTTTTCCTGCAAAAAACTGTGGTTATACATTGCTGGGTAGTGGGGAAAGAAGATAGGCAGAGAAGGAAATGTTATGACGTAAGTGTAAAGTGAAAAAATGAAGTCGAAGTTGATACCGGCGGCCGTTGGGAGTAAGTTATTCCGCATGTAAATTTAAGGTGTTCGCGCCGTTTCGCGCCGTGGACTATGCTAATCCAACTCCAGGAAGGTAAGTTGGACCTCAGGTAAGTTGAAGTAGACGACCTCCTAACCACCATTTCCATTTTTGGGGAAATTCAAGAAACTTGCAGTTTGATAATCGGGTTTTTCCGCAATAATTTGAACGATAATACAGATCAGAAAAATTTACAGATAGGAGTTAACAACACTTCAAAATAAATTAAAATAAAAATGCATTTAACATTTATTGAAGTATATTCCACTAGGTGTCCTAATTCCCAACCTATAAAACCTTTTGAGCACCATTTTCGTAGGAAAACATGCAGGGATTAGGGATTAATGTCTGGGCCTACATAAGCTACTACTGTCAGTTTAGTTTAGGTTTTAATTTAGTTTTTACTATCTTAATTAGTTTTATTATTTTCTCAAAAGACATAGGATGTTGCTGTCGCGTGTATGTATTTTCAGTGCTTCGATTTGAATAGAAAACGTAGCGGACTTTTTGATGGCGTGAAGGGGAACAGTCAAACTTACATGCTGACTGGAGGCGAGTGTGTCAAGGAGGTTTTCCGCACAGGCTTGCCAAGGCCGCCAGCAACACTCCGCCAGACACGTTTTGTCTGCAAGTGCCGTCAAATCGGCGAAGAACAGATCAGTCGGATCAGTGTTCATTTCGTGCTGCTGCTGCTGCTGCTGTTTGCTAGTTTTATGCGGTTGGAGTAGAAGTGTGAGGTTGTTGTCACCGCCACCGTTCGGCAGAATCCTGCTCTGACAAATGGACTGCATGATCGCCAGATGCTGCGAAAGAGCAAGAGTGGTTTTGGCTAGGGTGCTGGCGACCTCCAGCCAACCAGCCTCGTCCAGAGCCGCGCCAGAGCTTCTGCGAGTGAACTCGATGGCCCGCTGTAGACATAGGAAGGCCCTTGAAATGCGCTGCTTCAATTTGTGTGGTTCTAGCTTGGCTGCCATACTTTCGCTGGTGCTGCTGCCACTGATTGCTTCTTTCCGTAGGTAATGGAAAAAGGACTTATTCAAAAGACAATTTGGTCTTCATTTATTTTGTTTTGTTAATAAGGGAAATATGCGGGCAAGTACAAAAATACCCTGCCATTGCTGGGGAAGGGGAGAGAGGTAAATCAAATTAGTCATTATTTTCTGATCAGTGTCGGGGGGCTGGTGGTCACCGGTAGAGATAATTCGGTCTGGGGGGCCGAATTGGTGGCTCTGGGCCATGGTAACTCTAACGCTTGTAAACACGTCTTCTGCGTGTCTAAGGTCGGTTTGCATTATCTGATTGCAGTCGCCTATGTCGCTGCCAAAATACGCTGTCCGCGCAATTTCGAATAGCCCTGGTGATCTTCTAAATCACGCGGAAGGCCACTCTGGCATCTACGCGTTGGCCTGTGTTTAGTATGTTCGATGCCTTTTTTTCCCTGCTAGATGGTGTTATCTTATTCGTCTCTGAAAAGGCCAACACATGTGACGAATAGTTTCTGCCCTACACGAGCGAGTAAAATAATGAATGCATACCGAAGCTGGCAATTTTTCCTTTCCCGTTTCGTAAAAGATGGAGGTAGTCGAAAACCGTTTATTTGAGTCAGTTACTGGAAATGGTTGACTTAGGCGCCATCTTAAAACTTCCCTTTGTGTTTCATCCTGAATACGGATTAAAAGTCGTTTGGCGCCTGCTGTAAGTACTATGCCCTTTATTGGTCTTTCGACCCTGTTCTTAGCAATACTACGATCTGCATAACCGTCTTGTCAAAAACGTATTTCTGCAAACTTTAGCTCTCCTTCTATGTTGTCAGCCGAGTAGATTCTTTCCGCCCGTAGTTTCGAACAAGGTTCTAAATTAAGCTTTGGGTTTAATGGTATGAATTATTTACCAGTGCGTCACGATATACTAAAAGGATGGGTATTAATTAGAGTTATGATAGCCTGCCGTTTTTGGAATTGGGGCACATCTTGACAGTCCGCTCACGAAGGGCCCTTGCATCAGTGATTCGAATGTCTAGAGCACTACATGGTCACGACGACCGTCGTGCAAGACCACCTCGCCTGTTATGTGGAGGTTTAAAGCGTTGGTGCTCCCGAATAAAATGTTGATACCCCGAAAATAATAGTCGGTTATGGGTTTCTGTGCATAAAAGAACGCAACGTCCGGCCCAAATGAAACCGCCCTCTGAAAGATTGACTGTCTTGGTTTTTATGGGATCTTTACACAAAATTTTGCAGGCATTAAGAATCACGTAAGGGAACAGAGGTTTCCGAAGGAAAGGCAGATGATCAACAGCTGATTATCGAGATGACCCCAGAAATACGTTCCGCAAATATTATGGTGTGGCCCTTGAAAGTCGATTGGCTGGAACCTTCACATTCCTTCTTGATCGTGGATAAGATAACTGAGGCTAATAAACCTATTATTCCAGCGGCCGCATATTGTTCTTAACAATATGTTTGAGGGGTCGCTGAAGTGAGTAGATCAAAAGGTTATCTTAAGCAAGTGTGTTTTGGCGCATTGAGATTTACTTTATTTTCTTACAACTGAGCATATTTGGTCATCAATCAGATTCGTTTACTCAGCAGAAATAATGACTAAGCTCCTTTTTGACCGTTTTAAGCTATAGTGCATTGTAAAAGAACTTGATTGCCCGACAGAAAAGCTCACTTTGACACTTTTGACACTTCAAAATTGGATGGCAACTTACCAGCAGACGTGATTAGAATATAGGATCTTCCAGAATCCACCCTCTTGGCCTTCTTTGATCCCTGTTTGAATAATTCGTCAGTAAACTGGCCAAGGTCTGCTTGAGCCCTGAGGTATGAGTCAATATTTTCGTTAATTGAACCCTCAACTAGTTCTGCGAACCAGTTTGGGGAGTGCGAGGGAAGCCTGTAGTGGACAAAAATCCCAAAGAGTTCGGTGTATATGAGTGTCTCATGGCCACCTATGAGACGATATATCCTAGCCGAAAGAATATAACACTTGATACGTTGTTACCGTTTTCAGTACATCAGGAAGTTCGCTGCATTATTTGTTAGAAACCTTCTGTCATTAAGCAGGCAATTATAAACTTTAACATCTATTGTATAAAAAAGCAACTCATTTGGAAATATTTCGACGCAAATTTTAGTTTTTAGCTTAAATTCTGGTCTTTAGCTGACTAATTAAAATTTGGCCAATAGTGTTCGCCTGACCTTAAACTCAAGAATAAGGAATATGTCTCTTTCAGAAAACAAGCGTAAACCACCTTGTTGGGTTAACTCGTAAATAGAGGCACCTTTCATTGAGTATATTGACATTGGCGTGATATTATTGTTGAGAATATTAAAATTTAGTATACGTCTTAGAGTGTCAAATATTAAATCGCTGACCGTGTAAATCAGGTAAGCAGATGTTGTTATCAAAAAAGGGGAGATAAGGGGAAATATTTCGACCCTAAGGATAAACTAATCATACACACTTCATTCCGACATATTAATAGACGAACCTGGTCATAAATTGGTTTTTCAAAAACATAGAAGTTCTTACCTATAGTCAATATTGCCATAGGCGATGTTGTAAAAGGTTTTCCAGTCATTTAAAAAATCCCGGAAGTATGCCTCGCTGGCCAACAGGTTGAGCTAAAAATGTTCGGCATTTATTTAAATTTAGACAGAAATAGATACAGATTTACATGTGGAGCGCAAGAGCTGGAAGTATTCGGTGAAAAATTAATTGTTGATAGAAGGAGATTTATGTTAGCATTTCAGTGTAGATGGAATGTGACTTAGATTCAGATTTGGAAAAAAAAAGGTCAGCTTCAGTTGCTCTCTGTTTATTTGCATCACTTTTATCTGATCTACTCGTTAGCTATTCCGCCTTCGAGTGTGTGCGTGCGACCGCGTATAACAAACTACAGATCAAACAGAGTGGATTGGATGAGCCAAAGTTACTTCTCGCATGGATATCGGATAAAGATGGTGCAACCGTTCGTTGGCTAAATTAGCCGGTGTTCCTCCACGACCAACCACTGACTTTGCTCCCCGTTCCCGTAACCGTTCCACTTTCCCTACCGTTAGTAACTCCCTGACCATCGCCGTCACCTGCAGTTGCCGATAGCGCTGCCCACACCGGTATCAAAATCACACCTCGTTACCACATGTCACTCCAAATGGATCGGCTGTATAGAACCTTAGAATTCTTTTATATCGTTACCCTTGCTCCTTTACTACTAAGCATTCCTTTACAACAACAATTTTGACCTTATTTTGTCATGCTTCTACATTCATATATGAGTTTCTGTAGTGGTTAAAAACTTCGTCCGGTGGTATTTAACTGGAGAACTCTACAGGTGAACTATGTCTTCATGTTTGTGTTGCTGGCGGTGAAGAAGAGAGTGAGGTCGACCATCAACACTTTTTTTCCTCAATTTAATCAATCTGCTGCTCTCAAAGATACCTTGGTGCGCTAAAAATCATGACTTGGAGGGTTGCCAACTGACGGAATAACTTGGATACCGCAGTCAATTCAGAGTGTCTTGTTAACTGAAGTGGCTTGCTGAGCGCTGAAAGTCAGGCTCAATGGATCCTTATTAAAATGGCCTTTACGGCGCTCCCGGGCGAAAGCCTACCTAGCGGGGCGTGCTGTTGGTACGCGTGTTGACTGTTGGTCGCGCCAGCCACCTGCGTCCTACCCCATCTCCGGCCTTCTTGACTTTTGTTTTGACATTCAGTCCGGGTGTAGGATACGTGAGAGAGTGAGGCAGATATTCCGCGCGTCTTCTTTCACTATAATTCCGTGGGATTAGCTGCGTTGCTTCAGCCTGCTGAGGCCCGTGCTGGAAGTCGTGTTTGTGAGCGTGTGCGTCAACTCTAATGTGTTCAGCCGCTACACTTGAGCGCGAGAGTATGGTCTTTACATTATTTGGACGTATAGTACGGCCTAGAATATGCGTAACATGCTGACATATGTGAAAGATGGATACTCTCTCGCTAATCGGCATTCAGCAAGGTTGAAATATCGATTATCCTTTAGTCTGTTCTAATGACATGTTAGTCACGATAGGATGCTGGCTTCTTAACTAATTTCTTCCTGATCGCTAGCAAAACATTTGTACTGTAGAGATTGGCTACTTAATGAGAATGCATTTTAGCATTGATTTCGACTGCCTTTATAAATTCAAGTAAATTTTATAGAAAGCATACACGAAAGATTATTTATTGTTCTCGTTCGGTAGGCAAGTATGCCTTCTTCAAATTGCTAACATAAAGGAAGAGTATATTTCGGTTTTGAAAAAGTTTCAAATTGTGAGCTTTTTGAGATTGTCAGTTGTTTTATTCATAATACATCTTATCTGTCAATTTATTGGTACTGCCTATAATGTATACAGCATGATCCACACATATTGCAACATTTTATGAGTGCAATGAGACTTCTTCCTGAAACAGCGGGAGAAAACGTTCTTTTCCATATAAAGGATGTTCACAGTCGCAGTCTGTAAATTTTTCAATGCAAGTGTATCAGTCAGTAGGTTTAAAAACTATTCGGCAATTTACAAACCTTTTAAAAGCCGAAGGATAGCCTTTCTTCAAGTACCAAAGGCGAACAACAAAGATTTTTTTGTGCATGTTTTCGATAAAATATTTTTGAATATATAAGTACATTACAATTTTTAGTGGTCAGACAGACCCTCGTTAAAAAGCCGTTATCATATCGTGACTGAAATGACTTCAAAATAGCCTACACGATAATCAATATTACAAGCCTACTCAATGCCGATTAGCGTGAGAGGTCCAATCTTCCGCATATATTGGCATGTTGCACGAATTTTGGGCCGTACGGTATTGCCGTGGAGTTCCTGACGCGGCCTTCCGCCAAGCCTGTATTTTTTGATGCACATTTACTGATTTCTTACAAATTTGACAGTTTATTACCTGGCACCCCATCCATTTTTAGCCTTTGCCACTAAGAGGGCTTATTCAAGAGACCAATATTACTTGAGGCCAAGAAAAGTCAGATACGGATTTACTGTGTGAAGACGGGGGCAGTGAAGCGTGCTGGGGTTTGGTTTCAAGTTACATGGAAATAAAAAAAACTTTTGTATGTATATTCTCCTGTTTCATTGTCTATCGTAGGTTCTTGCGTACGACGATGTATTCTGTACTATCGAGTACACTTAGGGCACTTTAACTTTCCAAAATACGTTCAGGTTGTATTGAGAAGAATAATTTTGTTTTACCTGTACCTGTTTATGTCTGAATAGTTTTGCATACCTTCTACCGCTGCATTTGGGCATAAGAAGAAATATGCTCGTCATTGAAGAACTTTAAATATTAGTTTTCCAAGATGTGATTTGAATTAAAGGGTATTTTTTACGTGCTGGAGCATATGGCAATATAATTTAAGCGTACTTTATGAATTTGTATCGTTTATCGAATGATAAAGGCACTGAATTATCACTGGTCATCCTGGATACCAACAACAGGGCACTCACCTTCACCAAGCTAGGACTTTCACTTTTATACATAATTGCCATTTTGCGCTTCCATTTCACACGTTCTTTCTTGGGTGCGGTGGCAGTTTCAAGCTAAATTTAAAAAAAGTATTAAATTAACATCCATTGATGAAGCGATAAAATATACCAGCTTAAGAATTTAAATAATAAAAATGCATATCCGAAGCCTTTTTTAGCTTCAGCGCTGTTTCTTTTTAGGCAGGGAAGTGTGGTAGTCGAATGAGTGGTTTATTTAAACGTTACTTATTAAAGGTTAAATGAAGCATAAGACAGATGTGATTCTGCAGGATTGAATATAGTTAGGTAGCAACAAAAGGACATTAACCAAAATGGTAGCACCAATTGTCTCTGTCGATAAAGCCCCTCTGTTATCAACCTTACTCACCAGGATAATTACTCAGTTTCTCAAGTGTCAGAAGACGTGCTAACTGTTTCCGACCTTTTTGCAAGGTGGTCCCTACATACGCGCACTCAGGTGCATCAATAAGCATTTTGATTTACGCAAAACTGTTCAAAGACGTCTGGGTGCAGTCACATCCCTTGCTGATCAGGTAACTAAATTCCATGAAGGCCCGTCGGCACGAACTTCAGTTAAGCACAGCACTTTCTTGTTAGAAATCATTCAATTTTATGTTCTAGGAAGATTTCAAGATGTAACGGGTAAAGTCTATGTGGCAGGCAGAGATTTACTGACATCCATTCTCCGTCCTGCACAATTGCATTGCATATGATGATCGGAGAATTGGACAGGGTTTATAAATATCTTATGATTCAAATTCATCATTTGTACATCACTTGAATTGTGAGATGACATATAGGAGTCATTGGACGGGTCATGAGTCAAGTACGTGGAGTTGACAACTTTCACCAGGGGGAAGAAGTGACATGCGATCGTGATCTGGTGTCTATGTCGGGCACGGAAGAGAGAGTGACTGTACAAGCGTCTTCTGACAACACAGTACAGCAAGCATTCTGGCGTGACTGAAATATCTTGAGGTGAGGCTGCACGATAATCGATATTTTGACCCAACTTAAGTAATTTGTTCCTATTAAAAACCAATTTTATCCTGTCTGTTTACATTTCAGGAGATAGGTTATTTATTGAATGCCACGATTTTTTTTGAGCAAGTCGGTTCAAGAAAGTCTCATACAGGATTGCTTGCTGTGGTTTTACTTGCAATCCGAGAGTTGAATGTCCAGCGACGTTTTTGCCATTGTGTGATCGCCTCATGCCAGGTACAGACCGCCGAGGCACATCCTGATCGAAGACCACGAAGGTACAGGAGACGGATGTATTGCAAGAACTTCTTCCGTCCCTGCAATTTGAAAACTGAACAAAAAAACGTCATCTCCTTAGAATTAAAAGACTGGCACAATATGCTTGAATACGCAAACTCCTGGTACCTATGTGGATACTGATGGTCTCGGCCTCTAGGATTAACTTGACGTCGTCCGACCCCTACGAAGTCGTGGATATTTGATTCCAATTTATTTTATTTTCAGAGCTGAATTTTATTCAAATAATCTCATTTTGCTTTTAGTCAACTTTGCTACAGACGTAAAACTGTTTAGAAAGTCAAACGACTGTAAAAATAGCCAAGGCATAAAAGGATACCATGCCGGTATCTCTGAAACAGATAAGTAGAGACACCATTTAGAAAGATTCTCCTGTTGCCAGATTAACGCAGCAAGAGATAAAGCTAGTTTTGCGCGTTGTTTTTGATTTTACGCTGGCGACTGATGTAATTGTGTACATTTAAATTTTGCAGTTACCTTTCTTCGACATGCAAACTGGTTTATAGTAGGTTGCCAGAAGTTGGCCGCACATAAAACATTTACATTATCTTATTTTATTGAAATCCGTAAACTATTATATAATATCCGCCTCTTGAGTTCCTATCGCACACCAATAGCCCCAATCTGGCGATTTATAGATGCCTCCATTCTCCCCCACATTATTTACTGCCCTCCAGTTATTTTTCCAGCTTTATTTTAAAAAATACCTGGTCATTATTAAACGTTTCCTCCGAATGCTCTCTTCGCTGCCAAAGTTTCCTATTTTTTTTAGCTGATATTATAATGCAGCGCCACTTTAAGACGGTCAAGCAATTTGCTGATCGCTTCCGTAGTGAGGTCGTTTACCCTCGCCCCTCTGAACTAATGGTTGCAAAGTCTTCCCGTACAATATGCCGAGGCTTCCATCATGTCTTTCCGTATATCGTTATAGCAGCACTCTGTACTTCCATTCCAAGCACGCTACCTTACGTCTGAAGAAGCGGAAATCGAAAAGTTGAAAGCTTTCATGTCTGCATCGTATATAGGGTGTCCCAAAATGTATACAAAATTTAAATAATTGTCAACTTGGTGCTTATTATAATTGTTTTATTTCAAAGATGTAAAATATTTACAATTATCATTCTATTTATTTTTTTTCAGTGCATGTTCTAAAAATGACGTCAATTTTGGTCCAGATATTGTTCTTTATACCACTCGCAATACTGTACTCTTCAGTCTACACCATCGACATTCAGAGCATGGACTTAACTTGGGATATAACTTTTCCAATGAGATCCTTGCATAATGCAGGAACCGAGAGTACAAAAGCAATAAGCTGATACCTGATAATACTTTTCTATGTTTGAAATAATCAAATCATAATAAACGCAAAGTGTACAACTATTTAAAATGTGTTTATATTTTTTTGGGATACCCTGTATGTGGATACCGTATAAAGCTTTAATTTTGCTTGAATGGAGCCATCGTTTGCTGAAAATGTCTGATATTCCCTGCTAAATATATTATTTTTCTCTCTCAGACATGCGCACACAATGATTTGCAGCCTTCCTAAAACAAACAACCTCCACAGGTTTGGCAAAGATTACAAAGGGGCCACCAGACCGATGTTGGCCAAGAGACCCGCATCCCGTGACTCCGTCGTTTTTTTGTATTAAAGGGTTTGCGAACGGCCCCTGACCTTAGTAGTAACCTCGAGCCTGAATCTAAAATCATTTGCGTATCTGGAAGCTTCTTTTGATGCAACTTACCTTCTTGTTAACATTCTGGAAGGACGGAAGTGGTTGTCGATGCGTCCCTTTTAATCAGATGCCTAGCTCATTTCTTTTCAGAAGATTAAGACTGGAACTGAGTGACTTGATTTTAGTTTTGTTAGAAGTTACGCTTGCTACAATTTAATTATCTGTTTACGGGGGTTTGGCAGATTTGCTCAGTTTGGTTGAACCAATTGTGAAAAAGTTGCGGAAGTTGTGGAAGTCGAACCCACAGAGCAGGGCAGGCCTTCACGCAGCTAACGCTCAACCATTGAGCTACAAGGCTCGCTGTGCGCCGTGAATTTAATCACACTTGATATTAGTTCCAGCTACCGCACAAAAATTTAGACTGATACTGCGAAATCTGACAAAACTAAATTTAAATGGAACGTGTTTGTGTTTTTGGCCGGGCATTCTCTAAGTCCGATGTGTGCGGTGGGGGGGGGAGGGGTGCAAACGCATCATAATCGTATCGCAGAATAACGCTTATCAAGCAGTCACAGCGTCAATATACACTGTGAGGGATATGTTCTTCTGGCCGTTTCTTCTTTGTATTTTTCTGTGTATAATGCAGTTCAAGGTGCTGACGGTCTGAATGAAGCATTTCTTTGGGCAGGACTGAATTAAGAGGTCTTTTTCGCCGTTGACTTATAACAATACCCTATTTTAACATTTTTAGTACTCCAAATGTTCCTTTTTCGCTAACTTCTACCAAAAGTAGGTCGAATTTCTATGTTTGTTAAATTCCGCTAATAAAATGTCAAACATCCCTCAATTAGCAACCGTATCCTGCGCAACAGGAGTTTATTTTGATATTAGTTGATTCTATTTTAGTATAACAAAACAAGTATAATTGTATTTAGTTTACTCTTTCTTAATCATGAATTAAATATTCATGTATGCTCACTAGCCAATAATTAAATGCTTGACCACAAAATAAGTTAGGCAGTTGGATGGGAGAATAGATACGTTGAGGGCCTTCAAGGCAGTTTTGCCTTCATTAGGTTCTTGGTCAGCGTGATAAGATGCTTCACTGGCGTTAAAAATCAGGGAAAGTATGTTTTGAGTAGCAGGTAGACATCTCATCAGCGTGGCATGCTGAAGTTGATGTGCGCTAAACGATAAGATTTCTACGGGGTTAACTTGACACTATCGTTTTGTCCAGACGCCTTTTTTATTATCAAAACTTCCAAATTTACGTTTGCATTTCAGTACTTTGACAGACATACGCAATGTACACAGAACTCAAAAGAGAACGCGTAGGACTCTGTGATGTCCAGTATGACCTTCATAAAACTCGGCCAAACTGCAAATATAATTTTATCCAAACGACAGCAGTCATTAGAACCAAACCTTAAGCATTCAACCATACCTTCTGTGAAAGCAGACCTCAAAGGGAGGCATTGAATTGCTGCGTACACCTTTATCGGCTCATCCTTTCCGGACAATTTGTAAGTCGATTTTCCTAAAAGTAATGTTCATTTCAGAAATTAATAAAATGATTAATTCACGCCGTGGAGAAAAAAACTGTGTCATGCAGAAGTAGTCATTATAAAGGTTTTATAAATAGGAAGGTTCAAAGAATCAGGAAATATAATAATTTAAGAGTAGATGATACAAATAAATCTCACCTGAGCTGATGGTCAGATATGTAATAAGATCCTGAATTGCGCGTAAGTCCTCCAACCGTTTTCTTTCAAAATTCTCAGCGGCTAACTGTAGGTCATTTATGACTTTCGTGTTTTCTTTGCCCGTGTTGCTCAATTTTGTCTGTTCCTCATCACTTTGGCAACTAGAGTAAAACGCTGCATTTCTGTTTTTGCCCTTGGAGTCAGATTTTTCAAGCGGATCTAGTTGACACAGTTGTTGAAGATAGGCAAAAAGCTGAATAACGTTCGTGTAAAGTCACTGCTACGGTTTTAAATATAACCGGAACCTGCAAATTTTTGTAAATTATTTTTCCTCAAAAAATAGTAAATGAGCCAAAGTATAACACAACAGTGATATTTTTTATTTTGTGATGAGTTCAGATTCACTGGCCAATTCCAAAATGTCGACAGTACTTAAAAAGTCTTGATACTCAATTGGAGATATAAATTCCCTAAGCCCTCTGTAAAACAAAAATAATGATATGCTATGTCTACTAACTCTGTAGGTGTGTTACAACACTCTGGGCTTGCCAGGCCCATCCTGATTCCTCATTTCAGAGCCCGCTTATTTGAGTATTAATGCAGCTACTGCACTCTGGCACATACCCTTAAGAATTATGTTAATTTACCTGCAGGAAACCCCCTAAAATCGTAGTTTCTCTCCCCATTTGCTAGTTCAACTCTACACAAGATCTATCTGTTGAAGAAACGGTCATGAAGATGCGTTTTCATCTCCTCTTTTGACGTGTGAAAAATTCAGGCGTTATGTCAACTTGCACGTTTTTCATTCTTGTCAAAAACTTCTGGATAAGAACATTTGCATTGAAGTCGACCTATGCACCCTTATGGAGTCCAGTACTATGAACAGGTAGCTTCCAATCATATTTTCAAAATTGGAGGAGAAATAGTAATTAAACCTTCAAAGAAGTTCGGAGTTTTTTCTTAACTGCAGTACTGGACGTTAACTTTTCCTCGAAGTCTCTAGATTGCGACCACAGGTGCCACGGAATAAACATACCACACCGTTACTAAATCTGTAAACGGCCATACCTCGCAGTTAAATATGCTCGACTTCAACCCACAAGACAACAGGTTCGTAGATATTTCTGTTAGACGATATGTAGTTGTATAACTGAAATATAAACCCAAAGTTATTACAAATCTCGGATTGGGATTGGCTAACTGGCTGATTAAGGTTAATAAGACAGAAACGGATATTCCAGTCTCCTCAGGCATAGACGATACTTTGCCTTTTCTGTTTGCGAAGACCATCCAAAGGTCCAAGTCAAGTGTACATATCGACAGGAAAATTTTATTGGGAAAGAACTTTGTTCGTTCTACTGCCATCCGAAGGTTTGACATTTTACCTCTAAGACTACCTGCTCGTAAGAAGATAGAACTGAATAACCAACGCAAATGTGTTTTTTTTTTCTAATTAGGGACTATACGCAAACTTCACCTCTGATTAATTGTTCCTGAAGCAATATGATCAAGACAAAATTCTGCAACGTTAGTGTCATTTTTTCCTCCTTATCTCTAACCTGAACCAAAAATTCCAACAGTTGTCTTCTTTTAAATAAGTAACACCATTTTATTCGTGGTGAATGAAATTGATCAGAGACGATCGGGTATTTTATCACGTGCTGTCTTTGCTTATGTCGTATAGACTTTCTTGCCCCTTTTCGTTCATTCCCCATCATGCGCCTCTCAAATGTAGATATTAGGGTTATCGTTAGGTCAAGGGAATCATGAGTTAGACTTGGGGCTATTGGGTGGGGGTTAGACTTGGAAATTACGGTTTCGAAATAGGACTAGGAGGAAAGTTTGGGATCCGGATAGGTTTAGGTATTAAAGGATTAGATTAATGCCATCAGTGCGGTCAACTTCAATTATGCCTTCAATCATGGTAAGCGTAAAAGTAAGACTCAGATTTATATACTTTCAACCTGTTCACTTCATCTAGAATAGTTCACCGATACCAGCAATCTCCATTTTTCGTCCATTCAACCCTTTTAATGTGAAATTGCGCGCTTGCGTTCACACATTTTGTTCATGAGTTTGGCCAGGTTGTTTGCGTAAACGCCATTTTGCTTTACGACAACAAATATCTGTCGGTCTCATTTTCTCTACCCATAAAACCCCGCCAACAACACTTTCGTATTAAAAGAGTCCTTTTCTCCTGTTTTTTTTCACTCGGACCGATCATCAACATATCTTGTTTTCATAACACAAGTTCATTTAAAAAACCACCATAAGATCGACTTTACAATGGTCCACTTTCCGTGTTTGGCTGTGTTTTTTCTAGGGCATGTAGTTTTAACGACTTAGTGTGCAGAAGATAATAAATGTAACCCATACAGTGGATAAGTATACGCAAAACATTATAAAAGGTCTATCCTAACCACGTAGAGAATGAATATACTACTCTGAAGAATAGATCAAGCAGAAGTTTAGTGTTGTCCGACACTATTCCGTGAATGTACGGCCTCCCATTATTGAACTACCTTTTACAGTTCTAAATTTTTGAGGAAATTCTGAGTTGGTTTGTTGTAGGTAGCAGCTTTGAGTATGCGAGATTATTTGGACGGCAAGAATGCACCTGTATTCCTGGTAGACGTAATTTATTTATCTGTTAGAACGTCAAAATTAACTAAGAAAACAACCTGCAAACAATGGAAAAGAAGGTTGATTAGTGACTAGTCCATAATTATATACCTAATTGAGTACAAACGTAAACAACTGTTTGGACTGGGAAGCAGGCTTTCGTTCTAGACTCTGTTGTGCTACATTCCCAAACTACAGTACGTGCCAGAATTCGTGTACGATGCCGAAATATGCGAATGATAGATACTCTTTCGCTAATCGGCGTTGACTCAGGTTGTGATACTGATAATGGTATAGTATATTCTGAAGTTATTTCACTCATCATAGGCTGTTGGCTTCTTTAAGAGCTTATTTCTGACCACTAACAGAACTTATATGCCGCAGAAATTTAGTACTATATTAGTATGTGCTTTTTACATCGATTTTGAGTGCCTTTATAAATTCAAATATATTTTATGGAAAACGTAAACGAAAATTACGCTACTTTAAATTCAATATTTCAATAAACAGTATTTTTCATTTTTAAAAACGTTTCTAAATTGCCGAAAAATTTTAAAGCCTACTGATTGCTACACTCGAATTCAAGATTTAAAAACTGCGCACTGTGTACATTATGTTTAAGGAAAAGTGCTCTTTTGCCTACAGTTTGAGGAAGAAGTTACATGGATCTCATTAAATTTTGCAATAGGTGTGAAGCATGCTTCATACAGTATAGGTAGCATGAATCAGTTAACAAATACAATGTATTTTGTATAAGGACCTCACAATCGTAAAAAAAGCTCATAATTAGAATTTTTAAACCAAAATATACTCTTTATTTAAGAATAAAATTTATAGAAGGCGTAATTTTCTACCACACGAGTATAAGGAATAATTGTTCTGTTTATGTTTTCCATAAAATGTATTTGAATTTACAAAGGCAGTAAAAATCAACGCTAATAAAGCATACTATTTAGATAGTTACTTTTTACTAAAAGATGCCGACATCCTATCATGACTTAAATAACTTCAGAATAGACTACACGATAATCAGTATCACAACTTATGTCAATGTCGATTAGCGAAAGTGTATCAATCTTTCTCATATTTCGGCATGTTGCACGAATTCTGGCACGTACTGTAAGCTCCCCCGATGAATAGTTATTGTCAAATCAGAGCTAGTGTACAAATAAGTCCTACTGACCACAAAACATTAGGTTGTTTCACTAGAAGTAACAGGAGACACAGCAATTACGTACTGGGTAAAGCAAAGGCTTGTAGAGTAGATTTCGCGCGTTCAAGGACCTCCAATGCCAAGCGCTGGTTTCCATGTCGCAGAAGAGAGCGACTGCAAGCGTGTGCCAGTTGTCTTATGCACTCCGTTGATGGCAATCGCTTAATGGTTTTTTTCCTTGGGAAAGTGTTTGCAAAACTCTCTGAAATAGCCACCAAGTGCGTCAAGCAGGTTTTCTGAATCTAGGACAGCAGAATGGGTAATAGTGATAAAAAACTCTGACGTCTTGAAACGTAAAAAACTGTTTTGCGAAAAGAATTGCAAGGAGGCAACAACTCACTTCTGTAATATCCTGTATTTCAAACTGAAGTTGTAGGTACGGCCCCAGTAAGAGCGCGATGGTTTCGATGACTGCCATAGCGTTGCTTAACGATTTGTGCTGCATGTTCAGGTCTAGGGCGATTAGCAAGCGATGACAAAGCCTGATGTCCAGAAACTAAATGCGGGAAGGTAATAAAATGTTGAAAGCTTAAGAGGGATTTTTCTGTGGTATATGTCGCCTTCATATAAGGTTCAATATAAGTCTGGGATGGATAGCAGAATATCCGCAGTCACATGGTGCGCATAAGGAACTGACATTGAACTATTTTATGCATTTGCAGGTCGTATTATGTAGATTGGAAGCAGTCGGACGTAGTTACAAGTATTATTTGTTGTCACATATGAACCAGAAAAAAAAAGCTTTAAATCTAATCGATATTAATGCACGGATATAACGTTTTTATCAACATGGCTCAACACCTAGTATTAACACTAAGAATTTGATGCATATTTAAAAAACCTTGACTCCATTTCCAGTAAAACGAACAATTTTTATACGGCAGAACTTAATTTGTTCCGGAAACACGGCCTATTTAAATATAAGATACAACACGCGCAAAAGTAAAGTCCCTTTGGGACACATTTAGCCTAAGAATTAGGTGGAGTATTGTCCCTGAGCTCCTTAAACGACGTAAAATTATAGTATACACTCGATAAAGAGAAGGCCATTATTGCGATCGTATTCCCTTAAAGTTCCATCTCGTTCAACCAGTTAAATTGTTGAAAACTTGGAATTATTTCACAGACCGGCTTAATAACCTTCGACAAGAATCTGTCTAATTTATAACTAAGACTCAGGCGCTGATTTTAAAAAGCTTAAAAAGAGCGCCTCCGAAACCTTCCTTTAATTCACATGAATTTTATCGGTTTAAAGCAGTCTCTAACTTACCTGCTCCTTAATAAACCCGTTCATGGACTCCTTCTTGGGTGCATGTGGTCGATTTAAGAGTCGTGCTCGTGCACGGAGAAAGATTGCTTGAGCACAGTGAAGTTGAAGAATCTTTCCGGAATTTGCCATAGCGGTATCGCAAAGACTAAAAAACAGCCAAAAATTATATTTCTACGAAAAATTTGATAGGCTACTTCAAGTTTATGTGCCTCAAAATATATTTAAGTAGGTAGGAGATGCAAGCGGGAACTCTTTGTAGAGATCCTAAGATACTTCCAGCAGTAAACATGGACCATTGATGCAGCATTTAACAATAAATCGATTAATATTGCTCTGTATACTCCGATTTGTATATAACTAGTTCCAGATAGTCTTCGGTACTTGGGCTGTTACCGAGCAGATTGAATTCTTAGTTTCTCGCTGTGTGAGACATGGCCAATGTAATCACTAAACAATCTCTAATCGATTTTGAAAATAAAATTTCTTTGTGGAAAGTCTTTTCAGAAAATCTTTTTATGTCTGCTTAACGCAGAACTCTAGAGAAACAGAATAAATGTTCTAGAAATAAAAGTCTACTCTTTAAAATTTTCTAAAAACATCTCAAATTGCCAGAACAAGAATTCTTTTGGAGCTTTGGAAGAGCATACATCTTTATCTGACATGTCAGTCAGATTTAATCTTTCTATAAAAGAGGTAAAATCGTTCTTGATCAAAAAGCGTTGATTCGTTCCTAACTGGTTAACCTCAGTCTTTGTAATTCGGCTTTGCTTATCGATCTCGGTAAGATGGCTGCCAGATACGGGCCTTGTATGATCTGATAGTTAACTCATAATTTTGACCAAACTGCTGATCACTTCAACTCTGGACAACCTTCGTTGAATGCAATTAAGTAATTTCTAATATACTCCTGCGGAATCCATTTGAAATGCGCACCCGACCGTATAAAAATAACTTACGAGCCAAATTATCAAGTACTGAACCGAACTAGTTTGGTGTGAAAGGAAGTCATACCTAGAAATTATTTATCACTCAGGATAAATCCGGGTACAACTTACTGGGATGACCTTCTTCTGTTTCTTCCAATCTAATTCAATAAATTACAATTTTTTCTTTTGCCCAAATATCCCATTCGGAACTAAAACCAGCTCTGATAAAATTCACAGGAGAAGAGAGTGAGGATTTAAGTATCACCTGTCGAGATAGGCTTTCAGCCCCCGGCATTTAACGGCCAAGGTAAATATAAGTTTTTGCAGAACATAATTATCATAATTAAGTTTCCTTGGCACAAGCGCTTGAACTGATTTTGTAGCCTTTGCAGTAGCCGAAGGAAGATGTTATTTGCATGAGATCCCTCATAGTAGGTCGCATATGTAAGCTTAAGTCAAAAACTTATGCATGTCTATTTCTTAGTTTGAAGCAAGTATTCGAATTAATGTACCAATTTTCGTCTTCATTTAGTTCCATTTTCATATCGATTAGGAATCACTAGTGGCCAGCTGCAATATCTTTGACGTCAAAGAAATGCTAGCTTTATCCTTCGCAATGCACAACCATCGAGAAAGCAGTGTACATAACCTTCTTACGGTACTCAGGTTGAACTGTTTTTCGGATATTATTAGCGAAGTACACGGTTCTTTATGTCCTTCACTGAAGTCCAACTAGCATGTGAACATGCCACTCTCGCCAGTATCAAGCCCGCGAAACTGCACATGACTTCACTCCTCTACCTCCTTCAGGGACAGCCAATCACGGGTGCTGTAGACCGCTAATGGCTAAGCAGTTGATTAGGCGGCCAGCGACACACTTTTGCATGACATTTGTTCATTCACGCCCACAACACACTAGCAGACAGAGGCGCGCGCGGTGTCCGGACCTGCCGAGCGTCGGGGCTTCAGACACAATAAACAACTCTACTCGTCTTATCTCTCTTCTTCCTGTACGTAACTGGGCGCGATTATTGTAGTGCTATGAGCAAAATCGCGGCTTAGACCTTTAAACCACTTCTCAGCGTTACATTACACAAGGCCCGTAGCAATAAAAGGAATAAGCACGTTAAGGGGTACTACTCACTTGGAGGAAACAGATATTATGAGCACAACTGTTCTGTAGCCTACCTGTAAGGATTGTACAAAGACCCCGCAGGTAGACTGGTTGTTTGTTCTTTTAGGAAATAAGAGGCAAGCATGTTTTCTGCTTCTTCCAGTTGTTTTGTTGACATGTAGTCGAACGCGGTCTAAATAATTAAAAGCGAAAGCAAGTATATTAAAAACTTCTAAAAAAATCAGTCACAGAAAAAGCCTTTTCAGTACTATGGCCATGGCAATGGACAATATGAAAGCCAACGTGTTGTCGATTTCAGTTTATTAAATTGGTCAGTACAAGAATGATTTGCATGGCCACCTAAACAATAGACGGTGAAAAGGATCCATCCACAATGTATGTTGCCTTGCGCCAAGGTGGGTTAGGTTTAAGGTTGGGACTGAAATTAGCGTCGGGGTCAGGGTCAGGATCATGTTAAAAGTGAAGGTTTGTGTCCGTGTTAACGGTAGGGTATAGGTAAGGGCTAGATTTACCTCGCCGCTTACATTTATATTAGACTTAAAACCTGAGCACAGTTACCCTTCTCGCAATGTTATGGGGACGCGAGCGGCGATGCGCTCAGAGCCTACTGCTGAAAACGCACCCCAGTTGAGCCATGCCGGCAGACCGGCCGCGTGCACCCTTAGCACACATGATGCCCACTCCCACGTGTAGAATAGAGGTTCTAGAAACGTCTTTCAGCGTGGAAAACAACGAAGCAGCATGCACGCCAGAACCCTCCTCGCAAGCGACAGACCAGGACTAGTCTAGAAGGACCAAAGTCTTATAATAGACTGTAATGGACACGCTAATCTATGCCGTTGTCTCTGTACCGTCCTGAATAAAGGCTTGCTATCAGAACCACTCTCTTGCCTTTTTCTGCCGATCAGTCGGGTTTGAAATACTGGGCCATAACACGCAATCTATCGCAAACCCGGCCATTTGATGTGGACGGGACATTTATATTCGCGTGTCCCATTTAGGTGTTTATAAACGTCATCCCTCCCGAATGGTATGATGCTGCACAGAAGGCGATATACATATGTATCAGATATATTTTTGATATAATTGGCAACACGATCAAAATATTAATGCGGCATTAAGTTAATTCATTTTTGTCAGACAAGAGAGGCAGCAGCAAAAGACGGATATTATCTGGAGGGTCTTTAATGAATCTTTCTGAAACTGGCAGTATTCAATAGGACTGTGATAAGGAATCTTAATACAGCAGCCGGTGTATTGATGGGGAGTGGAACATCCGAGACAGTTTTAAAAGGCAGGGATTGAGCCGAGTGCAAGCTGGTTGTAGCATATGGTGTGTTTGCCTGGTTTACGCTTAAAGGTCATGCGTTGAAAATTGCAAACAGGGGGAGAAAGGTAATGCAAACGGATAAGCCGCTCAGGAAAGGATAATGGGAAATTTTTCATTCGTTTTGTCGCGCACTGATATTCAAACATAGTGAACTTTCCTAATTTTGTGATAAGGGTAGGGTCCTTATTGTAGAAACTGGAAGAGCAGGACCTTATCCTTTGCCCACAACTAACTCGTATCCATATGCTGCAAACCCCAGACTTATATATTTGTGAATTCACTCGGCATACGAATTCTCCACGTCATAAGATAAGCAAATGTAAAATAGTCGTTTTGGACTAAAAGTGTTCTGAAGTTCGCCAGTAATAATTCTTATATATAAGAAGTCAGTTTATGGCAAACAATTGTTTTGAGCAACTCTTCAACAGATCAAACATTTGCAAGGGAAATTAACGCTGTACATAACAATTAAAGATGGAATAGGTAGAAAAATCCATAATTGGCCAACACGGACTATGTCAGTTTGCGCATGTAGGTCATGTCAACGTGTTGGTTGAGGGACTGCCGCTTGTTGGTAGGGGCGAAATCCTATCGCTACTTAGTGTCGGTTTAGGCCATGGAAGTGAAAGAGCTTGTGTCAGAGTATTCTGACAACACAGCACTGGATTTTTTAGCCTTATAGCTACTGCTTCGGCTGTTGTGAGCATCCGTTGGCGTAGGCCTTTGCAAAAATTAGATAGTGTCCTGTAGACCACCTGAAAGGCTTCGTTTGTATCGACTCGATGGTTCGTATCGACTAGATGTGCGAGAATAGCACTCAAGATCGATCTAGTTTCACCTTTACTTAGCCTAGTCGGTATGTGCTCACGTACCCTCTTTTCGAGACGCCTCGTTGTACGGCCGATGTATCCCGCTCCACAGGAGCAAGTGAAAGAGTAAATGCACATTGATGTGGCCTTCAAAGGGAGTCTGTCTTTACCTACCAATCGTAGGAGGGGAGAGGTCGTAAAGAGTACCCGTAAGTTCGCCGCTGGGAAAGCGTTTGTGATTGCAGTCCTCAAGCGTCGTCTGACCAGCTCGCTGGTTGCATCGCCTAAGAAAGGCAATCTTATGAACACGTCTTTCTTTTCTGCAGTTAAGGTGGCAGGCTTTTGGCAGTTTCACCTCTTATTAATTTCCTATGATTACATTCGTTACCTTTCTTGCTTTTAGAAGATAAACAATTTTCCACGAGAAGGTTGCAATAATAACAAAACCATGTTTGCACCTGAGAAATTTATCGAACATTTAAGTAATAGTCCCATGCACTTTAAGGTGTTCGGTTGAAACACATACGAGCAGGTACCTTCTAAACCATGAATTTTTTGGCCGCTGGTTCAGTACTGCTCCAAGGCCTCTAAAACAGGTGGTTCAGATTGATTCCGCCTTGTTTTAGGTGTTATATCGAATTCAAACCTTTTCCTTTATCAGGCTGAACGAGAAGAAATGCTTGAAGGCTCGAACCAGCCTTTACCCAGAAGCTCAACAGGCATGAACAGTTCAAATAAAACCAAAGGACTAAAGTGTAGAGCATGTGTTTGGCCGCATCTACGTGCTATTGCAAAAAAATATGTTTTGCATGTCCGTTTTACCGCATGATGGACATGTAAAATAACGTGACTGTTGCTTACATGACAAAAGGGTACCGTCTGTTGGAAGCGTCTGATATTAAGGAAAACCTATGGACGTTCGGTAAGACGAGCCAGTGATCCCAAATGACCACTATGGAAGAGGTCAACCAACTCCTAGCATGGCTAAGTGTGTCACAATTTGGACCCGATACTACGTTGCCAGATAATGGGATCAAAATCTCATTTTGTCCACCGTTAATAATGTCGTCGTTAAAAATATAATTACGTCTGAGAAGCTGTATACGGAACTAAAAATGACGGTGCATGAGAAAACATTGGCCATGTGGAGGTTGCACTGTATTTAGGGTTGACGACGCAGACTGCTGCTCTGGACATGATTTTGACTTTAGAAGGCGGGAAGACGCTCTCTGGGAATGGTAGTTTATTTGCCCGACCT
The DNA here is from genome assembly GCA_036362985.1 of Ligula intestinalis. NCBI lineage: Eukaryota > Metazoa > Platyhelminthes > Cestoda > Diphyllobothriidea > Diphyllobothriidae > Ligula > Ligula intestinalis. Next base: position 20,069,117 of record JAYGXS010000004.1, on the reverse strand, counting down.
TTCAGACTCTCACTTAAGGCATTTGTCAAGAAATAAAAACGTGCAGCTCACTGCGTGATTAAGTCAGCTCTGCCGTGGGTGACCTTGAGTTACTATCGTCCGCTCCGCCGCCAGTGACCGTGAGCCTTGACATTGCTCGCGCAACGCGAGATGGGCATCTGGAAGATCGATATGTCTATTGATAGAGTCCGCGTGCGAGTGCCATGGCTCCTGCAAGAGGCGTGAGATTCAGTCGTCCGACTGACCCAGTATTCGCACGTGTTCGAAATCGAAGCCTAGCTCTGGCACGTATGCGTGAGGGTGATCATGATTATGCATTCCGGTGATAACCATTTATCGGAACACGTGCAAGAAGAGGGTTTTTTTCACGTCTAATCGACTAATCTTCAACCACCTGGGGAGCCTGGCTAGACCGGAGAACTAAATCACGTAGGCTTCTGTTAGTGCGCCTATACGAACTGACGTATGGCCTTGTGGCCCATACCTCCTACTGTTGACTATTAGGGCCAGATATGAATGTATGCACACCCATCCCGCCCACGGTAATGTGACGGAATTTCACATCTAACGAGGAAATAGTTACAAAATGGGTCTTATGGATGGGGACATTCAAAGGAAGAGATAGTGTGTTTTAATGGATTTATAAAAGCAGAAAAACGTGTTCATGTCATATGCACGAGTTAATTAATTCAATAACTCTGAATCCAATCGTGTCTTATATGCGAAAGAGCCTATAGGAGGTCACGTGATCCCATATAAGAAATGCTGATAGTCCTTAGAAAAAAATTGTCTTCATTCAATTTGCTGCTGGCCTTAGGCGAGAAAAAGCCAATACCATTGGGAGAAGCAACAACTATGGTAAACCAACACTGTCAGGAAGCATGGGGGCAACCCGAACACTATCCGAATCGGAAGTGCGCCTAAATCTTTTCCTAAAGTAAATCAATCAACCTAAGCGAAATGAGTAGGCACTTTATATGGATAAAGTTATGGAATTGTGTGAGCGATATTTCTTAGGTGGCCACGGCAAAATGTATATATCATATGTCACCTTGCTCGATTTGCCACTAAATGTCAGATTTGTTTTTTTCAGCCCTGTCTACTATCCACAATTATATGCCTATTCTGTGCGTGTTTTATGGTAGCCTACGTTGAGAATTTAGACTGCCGTTTGAAAGACTTTTTAAAGGAACTGTGTATGTGCTTAATGAACGGATCACAGTACAAGGTTCCTGTGAGTGAGAAACCACCACATTCAATTGCTTCTGCAACATGCCTAGGGTCCACTCGCAATAGGAGAAATTGTGTGTTTTGACGGTCAGCTTGAAAAAAGCCTACAGGTGTACAGATGCAGACAGCTTTAATTCCGCGTCTTCCAAAAGGGCTCTCGACTAAGCAAGAATGCGCAAGAGGACGCCCACTGAACGGTTCTTACATAAGCAATTTAGAGAAAAAAAACGGATTTTGGGTGCCAGTAATTATAGTGAATGTCAAAGCATGATTTTAAACACTGATTACTTGGGCGATGTGTCCAAGCGCAATTTTTTCGCATAATGCAGGGGAGGCGAGAATTGGAGCGGTAGAAGGGCCCAAACAGGATTTTTCAGAGGATGGGCGGTGCTTTTTGGTAAAGGCCACTGCAAAGAGATACTCCTCATCGGGTACGAGTTTGCAGATTTCTATAACTTCCGAGGTGTTGGCTGGGTACTATAAATATATATGTATCGTTTTCAAAATATCACGGCAAGGCAAGTTTGTAACATTTATTCCCGTAGATAGCTAAACAAACTGAAATGCCCGCCCTATCACAAAATAACAAACTTCCATCTAACTAAAATGGAATGCTGGCAATACACTTTACTAAGAGTTCATTTTTAATAGGTTGTGCATTTTGGATTGTATATCAGATCACCAGCTGACTGGAAGTATTGAGTCCTCAAGAATATACAATGCATCCCCCAGATCCGGTAGGCTAGGGACATAGAGAACTGCAGGAATACAGGTAGGCTTACAATAAAACATTTCCGGCAGGGTACTAAGTTCAGTGTTCTCACCGTAATACAGACACTACTCCGAATCTGAACTCCGGCCCTTGGCCAATATAAGCCCTGAACCGCACTTAAGTAGACAATGAGATCGTGACGCAATGGTTACGACGTTCGACTTCGAACCAACTGGTCGCGGGTTCAACCCTGAGGTATTGCAATTCCATTTTTCCTTGTCCTTTTGAATAATATTCTTCTGTCTATAATAACAGCCGCTGTGTGATTGTTGGCGGAGCTGGAGAATGAGGCCCAAGGCAAAACGAAAGGAATGCGTCATTCAACGCGATTGGCAGGTGTCCATCTTCCATCATTAGCCCAAACCACCTTACCATATTTTTACGCCTGAAAAAATCTCCGCGGATCTTTGTACATGGATATCTATCCTGATTGCTAATCTCAACTACGTTCCTTCTACATCTAACGCTTGAATAACAATAATTCTTTGCAGTCCTAGGAATGCTTTAACTGCCTTGCGAGAAGGAGTACATTTGGGAACTCTTTTATAACCCGAGCCTGCTTTTGGTCGTTTTGGCATTCTCCGGCTGTCGGAGATAGATAAGTGAGGGGGGAGATAGTATGATAGCTGCAAAGCAAGTTTGCCTCGCTATAAGCGGATTCAGACCAGTTAATAGTCTAGCATCCATTTCCTGGATCATCGCCATCGCCTAGAACAGTCAAGTTGTTATATTTTACCTGTTTTCTCGAAAAAACTACAAGAAATTGCAGAGTAAGCATGCCCGTTATAGCTGAAATATATCACATACCATGCTCACGAACCATTGTGCACCAGTTGTCGCGATCCCGAAGACCGGTAGTGAAGGGCAACCCAACCTTTTAACTGCAACTGCTCCTTGTTCTTGGAGCCTTTATGTCAAAGTTGCTCGGGGAGACAAGGAATCCATTCCTTTGGTCGGGTTGTGGACACAAAGATCGAGTACGGGTTTGTGTAGTTGAAGGGACTCATATGTTTGTAGTATTCTCTGACATTAGTTTACTCTTACCAGGCACCTTGCCTGCATTTGTCTTGATTTTATCTTACAGAGAAACTTGACGATTGCGGGAGGAGTGTAGTGGGATATACGCGGAGACATTTCTTTCCATGCGCAGGTCATACCTGCTCATGCACACATAGTGGTAATCTTTACCGAGCAGCATGGAAGAGCAAATATATTGTCATGAGAAAGTCTCTAGTGCTCCAAAGCACGCCACCAGTTCATATTGGAGTGCATTTTATTTGCTTTTATCTTAGCCCACAAAAATTAAAAATATATTTTAATAAAGTATAATATAATTTCTTAAATCCGTCCATTTTGGACGAACTTGGTGCCCAGTTCCACTGTTTGACGATCGGATCTTTCAGAGGAATTCACCTGAGCTTCGTTAATCGAAACGTAAACGGGGCGGACCGATTACCGACCCGTAAGCCTCTCTGTGTCTTTTTAATTTCTTCATTTTTACTCAAATTTTAGAAATCTCCGTGTATCAATTAACCACATATTTACTTAAAGACTACGATGTGTAGTTGTCTCGCACATAATTTAAAAAACCTTACAACTTTCTTACCACAACTCCACATCCATGCAGTTTTTTATCATTCAAATGAGGTGTGACGTCTTTGAAACCAGTCCGTCTGCGTCCCAAAAGATGGAAAGTCTAGAAAAAGTTGACGTTTTTTGGAGTTTGTAAGCATTTAAATGTAATCAAATTTTAACAAGGTAAGCTCAAATGGTGCACTTTTTTCCAGATATCACTTAACATGTGCACCCGAGATTTTGAAAAAAAACAATTACCTCAGCATCCAACGAGTCCTCCCAAGCCGGCACATGAAGAGCGATTTTTGTTTGCGACCTTCCAACGACGGTCAGCATTGGGGAAGCGTTCGCCTTCACACCTGTTCCCGTAGTCTCTAACGTCGGTTGGGCCTGGCGTGAAACCTTTAAGGCACTGATGGCTTTCTAGAATAGTAGACGTTGTTTGAGTGGACAGTTTTTAAATATGTGTGCAAATGATTATATTTTATCAACACAGAAATATGGATTTTATCAGATGCAGAGAAACGTAATCTCACAGATTCTTTTGTCGCTTGTGACCCCAACAGGTATTATGCGAGTTTACGTAATTTGACTGTAATTGGCCCTATTGTACCCATATTCTCCGGCAACCTTCATGCCGGTCTTTATTTAACCGAGAAGCTTCCTGCTGTTGTAACGGATGCTTAGGCCGAGGTACTATTACGCAATAACGCCTTGTGTGAGTCCCAAAGGAAGAACGCAACAAGAAGTGTGCAACAGCAGAAGTCTTTAAGTGTATTAAGGATAACAAACACGTGTACCACGATATCCCTCCAGCCAATCAGCTTCTCTCCTAGTGTAGGCGCCGGCAGGATTGGCTGGTGACTCAGTGACTGAATGTAGCTTAAAATTTCAATTATCGATTGATTGACGGCTAGTGTACGTTCGTTCGTGTAGGCTGATCGATAGACTGCTTTGAGTGCGGCTTTTGCTTGCAGACTAACTGCTTGTTAAGGCCGTTCGTTAGGCCGTCCTAACACCTGCAAGCTGTTTTCACCATTGCATGGAAAGTAAGTAACATATTGATATGTCAAATTCTCCACAATTGCCTCATGTAACAGCAGAAAAACGGGGAAACAAAAGATTAGCCTTTCGACCAATATCTCTGCTGAAAGTCTAAGGAAAAAGCCAGCTTTGCAGACTGAATAGTAGAGGACGTTTGGCAGCTGCCGAGATGCGGCTTCACCGTTCAATACTAGCAACAAAAGGTGGCTTGATTGAAAACTTTCTAATTCGTCATTACAAGTTAAAGTTTGTTTATTACGTTCAGGTTAAAAAGCTTCACCTTCATTCCATTGAAATATAGAAGTACATGCATGTTTCTGAACCACAATTTTGTTTTTCAGGTGATGAGCACGGAATGAACTAGTTTAAAAACGGACGTACGTCCAAGAATTCGCGCCGGCTTTCATCGGTCGTTGCGTAGGTCGCATATTCGCAATGTAAAAGCGCTTTGATCAGTGAATTTTTCGAATCTCGCAGTTTGCGCTTTTTGCACGAAGAAAGCCTCTCCTGTTGGTCGCATTCTGAAATTTCTGAGTAAAGAATAAAGATAGTGTTTAAGTTTTTCTTTAGAGTTTCACTGTTTAAAACGTATCTCATTTTTCAGCAAGTCTTACGCGAAACTCTAAACACCTGGCAGCAGTCCCTTTTGGTAGAGGCAAAAGACGATCAAAGGATATCTGATCAGTCTCAGTTTGTCTATCCAAAACCGTCGAAACGTTACTTCATATGGTTTTTATCTTTAGGTACTGATTGTGCTATGAAGTCATTGCTATCTGATGCAAAAGTGGTTCACCAACTGGGTAACAGCATTTTAGATTGATAGCGGGTCTGACAGACCTTTACTATTGAGTTGACCAAATTAAGAACAATCTGGTTGCCTTGTGGGTAGGGAGGATTTGAACCCACGGTAAAACGAGGAAACCTTCAGTACAGCCAACCCTCAAACCATCCGAGCTACGGAGCCCCACTGGAAATCGTGAGTTTAAACACACTTAGAGCAAGTAACCGCCAAGCTTACAGGAACGCATGAAAGTTACTAATTATGATTTGTGAAATCCAAAACAATATAAAAATTCACGACTTTTTATAAAGCAATTTCAGATAATTAATTTACCTATGACGACTACCCAGATTTTTGGCAGCATCGTTTGTGTGTCTTGAAACAAAGTTTACTATAATGTTCACAGTATAGAAATAACGCCGATTTAGTGGCACCCGCACTTATGTACTCAAATATGTTTTCGATCAGTTCGTGAGTGGCTGAGGCCTGCACTATTAATCAGAGCACAAGAGCATCTCGCGGAAGAAGTGGAAGCCTGTTTTACCGAACGCGACAACGATGGCACAATACTGATAACGAGTGTGTCCATCACATTATCGGTGTGCGCTTAGCTGTGACTGCCAATCAAAAACGGACAAGACAGCGAGCCCATGGCGCAGTGGTTAGAGTTTTGGATTTCTAACTACCATGGCCGCGGGGTCGAAACTCCAGCGGGGCACTGATATATGGGGCGCCACTTGGGGTTGAGTAGGACTGGCCGAAGACAGCTAGTAAGCCAGAAGTGGCCATCCTAGTCTCGCCTGTCATTGCGGTAATGTCCTTCTGCCTATATCATTAACCACCTTGCGGCATGACTCGAGAGTGAGCCTCAACGGCATCGGGAGGGACGAAGGTGTCTTACAAGTGGTCGGTCAACGCTTATCTGCCAATGATGATTATGATGCATACTTACCAAGGTGTTCATCTAAGGCAAACAATTTCACCTCCATTGCAGTTGCCTCCGCGTAAAGCTCTGACATCTGGTGAAATTTGGGGCTCGCCGACTGGCTTTCTTTGTTAAATGCTGTCACCTAAAAGAAGGGACATTCCTTTGAACAAAATAACCACTCGCAAATGGAGCATCCTTAACCAGTCACATTGAAATCTACGAATTTCGTATTCAGTGGGATTTCGATTTTGACCTGTAAATGAAGGGCTTGAAGATGATAAGTAGAATTAAGTAGTAGTGTAAAATTGGAGGCAGAAGGAGTTACAACTGCGCATAAAGCTAACGTTTTGGAGTTTGGAAAAGTAAGGTTACTGATAGCATTGGGGAGTTGAGTCATGGAGTGTTATTGGAGAGGAAGAATGTTTGACCTTCGATATAGGTTATTTAGGAAATATGATGGCGATCCTTTCAAATTTTTAATAACTGATTAACAGCACTTTTAGACAGTTAGGTATTCACAAAGGCAGGATAGACTAGAACTGCTATTTTGACTTACTAGTCGTTAGCAAACATTCCTGACCAACCCAACATATGGAACACCTGGAAGTTCCATCTGAGATCGTTTGTCATCGAGCCTCATGATCCAAAGTTGTGCTGTCGATATTAATCAGAAAGGTTACTTTTGATAAAGTAAGGGTTAACCCATAAGGTTTCGGGACAGGCTTGCCCCGCTGTGCCTCGATCTAGAAAGCTTACGGGCAGTCGCATAATGACTAGTAACATAAGGAGTTATATATTGACTGAAAAAGGTAAGGGAGACTTTAATAGCCATCTCGGGATTATTAGTCTTCATCGACCGTTCATTGCCATCCCCGGAGGTCGAGCACCTCGGATGCCAAAGTGGTTTATTTAGTTATCGCGGTTGGCAGTCTAATCTTGGGGCAAGTGTCCAGTATCATGGCACTGGCGATCGGGAAACGGCCATTACCGCCTTCTTTTTTTTGTAACTTCATTATCTGCAAATCGTTACAGTTTCCATGAGACCATCGGCAAAAAACTTGGCTTGAAACCTAATGAACACCAGCGGGGACCATTTTCAGTCAAATGATTAGTGAACGCCATTCTACCCTAATTTACAGTATTTCCGAAATTTTGCAGTTTTGTCAAAAAACATAATTTGACTGTCATTTACAGTGTTGACTTTATCACATATAAATTTCTTGTCAGTATCTAACATAGATACTATTTTTATGGATGACTTATGTGGCCCTCTTACGAGCAAATGCGAACTCGAACCGCTAGCGTCTGTGCACCAACCAGAGAATAATAGGTTCGGTTTGTGGCTAGGATTAGGGTGAATGTAAACCTTTGCTTTACTACTAAGGTTCAGATTAGCGTGGAGCTAAGCAAATGTTATAAGTGGGGTTGACGTTCAACTTTTTGTCAGCTGTGGGATAAGAGTTTGGGAAAGAGTTAGAGTGAGGAGTAGGGTCAAGGTTTGTATTTACGCTAAGGCTGGTGTTAAGGGTTCGAAAACTGGAAAATAGTCCTGTGTCCTGCTTAGGAAGCCATATAATTAATCTGTTTTACTTACTTCTGAATAACCCATTATCAAGCATGGTTAAAGGCGAAGGAGAAGAAGAAAAGAGCGTTTTCGCTTTAAATGCATACGTCTGCGACCGAACGTACAAAATCACTATGCCTGCCCCTTAAGGGATTCAAACACAAATTTTGGGTTTGCTAATCACGAACCTCCATCGAAAACATCAGTTCGCCCAGAAACTGCTTTATCCATGCCAGTTTCTCGAGAGCTTGCTTCAACAACTTTCTGGTGGCAGGCTTGACCGAAGTTCTCCAGCCATCGGCCCCGGGACCTTCTTCGTTAGATGCATCTGATTGATTATACAAAGGAGTAACTGTATGAAGCTGGACATTTAAAAATCAATACTTTTAATCTCCAGACAAATTAATTTCTGATCGCACGGAAAGTGGATTTCCATGAAAAGAGATACCCATAAAGATATCATGTGCTTGGGAATAGCAGACGGCCTAATGGCCATTTGCAAGATTTGAAAGTGGGGTTAAGTAGGAACATAGAGCAATGTCACATAGCATACCCACCCTAAACAAAGCACCTAGCGTGATGTTGCTAATATCCCAGCTACGGTTATTTAAAATAAGTTGTGACTGAGTAATAACGATTCGCATTTGCATGGTATTTAATGCTCGAGGAAATTGTATAGGTAGAAGGAAGGCGAAAAGAGGATGTGTTATCATTTCAACTGAGAAACTATGTTTATCAGCCAACACTTCACAAAAAGGTCTATGTCATTCCGCAATTTTTTGTGCGTAAAATTACTGTAATTTTTAGAAAAACTGCAAAGATACCTATGTTGACTGATTACACAGCCGTTTTAACGATATAAATAGCCTTAAGCGCTGGTATTCACCTGCATAGAAACTAGTAAAAAACATCAAAAGCTCATTTTCTAATGCTTTAAAGTTTTTTTACACTTTCGACGGCGCCACATGCTTGATTAATTGATTATAAATAAATAAAAAAGATTTTTTATTAAAAAAATTTTAAACTCCAGTAGCAAATGTTGATTTCAGGAGAACATAGATTAACAAAAGCGCAAAAATTAAATTACAGTATTAGTAAAAAAATATTTTAGAGATACAGTTACTTCCCTGTTAAGTGAAAGTGAACTTCTATAAAGATTAATTATTTTACTTGATATTAAAATATTCGTTCTATACGAAGCTTCACTAACCATCTTCGGATTTCCACATTAATATGTCGGTCATTATTAGCAGACGCCGAAGTCGTCCCTCTTCTGAAATTTGACCCAGAACCAATCTTTCTACAACCCCGCGAATAAGATAAAGAAATTGCGTTGTCCACTGGATTGCAAAGTTTTCCACGTCATTCACTTTCTCCACATCGACCAGGTGTTCTTGAGCAGACATCAGAAGTAAAAGCCACTGAAAAGGTCAGTTGAAAATGCAGTAACAAGAATAAACTGTGCTTTTTAAATTGCAAGATGTATGTGCTGCGTGTTTCGACTTTTAGGCTTCCAAACCCTGTTACTTTCAGGACATATTTGATAAATATATGCTCAGCGCTTAGCACGGCCCACGGTCGCTTTACTATACAGTATGGCGAGTGCTCCAAGCAAAATTCCGCAATTTTAAAAAGACCGGTAATCACTCTCAAACCAGCAGTAAGTATGGTTGCAATACTGTTTATCATGCAGTTCAATTTCAATTCTTTTCAGTCACGTTAGGATTCCGACTCTGTGGTGAGCTTCCTTCTTTCCGCAGCGAAATCTTTGATTCTGCAAAAAATGGCTACTTGAATAGTATGCATTTTTATCATTGATTTTGACTGCTTTTATAAATTCAACTCTATTTTATGAAAAGCATGCTCGAACAAATCCTCTCTTGTACTTCTTTGAAAGGAAATTATGCCTTCTTTTGATTTCATTCTTAAACGAAGGGTTTCCTCCAGTTTTAAGAAAACTTTTTAAAATGGCCGAATGATTTTGAAACCTGCCCACTGCTAGAATTAAATTTAAGTTTCATAAACTGAATGCTGTGTTCATCCTGTTTTAAAGAAAAGTACGTTCTTGCCTACGGTTTGAGGACGTGGTTGCATAGGTCTCATAGAATTTGGCAAAAGACATGGCTCACGCTGTCTATGTCAGACAGCAGCATTAATAAATTGACGGATACGATGTATTATGAATGGACACCGCACAAACATAAAAAACTCAAAATAAGAAGAAATTTTAAAACCGAGGGAAACCCTTCCTTTAAGAATGAAATTTAAAGAAGGCGCAATATCCTATCAAATAAGTACAAGAGAGGAATTTTCGTGCAAACTTTCCATAAAATAGAGTTTAATTTATAAAGGCAGTCAAAATCAATGTCGAACTCCCCCTTTCACAAACTAGCGCATTGGCTAGTTAAGGAATTAGAACCAATTCGCCAAAGATTTTCCAAATTTACATTAAAAGACAGCTTCAGTTTATCGACGAGATCAACCAGCTCAATTTACAAGACAAATGCATGCTATCCCTGGAAGTGGAATTCCTTTTTACTAACGTGCCGTTGGATGAAACCATTGATATTATCTGTGCTTTTTCATCCGACACACGCCTGTCCCCAAAATTACTACGAAAATTAATACAACGTTGTACTAAAAATGTCTAATTTCTGTTCAATGGCCAACTGTATAGACAAATTGACGGAGTCGCAATGGGTAGTCCACTCGGACCAACCTTTGCAGACATATTTATGGGCCACCTGGAAAGAAAAGTACTCGCAGAATTGAACCACACAACAATCTACAGACGATATGTCGACGATGTTTTTACGATCGTGGAGAACCTGAAAGAAGCCGAGGAATTGCTGTCCACTATGAACAAGCTACATCCGAAAATAAAATTTACTATGGAACTGGAACGTGATAACCAACTTTCCTTCCTTGACGTCCACTTTTCCAGACAGACAGATGGCTCATTTCACGGAGAGTCTTCCACAAGAAAACCTGGAAAGGTCAGTACTTGCATTTTCTAAGTTTTGTTCCCATTCAATGGAAGCGTAACCTGGTTTGTTACCTTTTCCAGAGGACTAGAAAAATCTGTCCTGTGGATACTTTGGACGTAGAATTAGGTTGTCTCAAAGCTACTTTACTGAAGCGTGGATATCCACCTCAGTTTATAGACAAATATAGTAAACCTCTACGACCCAAAATGAGTGACCATTTAGCCCCGAAGAAGCCAGTATTTAAATCCTTGCCCTTCAAGGGGGATAACGTCCTAAACACAATCAAGAGGCGCTTGCTAAAGACCATAGAAAGAACCTATTACGCTGCAGAACTCATGATTTGCTCTCCAACAAAGCCCCTGCCGACTCCTTGTGTCAAGGATGCCTTTCCTTTGCACGCCACTTCTAATTGCGTTTACAAATTCATTTGCACTTGTGGATGCAAGTACATAGGGCGTACGCAAAGACAATTGGCAACCAGAGCCAAGGAACATCTACCTAGCTGGTTATTCAAGCAAGAAAACCGTTCTCCTCGTTCCTCTATCACTGAACACCTACTGGACACGGGCCACTCGGTAGATCCTTGAACTTCTTTCCGAGTTCTTTTTCGAGCACGAACATCTCAAATCTTGTGTAACCTGGAAGCTGCTTATATGAGACGCTTTAAACCGGACCTCTGCAAACAGTTGGAGCACGTGGTTAACCTTGCCTTACCTTGGTAACCACAGGCCCCAGATTCGCACATTCCCCAGCCCAATATTCCCAACAACTCAATTCCCTGTTTTCTTCCTCCAATTTTGTTTTAACCTTCTTTCTCTATCTGACTAGGACCTATGACCTATCTGTATATTTTAATTTCGTGTTGTTCTCATTCGTGAACCTTAATGCAATGAGGGGTTGTAACTGAGGAGCTCTCCCGAAATGTATGGTACCAATAAATCCTACAGCTATAACCATTTTCAAGCTTTTTAATTAGCTTATGGCAAACAATGGTTTTCAGCAACTCTTCATCAGACCAAACGTTTGCAACGCTGTACCTAACAATTAAAGTTTGAATAGGTAGAAAAATAAATCACTATCTTTCACGGGCACTGATTGGCTAAAACGGACGATGTCAGTTGGCGCATGTAAGCCATGTCAGCGTGTTGGTTGAGGGACTGTCGCTAATTGGTAGGGGCGAAATCCTATCGCCACCTGGTGTCGGTTTAGGCCATGGAAATAAAAGAGCTTGTGACGGAGTCTTCTGACAACACAGCACAGGACATCATCTAATTTTTCCGAAGGCTTACACCAACGGATGCTTGTAACAGCTGGAGCAGTAGCTATAAGGCTAGAAAATCCAGTGTCATGTTGTCAGAATACTCTGACACAAGCTCTTTCAATTCCATGGCCTAAACCGACGCTAAGTGGCGATAGGATTTTGCCCCTACCAACAAGCGACAGTCCCTCAACCAACACGTTGACATGACCTACATGCGCAAACTGACATAGTCCGCTTTGGCCAATCAGCGCCCGTGTTAGACAGTTATTGATTTTTCTACCTATTCAAACTTAAATTGTTATGTACAGCGTTAATTTCCCTTGCAAACGTTTGATCTGATGAAGAGTTGCTGAAAACAATTTTTTGCCGTAAATTGACTTCTAATATTTAAGTAACAATTTTTTTACAGAATCTACTTTTTCGTGGCTGTCAGAAAGAAGCGCATCACAAAGTCCGCATCCTAGCGTGACTGAAAAATTGAAATTGGACTGCATGATAAACAGTATTGCAAAAGTTACTCAATGCTGGTTTGCGAGTGTCTCCCGGTATTTTTCAAATTGCGGAATGTTGCTTGCAGCACTCGGCATACTGTACAGTGGTTAATCGACCATTGATTTGAATTAAGTCCATCGTATGTTCCAAAAATGGATACAGAGCAGATGACTTGTGACAGGGGTTACGTTGATTTCAATGTAGCTGTTGCGCACTGTCTTTCGCTCTCTTCACATTCACCCGGCTGGCCCGTTGTCAACATAAAATCAGGAACACCAAGAGGCTTTGGACTCAAGGCTGCTCTTAAAATGCAGGTCACCACACCGCGCGTGATCTACTTTATTCCCAATCTTTTTTGAGTGAGCGTGTTTATGCAAGTGGCTACATGTGTGTAATCCTTAACGAATTGGCCATAGTAGTAACAAGACGTTTTGACCACATTTGTTTTATCGCATCAACTATTTGGGAGGTAACCAATACTGCCTATAACTTATCGCAAAGCTTAAGGTTAAGTTTAATCTTATTAAATCTCAATCAAGTAGAAATATGATTTTATGTTAACTATAATTTCCGCATATGCATAATTTAGAAATGGACCAGACGGGAAAAAGGAACTATATCAAAATCTTAGTTTATAGTTAGCTTTCTTTTTTCATTCGCAAGCTTAGAAAGGAGCCTAAAATTAATCAATTCTGATGAAAAATACTCTAATATAAATGGTAAATAAGATCATTTATTTCCAGCCATGCTGTATCATTTATTCTCAGGTCAATTTAAAATAACTATTGAAATTCTTAATTGTCCTTTTCAAATTGCCTTGGAAATGGTATTATGCTTGGATATTCGTTGTCGGAATATCTAAGTGAGATGTTTTTGAAGAGGTGACCTATTATAGTAGCTTTCTTTAAAAGATTTTAAAATGCCAATATCAAAATTGCGTTGCGGACGTTATTTTGCTCGACATTACGTTTTGGTGTTCGGAAGTATTTCTAAATATGGCCCACAAAGTTATCTTCATAAGAGCTTGTATCAAAATAACGGTTGTTCAGTAAATGGTTTCGTTATGAACATCGAACAGAATCTACGGTTGTGAAATAAAGATAAATGACACAAAAAATTCTTCAAAACCTTCCGGAAATTAAAGGACAATCCGTAAGTAATTGTAATTAAATAACGCTAATGTGTTTAAAATATGTTGACTAAGGAAAAGTTCTTTTGATATGAAGAAAGTGGTAGGATTGTCCATTCTAATTGCAATAAGTTTTTGATGAAAAATTCGAACTTATTACTATATTTTACGTTTGAGAAACTTGAGTGCACTGAAGTAAATTGATTTTTTTTTCTTAAAAAAATTAGTGCTATGCATATTTCCTTTAAGCAAAAAATTTGTTTAATTTATTACTTCTAAGTTTTCATACTTGTGCTAATGTCGGTTTGCGAGTTATTAATAATCTTTCACAAACTCCAGCATTTTTCCCGACTTCTACACCGTACCGTACATACCACATTAATACACGATTGCTGTCCACTGATCCATTTATTTGCATGACAGAGGTGCGCAGTTTCGTTTATCTTGGAGTTTTAGCTCCAGGATCCTAACTGGCATCGCATGGCGAATGCCAATATGTAGCGAAGGCTCCCTGCCTAATATTGACAATGGAGGCTTCAACTACTATTATCGGCGTCTGCACGTTGGTCAGTTAATCGTAACGTCTACTTCTTATACAAATCAGCGTACTTTTATCTGCAAACGGGCATATTTGGTCGAATATAAATGGCCTGTACCGGTCTATTAAAAGAGGTCTGAAACGCCTCGTTAATAGCACAACTGGCTAGTCCTTCAGCAGTCCTTTAAAATCTGCCAAATCACAATGTGAATTACCTTTCTTCGTTTTTAAGTATTACTTTAGCGATTGACTGTCTTAAATCTCTTTCTTCTTCCTTATCGAAAAGCCAGATGTGACCTTATTGCAAAGTTTCAGTTACTAAGGGAAACTAATCTGCGTGTCATTTCCATAAATCTCATTCAAACGGCCCCAAGAAGAAACCTCAGAAGACACGACATTCATTTGAACAGGGGACTGGGTCGCACGAATCAACGCTCATCCTTCTTCTCTCAAAGATATTTTGGTAACCGTAGCTTTAGTAGCCCCATTTTTTGTAAGACACACAAAAATAACTACCATATTCGTTTCAGTAGGTGTATTTAAGTCTACTCATTTAAATCGACCGTTCCCATTTATCGTCTACCCAGCCTTTCTATTGCACTTACCCCACTTATCTCGCTTATAAAGAAGCAACTGTCCCATTTGAAATTAAAAATATACCTTATGTGTGAAGTTTTGGTTTGCGTTATTTATTTATCACTGGTTTTATTAAGGACGCATATACTACACTGCTAGGGTAAAGGTTAGGGCTAGGATTAGGGGAAGGGTTCGAGTTATGGTTAGGGTTATTGTAATGGTTAGGGTTTAGAATTAAGAGTAAGGCTTTAGGGTAAGGGTTTAGGGTTAGTGTTTAGGGTTTAGGGTTGGGGTTTAGAGTTTTGGGTTAGGGTTAGTGTTTGGGGTTAGGGTTAGGGTTAAAGACTAGGGTTGATTTCAGTACACCTTATAGTTACTTTAAAGTGGATTCCGGTGAACATTCTACAGGCGAAATTCATTAAACGTGTTTTACGCTGCTATTTCGCAAACATCTCACTTTTTCAACCACTATAATTGCCCCTCTGACCCCACTGACAACTAATTGCCCATCTCCCCACCCTTTTTCAATTGCTGTTTTTACCCTTTGACAACATGACGATTTCTGACAATTGATTGGCCTATGGCCTCCATAATTACCCTCTTTTGGTTGTTTTCTCATCTCTCAAGATGGACACCTGTAGGTGTTCAAAAGCTCAGAACAATAAATCAATTGATCTGGTTCTCTAGCAGCCTTCTTCCCCATCCATGCAAATACCTTGATCAAGAACCTTCTCATTCATTCGGGACCGTTCATATTTCCTAAATGTTTTACTACATTTCTGCATAAAAAAGTGACCTATAAAAATTCTGGCATAATTCAGAACAGCATTTGGCGACATTAACACCTTCGGTAAATTCTCACCACGCCATGGAAGGTTTAAAGTCAAAAAATCGATCGATCGTCTTTTCTTACAAGAAGGAGCCAATCAGAGCGCGGATTAGTGCATGCGTTTTATACGTCTTTAAGGGCTTCTGTCCTTCACTCCAAATACACTGAATGACCTTATAAAGTATGCAAGCAAGAAAAAATGCCTTACTATGAATGCGTAGATGGCTGTGGCTTACGATAACGTTCTAATAAGAGAAAAGTGAATACAAGCCACGGAAAGTTAACGGGGAAATGAATATCCCTTCAAAACTCACAACTGGGATTTCGACTAATCGGGGAGCTGTCAGTGGTTGTAAAATCGTTGCTGGTACGCTTGCCATTTTTCTTCGTCCGTAGTCAAGAAGGACCTTTAGAATCTCCATGGCAACTTTGAGATCCTTTTCAAAGATATTCTGCAAAAAGGTAAGATATATTGACCCATCCTTCATATAAGTTGGCATCTAGTTATTTCCAAAAACATTATAAGTAAGTATATTAACAAAGATTGCTTTAAAAATAGTGTTAAGAATCGGAATATGCAACAGAAGTAACCAGGCCATGTACCCTCTAATGACATTTTAGCGACATGAGTTCTTAAAATAAGTTCTTAATGCACACGTTGTTGTAGTTTTCCGCACATTTTAGGCTTAGCACATTTCTTTCAAGAAGGACAAAATTTTAAACAATTTGTAAAAAACAGCGAAAAGTGACTTCAAATGCCAAGTCTCTAATGGTTCTATGTTATGTCACTAAAGCCAATCAACTAGCAACCTTTAATTATCATGTTTTCGAACTTAATACTGTATATACCGTTTTCAATTCGATCTGGGATACAACCCAAACTGACATCCAACCGCGCGCAAAACTGACCTTTGACAGTAAAATTTGGAAATAAACTGACCAAACATTGTACAATGCAGTTCAAGAAACGTATTTGAGATAAGTTTTGACTAAAATAGTCACTCAGTGTCAAAGGAACAAGAGACGCCTCATTTTTACTGACCACATTAACGCGATTAAGGCATCGTTCCTAGAGGAATCCACAGAGAAGCCGAACCAACCGAAGAACCCGGCGTTATTTAAAAACATTTTTAAAGCATATAGCCCATAATGAACTTGATTTTATACTCCACCTAACTGACTACATATTTCAAAAATGGATTTCCTGTTGGTCAGAAACTTTTCTAACAAAAAAAAGTTGGTCAGCTTTCAATAACTTCTCACCTGGCCAGTACATGGATATGTGAGCAGCATCAAATGAAAGAGGTCAATTCGGTGAATGGCGCAAAAGAAAAGAAACATTTTTCGGAAGACAGTATTGCATAGCAGCTTAGAACAATTCAGGTATAATCTCGTGAGTACGCTTTGTTCTGAGACGTTAAGTGCAAACAGTGACCAGTGGAACCCATCACAGTTAGTACGGAAAAAGAAGACTCTATTCGTCAATGCGCCCTTTCAAAAAAGACACAGCAAGCGAACTCCTGGGATGATGACAGAATCGAGCTGCCTCAAGAACCTTTCCAGACGCAAGATCTTATCTGACGTTTCAGATTTTGCAATGGATACATAATCAGAAACAATAGTAGAAACGAGTATTTCCTAAATACCCTGTATCGAAATAACCCGTATCTGTAATGATGGATCCACCATGGCGACATCTAAAACTTCACGTGAATAAAGCTTTTATTCGTGGACTAACATCTGCGTCTTCTCAGCGCTTTCCTGGGACTCATATTTGCGTTTTTTATTGGGCAAATAACTGCATGGATCTCTCCGCGCTTATCAATTCTCCCCTTTCATACATTGACTTTTCATGCTGCTGCATTACCTCCTCCTATCCCCACCTTCCTACAGCCCGGTTGTGTGTTAATGTGAACTCTAATCGATTTCTCAAATCACTGACATGGGTTAATCTGAGAAGAAATATCGGCATCGTCACATCTGCTTCTCCTTTATTACTTTTTGAGACTCTCATGTACGCTTGTATTGCTAATGGTTTAATTTTCCCCGTTTCCCTGACCCGATGAGAAGGTATTTAAAGTAAGCATATGCTGGCCAACTAACCTTCTGAATTCTTCTTTGGGCAGTTTGGCAACTTTTCCAAGTAGAACGGTCACCTCAAGTGGACTTATTTTTGTTTTATTAGTCGTCTTTTTTCTAAAAAATTAATTATCCATGTTGTGCTGTTCTGCTGACGAAGACGACGGCCACTGTCTTCCAAAAAGTTATCGTGGAAACTCAGTGCTAGAGGTTGTACCTGGTGGCTAGTTAGACACTGAAGCTATAGGCTGAGACAAAAATATGATGGTATTAAACTTTACTAGCAATAAAATATGCAGTACTGTCTTCATATTCATTATTGTACGTCTCATATAGCAAAAACATCTTAAAACAGGCAGAATATTTCGCCTTGAATATCCTATCTGCATACACTGGTGGATTTACTTAATTTAAGTAGGGATTTTGTCTGTTATTGTAACCTATCATACTGACCGCACAGATACCAGCTAAAAGCCCAGACACGTGTTTGTTCCATATTCTGTCGCTGCTTGGTACAGCTGTGAGGAGTTTACCTCATCATTAGATATTGGAAATTACAATATACAGTAGCCCAAATATGTACATCAACGTTTGGTCAATGCCTACAGACCTAGAATAAACTGGTCTATACCAAACACAAGCATTAATTTCAAAAGACATTAAAAAGCTGGAATTTAAAATATTTTTTATCACCCATTGACACTTACCTCATCCAGGACGTTAGAGTTAAGTGCCAAGTTCGCTAACCTCCATCGATCGGGTCTTCGTAGACAGCCCAGGTTTTCTAGGCTATAAACCACTGCCTGTGAAGACTGCAATGAAAAGAGTGTGTTTGCGAATAGTAGAATAGACGTTCATTGCATACAAAACCTATAAATCAGAGTTGTTTGATTCAGCAGGCCGTACTTGAAGAGTTGTCTGTAAACGAAAGCATTACGAAAGAAACTAGGGTTGATGCCACATCAAATACACTGGATCGTTGAATGTAAGGACTGTTTACGGTCTATAGTTTTCTCGATTCTGCTTACAACCTTGGTTGGATAGCAATCGCCGCATAATGCTTGATGGCGGAGACTGAATTCAAATACTTCACTACATTTTTATTATAAGGAAATTTGTTAGGCTTCTTGAGGGTTCTCACAGGACTGGACCACATAAGGGTCACTTATGAGCCTGAATAAATAAGGTACAGCGACGTGCTTTGTCTACTTTGTCATTGTCAGTGGATGGAGATGAATAGAAAGAAGAATTTTATTATCTTTTTTATTACTGGCCATTATTGTCTAGATGTATGAAATATTGAAAAAGAAGAAAGGAAATGAATATATTTCATGTTTTCTTTAGTGATGCACAGTCAGTGATTGATTTCATATAAGATGAATTATACTTTTTAAATATGCTTTAGATTAGGAGTGAGTAGTTAAGTGGGATTGTTATATTTGAATCTTGGAACATAATCCAAGGATATTTCAGAAACAATAAGATGCTGGCTTTGGAACATATATTATTTCGCCTTTCGGAAAAGCCTTTATTTTGCTACAGATTTTCGGCGCATTTATATATTCAAATAAATTAAGTCTAAACATAGGCTAAGATATTCGTTTGTGTACTGGTTTGATAGCAAAAACCTCCTTCTTAAATATTTTATTGAAAAAGTCTGTCGTTTGCCTTTTAAAAATTTGTAATTGTGACAGTTTTAGAACTGCACCATTATCCTTCGAATCTTATCACAAATAAACTCCAAGAAAGGTATGTTGCTGCGCAATATAACAACCGAACAATAGTAAGAGTGTTTTAATAGTAGTGCCGAGCAGGCCTGTGAGAATCTAAACATATCAGACAAGTTTTTATTCTTAACCAATTTTGGGAGAACTCAAAAGAAACAGTCCACATCAGCGAAAAAAATATGCAACCCTTCAAATTTATTACATCAGGAACTTAAAGTTATTTTGTTCGTATCCTCTTGCTTTGCCGGGTTCAACGTGAATGAGGCATCCTCTAGTAAATGTATATTTGATATCTGACAGTCCGCAGACTGGTACCTTCTCCGAACAGCTCACGTTACAATATGCATTGGCCGAAAACTCCACCAAATCTAAGGTCCGCTTAGCTAGTACCCAATACGGCGGGACTGCGTTGACAATGACGAAAGCGTATGTCCTTGTTATCATATCATGAAAGTTGCCAGTTACTGAAATGTTTTTCATGACTGCTTGTCTGTTTTCTGCGTCTCTCCTTTTGTTCTATATTCTGCCAAAGAATGGCATATTTTCCGTAGACAGTAAGGAAGTCGATTTTGCCTCCACAATTATTGCCATTTGTTCGATCGGCGCACAAAGCTGAATATTGAACATTTCCTTTTCCCGCCCATTGTAAAGAAACTCGGTGGAATGAGTGGTAACTGACAGTTTCTTTTCATAAATTTTTATTCCAGCGATAATGCCAAGTTTTAACATACTTCGATAGGCAGCTTAGTTATTAGAATTTAACTTTTTATTTTGACCGTTGTGACGGTTTTTTAAGAAGTATCTTTCTTTACTGTTTAATCGGATAATAGGACTTAAGTGGAATACATGTTGATTCTAAAGACACTAATTGCGCACCCAGGTCTTAAACCTTTTCTTACAGTAAAGATTGAAATTCGGAATTGATGGATGAAGGGACACATTAAATACAATTTAGCAAAAGATTCTTAGGATAGCTAAACTACTTAAATTAAACTCAACTTACCTGTGGTAGTTCGTTGTCCACATTCGGTAAGTGGATATTTCGCTTATATAAATAGATTGAGAACAACTGCCGAAGCCGACTTTTGAATACGCGGAGACAGGGGTTTTTTGTTGCAGCCTCCAGTTTCTAAAATGACGTAATAATGCTTTGTCATATGACTGTCTCCAAAAACGTTTCCAGATTTCCAGATGGTAAAAAAAGAATGTGGATGGTCGGCTGAAGACTCTGGTTATGATTTTGAGTTATGTTTTAATGGGGCATGTAATTGAGAAGGTATGAAGTAGCTATAGAGAGAATTTAAAAACCATTATTTATGGGATAAACTTCAAGGTTATTTTGGTAAACTCAAAAAAGACCATGTGGACGGATGCATTTTAGTTAACCAAAGCTGTTAACTATGTTCGCTAGTCGCGGTTAATGCCACCTTAAATGGCCAGATACTACATTTGTGTAGTTCATGTTATCCAAATGGAAGTGGATTTCATGATCTGGCAAACACTTGTCAGAAAGTATACGCTTACCCAAGGGTGAACATTAAGCGAAGTTTGACATCTTACGATATCGCTCATACGGGACCTCTGCCACTTTTTTGAACATACAAGCCAAGTATCGAAACACACCACCAGTGTCCGGTCACCTTTATTGGTATAGGCTTAGCGTTGGCTGTCATCCATCAGGACGGGTGTACCTGACTCCTCAGGCTTTTTGTCTGAGAAACCGGAAGATTACTCCGGATGCGAATGGCCGAGCATGCAGCGGCGGTTAAGAAAAAAGGACGCCAACTCCCAGGTTGCAGCTCACTAAACGGGACCCGGCCATATTTTCAAGTTTGAGAAGGCCAAAATCCTCGCAAGAGATGACAACCGCGTGAGCCACAAGCTGCTCGAGTCATGGTTTCCAGGCCCCCAGTCCATCAACAAGCGCAACGATTTGGCGTTCACATACGGTGTGCTGAGACATTTCCTGAGCAACAGAATCAGTCACGTGGGAAGGACCGGGCGCAGCAACAACTCTTACGACAGCGAGCATAGTTGCTCCGCAATTATTCAACCCGCATCCGACGCCGACAAGAACAATTTGGCAATTGATGAGCCATCACCGCATCAATAAAGACCCCAAGCGGTGGTTACGGGAACTGACAATTATAGTACGCATGCGGATGACCGCAACGAACTATAAATACCGTACAAACTGTGCGTGTATCACCCTTATCTTCGCATTTCGCCAACTTTCCTACGATAACCTATGATTAAGGATTCTCGACAGAATCAGAAACGTCAAGAAAATACAACTCTTGTTCGAGTAATTGCATCTTCTTCTTCCGAACTGCTTCCTGGAACTCGCATATTCTCCTCTATTGGAATTTTCGGGTTAATCTCAGGTAAACTAACGTCTTGTTTTCACAAGCAGAAACGTCGAACTAGGTATAATTTAAATTCCCCTAAATCTCTCATGAAAAAAAAAATCATTTTCGAAAAAGAAAATGCAGGCGAAATGGGTGTTTTACTAGACTACTGCATGCTTTTACTAATGTTGATTGAAACAGTGTCATCTATTCACCTTAAGCGAATAGTTTGCGTTATCATGCAGACATTCAAAGATGTCATATTGATCGTACGCCAAACACATTTTCACGAACTCTAGCAGTCCGCGTAAATTCGTCCGAGGCACCGGGTTAGGAGCATCAGATTGGACATCACTTTCTTCGTCAAACGCATTCATCAGCAAATCAGGAGTTGCGTAGGCATATGCATCGACAGCTATTAAGTCGAGGAGCATCAGCCTGCTCTCAGGACCTTCCTCAGATTTTTGAGAGTTTTCGTAGATCCCACGGAACCGAGCAAGTGTATGAAGTTGGTTCGCTAAAATGTCAAAATAGTAGATTTATGTGTAAGCGATAAAATTAGAAAAAAAGAGAAGTGGGTGCACCTCGTCGTATCGTGCAAAGTACACATCTGAAATCCAAAGCACTAAACCCTGAAAAGTGATTTTCATTTTCGAAGAGCTTGCTGCTTGTTGGCTGACACCTGGCACCTAAAGCGCAACTGCAAGTATTGGCCTGCCATTGAACCTCGGCTTACAGTTAAATCCGTGGTCCAGGTTCCCATATGACACGTACAGTTAGCAATATATCTCAGTAAACGTTATCCGAAATTCGTTACCAATCAGGAGAGGTTATTCAAGTGGGGTTGAAATATACCTAATCGGTGGGAGTATCTGTGGGAGGGCGCGATGCGCGCCCCTCGGTCTTACGGGTTCCTAATAGTGGGGGAGAAGACGGATGGGGCATGTCAGGGAACAAATGAGTTCGCAATAAGCCTGTTAAATAAAAATGTTACGAGGGTATGTTAGGTTGCGTACTCAAACCTCGGGCGGGGAAACTGAAGTACGCTTAAATATCATCGCTATCTGGACAAACGGCGAATGCATGTATGTAGGGGGAGTGTGTCCTAACCTCCGGTGAGGTCATTGAGGTAAATTTTCTAGTAGTTCAACTAACCCAACTAAAATAAAGGTTAACGAGTGCAGAAGTTGGAAGATTGTGGAGATCACCCTACTTGAATTTTGTAAGTAAGCGATTATTCCCCTGGTTAATTTGAAAAGCCATTTAAGCGGTTATTGTATGCGGTGGACTTCCGGAAACCCCTCTGTAGTTTAATGCCATCATGCAATCCCTACTGGGTCAACGGCCGGCATGCAGAAAACCGGAAGATTTTGGGAAATTCAACCTTCTTACAATTTGTGAGTAGTTGGTTATAATACAGAAGGACCCTTCTGCGGCCCCAGTAGGTACTCTCACCCCTAGTCTTGCGGCGCAATCCCCTGATATTTTTTATATGCTATAATGCCAGCTTTTGAATGTATGTTCTTGCAGTCGTCCACATAAACTGCACTCAATAAAACAGGACTACTTACGTGGGGTGCTTTATTTCTATTTATTTTCAGTGCCCTTATAAATTCAGGTCTTTTTTGTAGAAAGAGCAGGTACAAAAAGTCTATGTTGTACTTAAGAGGGCAAAAATGACGTTCTCCTCAAATAATTGCGTGGAAAAATATAAAAGGGTTTAAAAACTTCGTCAACGAGGAGATGTTTTTGGACTACACAATACCTATTTGACGCGAATTGCATCCCTGCATATATAAATGGCGTTCATAATGTTCAGTAGATTGCCTAACTAATAAACTGTGTAGACTGAATTTGCGCTGCTTATTTTGTTCATTCTAGAAAAAATATTAGTTAAGATCAGTATATTGAGGGAAAAAAGTGGGTTAACGCGGACCAAATGCAATCTTTCCTGAGTTGATATAACATAGTCAACATGCATTACAAAATTTTATGAGTATGCTGTGGCATCTCCGTGATAGCATAGAGCAATGCATACCATTCGTTACACCGAAATCATGAAGTTTGTAGACTCTAAACCTTAAACGCAAATACAAGAGCACATCGGACCCAAACTTTTTCGAGAATTGCAAAACTTTTCAAAACCTTCATATTCCCTTTCTTTGAGTATAAAAGTTGAAGACGATGTGCTGTGCTACCAAATGACTATAAGAAAGAGCGTTTAATCTAGCGTTTTCTGTAAAAGGCAAAAATATCTTGTAAGGACGCCCAAATATATATTTTCCTCCACCGAAATGTCCAAAGTAATCTGCGATCAAACATTTAATTCTAAGTTCAGCTTTTTAATCTCCAGAGAGATTAATTTCTGTTCGCGGTATACATCAGTATATTTAAGGTCTATAGACGCAAATAGGGTCGAAAGATAGCACAAAGGGAAAGCTGGCGGGACCCACCGAGCCGAACCCCTCGCAGCTGTGTCAAGCAGCGGCAGAATACCGGTGGAACACGTGTCTGGGCCTTTTAGCAAGTACCTATGATGTTAGTTTGGTAAGTTACGACGTGTGGCGACGCCAGTCCACTCCCAATGCCGGATTCACCCCGAGGCAGGACAAAGTGTTGCAGCCACACCGGATAGCGAGAACGCTGGAAGTGCAACCTCAGCGAGGCAACAATCCAGCGAAACAGGTCCTCCGGGTTTTGTACACAATAAACCCTCTTCCGGTAGATTCAAGAATTATGCCCTTCTTACTGTGTTCTTCCTTGGGGATTTCAACAGGGCGTTATTCAACGGTGACACACGTCAGATATCATCGTTACAACTCATACCGACCCTGAATCCGTCGTTATAACAAAGAGGACCACCAAAGACAGTCCTGGCCTACAAAATTAATGAGGAGAAGGCATCCTACCTAAGTAGTCATGTTTGACCAACTCTAGCTTTTGCAGTTTATCGATATGTCGTGCATTCAAAAGCTGACATTCTGGCCTATCTGAAATTTTATGCGATCGTGCCACGAAAAGATCGGCCTTCCAACCCCATCCATGTTATCTTGCCTACTCGAAGACACCTTTCAGAATCCCGGTTAACACCTCATGAAATCGGTCACTGGCAAGTATTTATTGATGAAAAATATAACAATCGTGAATCTCACCGACGGCCCATGGTGGGAGATAGCATAGCGAACCGCGCCGCCGACTGTAGTGCAGCGCACAACATGCAGCCCAGGTCTCACTTACGGCAAAGGATGCTGAAACCAGCCAGGAACAGTTCCTCGATGACCTCGTAGACGTTGGTATCCAGGACGGCTTTTGTTGCCTCGACAGTGGCGAAAACTGGTGCAGCCGCCAGCACTGACCGCAGAGCCTCCAGTACAGCCACAAACTGATCCAGCGGGCGCTCGAAGTAGGCAGAAATTAGCTTCTCTGTTGGGTTCCTGGGCCATTGATTCTAGGAATGGCATAATTTTGGATGTTAGTGGAAAGTATGTGAAGAAACCGATCGACCAGGCATCTCATCTGCCCCATAGAGTAGGTGAGGCATTGCAGGCAGCTATCTACTCTAAATAAAGCCAAATAACCGTCATAACGGAGAAATTAGGTTCGACTGAACAAATTTGGCCATAAGAGGAGGCAGTAGGGATTTTAGATGAAAAAGTCGGTTGTCTTTCGAGAGGAGCGGAAGGAACGATGTGCAAGTGCATCCATGTGGTTACTGAAGTGCCCTTTCGGTAGGATTATGTCATGAGGTCTTTGAAAGGTCCTTAAGCATTATAGCCCCCTTCTTAATTTTTTATGTAGGTTAAATTACCTATAATCTTCCGATTTTCTACACGCCACCCATCGATCCAGTTGGGATTTGCTGATGGCATTGAACTGCAGAGCGGTTCTCCGAAGGCAACCGCATTCCATAACTGTTAAAATCACCACACTAAGAAAAGTTGGCCTTTTGAACTACCTACGGGAATTATCGGTTACTAAAATTTTTATGAGGGTGATATACATAATCTCCATACTTTTATTCGTCGTTTAACCTTCTTCCTCGTTGGTGTTGGTGATACCACAGGAAAATGTCTCTCAGTTACCTCGCCCGAGGTTAGGGCACACTCCCCCTACATACACGCGTTCGCCGTTGGTCGGGCAGGGGGTTAGCGATGACATTAAAGCTCATTTCAGTGTCTTCTTCCAAAGTTTGGGTACGCGACCCAACTTGCCCGCGTAACTTTTTTACTGAACATTAATATTAGGATCTAATTTGTTCCCTGATATGCCCCGCCCGTGCTCTCCCCGAAAATCAGGTGTGCGTGAGCCTGCGGGGCGCGCTTCACAATTTCCCCAGACGACCCTACGACATAATCCTACCATGCTTTCTTCCACAAAGGTAAGGGGACGATGCTATGCATGGCTGCGTACATGATCCGGACAGTAGGACACAGGAATATATGACCCCGAATCGTGGGTGACCTTGGGTTGAAGTTCAGGGGAGGTAAGGTATATAATTAATTCACGGAACTATATACCGCCCTGAAATGTAGCGCAGGATTGTCTGTCATACGGGGATGTAAAATTCCTTTGTCAGCGGCCAGCCTGACCCAACCCTATGAGTGGGGACCCCGAGGTCCGAACTCGCCTACATGCACAGTACCTAGTCGCAGTATCGCTGCATTAATTAGCTCAATAAGATTTCTTGGGCTAAGATAAAACTGGTAATGAGTGGGATGTTTGAGTCCCTAAATGCATGACGCTTTATTCTACTACAAACGGCATCCTTTGCTGTGGAGAATATAGATATTAGGCAAGAAGTGGCGAAGTAAAGTTAAAGGGAAAAAAATATGAAAAAATATATGAAAAAAATAAACAAGGGAAAGATGAAACATAATACGAAATGATCATCTGGCAACTTTGAACCTTGAGGATTAGGTAATTAAACAATCAAATGCGCATCAAAAATACAACTAACCTGAAATGTCGACTTTAGATCGCTTTTGACTCGCGGTCTGAAGATCCCCCTAATAGCTCTTCTGGACTCAAATACGCTTCGACGAAAAATTGGAAAAGCGAGCTTTAAGGAGTAAAAAGAGAACGAAGCGTTACTATATAGTTGCCTAATGAGGGTTATGGTTAGGCATAATTATGCAAACATTCTTAAATGACCAATGAACTCAAGCTTTTTATCTTCATCTATAATTGTTCTGAGATCCTTCAAACAGATGTGCTTATGTGCTTTGAACTTAAGTGGTTCCTGTATTTCGGGTGCGCTGGTCTCTGAAGTTTGCTTTTAACTGCATACAAAGGATATCTTTGATCAGTAAACGATCTTGATGTCAAGTAAACGTAAGCTCTTAACCTTACTTCTATTGTTCAATGAGTATTACTTAAAAAGGCATGGAGATTACGAGTATTATTTTGAGTACAAAGAAGTGAGCTTAATTCTTCTGGGACCTTTAAATAGCCTCCTGTCGTAACCTGATCGTAGAACAGCTGGCTCAAATTGAATTGAGTCAGTGTTCCTAATCTGTGTTGCCCTGGTTACTGACACGTAAATCGTCCCCGCAGTCTATATTTTTACTCGATTGATCATTGGTTTTTATTTTTATGCACGATGATTCGTAATATGAATTTTCTGAATACATCCTGTAGTTAGGTTGCGTTTTGGAACTCTTCTTCTTGTTACCTATGATGGCTTTGTGACCCCAGAAAAATTAAAAGGGTACTGCAGGGACGTATAGTCCTATACGAGCTGCTTCCACCAATCTTTCCTCGTAATAGGATGGATGTTGGCAATTATACTTTGTTAGTCCAGAGCCCGCACAGTGAGGAATTAGAAGTTCACTTTTTCTATAGGTAAAGCCAAATCAGACCAGAATATGAGTTTTTGGCAAACATGCCGTCATTCATAACTTACTAATCAACTTTTACTCGGGCTCAAAGGCGGATGTCTCGGTACCTATGCGCTCAGGACGAATACTGTTCGACAAAAAAAATCGGTTTGCATGGAAATTGCATCTAGCAAAAAATACCCATAGCAAATGTTCCAATTCTATTGGAATTTCCTTGTTTTACCTTGGAAACCGCCGAGCGAATATGCTTCTCATGAATGTGCTTTGAGTCAGTGTTGAGCACAATAGCTATCAGGGAGAGAAATTCTCGAGAAATTGACTGAAAAAGAGGAAAAGTTAAAATTGTCAAGGTTGTTAAGAAATATAACCTGCAGAAATTAACCAAACAAGTATGACAATGGACAAGTTTGTAAAAAGCATTGTGAATTTTAAATTTTAGCATACACAACGGGCTTATTTTTTGATAAATGGGTGTTGTCTTGGTGACTGGTAAGAGAATTTCCTTGTAAAATTGCATCAAGCACTCACCTCAGCTTCGACATTCATTCCAAGTTGGTATAATAATGAGCTGGTAGAAAGTATTGTTTTTGTGGCAAAAGTGGGTTCAATCAGGCTATTGGCAGCGAATAATCGAACCAAAAATCCTGAGAGCCAAAAAAAACCTTCCGTTGCCTACAGAACAATAAATTCAAAAACCACAATTTTCTCTAACCATTTCTGGTCTTGAAGATCTCCATAGTAGCGAGTTAAGTAGATAACCACACTTCAATGCTAAAACGTTTTTCAAGCGCAGAATTCTAGATACCTTTTAGAAGTGTGGACCTCTCGGCCGATTTTTCAAGCTGTAAGATATCTCTCCTTATTTGTTTTTCAACAATAGCCGTCAGATTTATTGTGGTGTCCAGTTTTAATGCAAAATCGTTCTCCAAAATCATCCCCAGTTTGGCATAACGTTCCATATTTGAAATGGCCCTGTCCAAAATACTTCGGGGAATTACTTCACTCGGAAATTCACATCTTTTGATGTAATCTCCTCTGACGAGCATTGATATATGCACCCTAGCAGATTTAAAGTCCTAGAAATAAACATGTTGAAGAAAATTTACCTTATGTTGACACAATACATATCCCTCGAAGATCCGCTTCAAAATTTGGTTTTGATCCCAAAATGCTTTGTTCTTTTTGTCTTTTGGGGTGTTTCCTTGCCTTTAAAGGTATCTAACAGGATATTTATTTTACCGATGTTGTTCAAGGTTATCCATTTTCTTTCGATCGTTGGGTTTATTGTTTTCCGCTGACATTTTCTATGAAAAAAGACAAGCAAAATAAAATATTACTGGTTATCTCCAAACTTTTCCTACTTATTTACTTTTCCTAAATAAATACAAGCATGGACTCATTAACTGTACTAGGACTGGTACGGGATAAAACATGATAGCAGTCGTAAAGGATATATGCTAGCAACTTATCTATTAACTCAGTGCCCATCAAACGGTTATAAACAATAATAGAGAATTTTCTGCGGTCAAGGAACGGAAAGTTTGTTTATTACGTCGTGTTTTAAATCGCTTTTAATGCTTTACTTAACCTGTTGGCCTGAAAGATAATTTCCACATGGAATTGCTGGTGCGCTCCATTTGCATTTTACTTACCTTTACTAGAAATGGGACATGTTCCATTAAATTAATAAAGGGCTCACTTATCATTTCTTTAATAAAATTAAACTTGGGCTTGGCATCATCAAGCTTTGGGGATAGAACATTTTCCTTCTAGAATTATAGATTTAAAAATAACGGTCGTATTTGATATAAAATTAGGTATTCCTGAAGTTCATCTGATTCTTCCACGCCCACGGCTCCGGATTCAGCGGGGCTGGGAAGGGGGCAATCTGAGAAACTGGACAGGACGGGAGGATGGGGATTTCAATCCGTATTACCTAGCCTTTGTAAAATATCTTCGTTGCGTGTGCTCCTAGTTTTTTCCTTTTTACTCACGATTTGAACGAAGAACAAGGCGCAAAATAATGGTTATTGATAAGCTTTTGACATAAAAATAGATTTCAAAAAATGTATTCATTAATTTTATGTCGATCGATTACGGATTCTCCGCGAGACAATTAGGGGCTGATGCTGGCAGGATATATTTTTGCATTAGGTTGTTAAAGCAAACGTAAATGAATAAAAGACGCTGGCAAATTCAAATGGTTTAGTACGCACCGATAGATAAACGGCGACGCCTTCTTTCGGATTAACGTAGATAATTTTTTGCCCCCAAATTCCTATGAGCCGTCTTATTTTTTTTGTTGACATTTTTGTTGAAATACAACTTAAAGGTTGACAAAGATTGTGAAAGCCTCTTGGAGCAATCCTGCCGTTTATTTTTAAATGCCGTTAACGATCTTCAATAGCCATTTTGTTATAACAGGGACAACGTACGCCAGGCTTTCGAGGGTTTGCTTCCTATGAAGCAAACGTTCTTTTAAAAACAACCTTTGCTAACGATAGGGGGCGTTCGCCACGGCAAATTCACCACACGGTCTACATGCTTTGAAGCTAATTCAGTCCTTCTTGACACGTTAAGTTTGATTCTGTCGAATAATGCTTGTAAAGGTGTAAAAATTGCAGATATTTCTACTTCCCTTTTAGTTCAATTTGTGATTTTTTATTTTTATAGCGAAAACGAATATTGTGTGACTATATCCGTGTGTATAATAATCTTAAAAGGAGAACAAACTCGCATTCTTGGCTGTTGTTCCCGCTTCCTATATTTTTTGCAGTTATGATATTCAAGAGTTTTATTTCACCATTTACTTACTTAAAAATAACTTAAGAATCAATAGCACAACCTATCGCTGCGGGTGTCACGTCACCATAATCCTTCCACACAATCCCGCCTCCCCCCGTCCGTTGTAACCTCTGCATCCAAAACCTCTAGTGCGACATTCCCAGGCCTCAATTTTAATTTAGTCTGACGACGAACACGTAAAAGTTGTTAGAAAATTCACGAATACAACTCGATTTTCCGACGATCTTCTTTCTTTTCATCATATCCTCTCGGAATGCAACTTGCTTTACATATCCAACAATAACTCTATTGTCGTTTGTTTAAACAAAATTGAAAATTGATATTGTTTTAGGATTTTGTAGACTTGATAAAGCTGCGATACACCATTCCGACAAAATACTTAAATTTTAATTGTTAAGAGAAATATTTTTTTTTTCTAACTGGACCCTAGAAACCTCGAGGATCTATTTAAAGAGGCAACTGCTGTTTGCTGTTTTTATAGATGCCTTTAAAACCAGCTAAGCGGGCACCAAAAGTTCCTCAGCAATCTGAACTTATGGGAATCACTCATGAATTCACATCATGCTATCACATTTAGCAAGATCATCCGATAATAAAGGAGAATTAATAATGCAAATTTTGAAAGTAATTGGCATGGAACTGGAAAGATGTCAAAATAGAAAATGCGGCCTAGATACGGCAAGGTCAAATAATCTGTGATAACAGATTTAAACACATTTAAACTTTAATTAAACCTCACCAAAAGTTACCTCATAAAAAGGAGCTTCACATGTTATTGAAAGGATATAATAGTACAGTTTTCTAAGCAACAATGCACAAATGTATAATTCATAAAATGAATATGTACATTGCGAATATTTTGTGATGAGATAATATTTGAAGCATCGTTTCCCAGGTACAAATTTGAAGACAGCGTATGTAGCAGAATTTAATGGCACCATAAATTTCGCGAGCGCTCATCAGCCGCTTCCACTGGCTGCATAAACAGAATAACGTACGAGGAATTACAGAATGGAATCTTTACAGAAAATCGATCCAAAACATCAAGGTCACTTCCGTTAGCCAAGGGGCAATCAATAAAGTAGGACATTCAAACATTGAGGGAAGCAAAAACGCTGTTAAAACTTCTAAGGCAAAAAACATCTGAGGCGAAAAAGGTGGGAATGGGGCGTGCAAACAGGGAGCCGGTACTACCACGGCAGGGTAAGGTTCACCACATGCTCCAGTTGTCTACATAGGTCATGTTTAAACCACCTTATATATGCTGCCTCCAGGTAGCGTAAGATACGAGTTGTTCGTGCCCAAACATGTATTCTTATGGAAAACTCTAGGCGTTATGCCTGGTCATGTGAACGCATAAGAAAGAAAATTGGTTTTCATGCTCCACTTTCATCGTGAATTTTATTTTCGGATGTAAACTGCTCATTGTAAGTAGTAGTTCCTTGGCTTCTTTTATATATTGAACAATTGCAAATATTTCATCCGCAGATCTTCTATAGAGTGTTGTACTTTTCAATGTTGAAGTTACTTTATCTTCGAGGTAACTCATAAATATATCTGCAAAGGTAGGACCAAGAGGACTGCCCATTACCACTCCGTCAACTTGTCGAACAAGATCGTTCAAACGATACATTGAATGCAGAAATTGCAGGCCTTAAGGAAACTCTACTTAAACACGGTTATCCAGCTCAGTTTATCGACAAGTATAACAAACCCATACGGCAAAAGTTTATGGAACAGTAAGTTCCAAAAAAGCCCGTTTTCATACCTTTGCCCTTCAAGGGTGACAACATCTTAAACAAAATAAGGAGACGCTTACGTTACACTATTGAAAGGACCTACGTTGCTGCAGAGCGCACATTCTGTTTCTCGACAAAGAACCTTCCGATTCCAATTTCGAAGGATGCCTTGACATTGCACGCCACTTCAAACTGTGTTTATGAATTTACATGCACTTGTACATAGGGCGAACACAAAGGCAGTTGGCAACCAGAGCTAAGGAGCACTTGCCGAGTTGGCTTCTAAAATAGGGGAATAGAACTCCTCGTTCTTCCCTTACGGAACACCTATTGGATACGGGTCATTCTGTTGACCCGAAAGCATCCTTACGAATACTTGTTTGGGCACGAACAACTCGTATCTTACGCTACCTGGAGGCAGCATATATAAGGCGGTTTAAACATGACCTATGTAGACAACTGGAGCATGTGGTGAACCTTACCCTGCCGTGGTAGTACCGGCTCCCTGTTTGCACGCCCCATTCCCACCTTTTTCGCCTCAGATGTTTTTTGCCTTAGAAGTTTTAACAGCGTTTTTGCTGCCCTCAATGTTTGAATGTCCTACTTTATTGATTGCCCCTTGGCTAACTGAAGTGACCTTGATGTTTTGCATCTATTTTCTGCAAAGATTCCATTCTGTAATTCCTCGTACGTTATTCTGTTTATGCAGCCAGTGGAAGCGGCTGATGAGCGCTCGCGAAATTTATGGTGCCATTAAATTCTGCTACATACGTTGTCTTCAAAGATGATATAATACCCAGTTGCCCATACTGAATTCATCCTTTCCTAACTTCATTAACCAATCGGACTCGCACAGTCATTAGTTTTTGACATGTCTAGATCTCCAAGCTAAACTTTCTGTCAGCAGACATTATTACAGTATATTCACTTCCAAAATGATCTGATCTTGGCAGCTTTACACAAACGAAGAGGCCAGCAGCAGATCTTATGCATTTCTTCGCCAGTACACATTTTCAGGCACGAACCATTTTCTGAGTTACATGAAAGTTTTTATCAAACACTCTTCTTTTTTAAATGGTTTTTTCACGTGATCTCAGATCTAAACCCGATTAGCAACCGTGATTTTCAAACTTTCAACTTTATAAACACTTCGTTTTTGGAATAAAGTGCTTGATCAACCCAAATCTTCCTAGGTATTCATTGAAGCGTCGCCAAGCTAAAATTTTCATATCCTCTACAACCGGATGGCAGTTGTTTTTGAGAGTTTATAATAACTAATTCATGTATTCTCTGCCAGCCTCAATGAATTATTAGTGACCAAGGTAATGGGATCATTTTGCACGAATACGCTGAAAATTGGTTCATAAATTAGCTAGGCAATCACGTCAATCAAATTGTTCATCCGACTATAGTGAAAAAGTTATCCTTCAGGCAAGAAGGGCTTAACCCCATCAAACTGCTTTCTATTTTCGAGGAAAGGAGCTTCAACGCCATCAAGTTGCTCCATACTCCCTTCAACAGGTTTCATTGTAAACTGGAAGGTAGGCATTCCAAGAAATTTAACTTCAAGGGACAGCGTTCCTTGGTAAAGAGGGAAGCTTTATTCTGCACATTTTCGACAGTTGATCCCCAGGTTGTCGTCGGACTTGAGAAACTGTAAACTTTTTTCATTATCATCAGAATGTCTGCGCTTTCTCGTAGAAAGCACGATAGAGCAGAGTTTACAGGATTACGCAGTGCACATTAACCTGATTGGCTGAAAGGAGTGGGTAACTTATTTGTGTCTGAGTTTCAATGTCGCTTAATGTGCAGTGCATCGCCAAATTTACCACGTCATATTCACTCACACGATTCAATTTCTTCCCACTACTGCAACTTCACGAGGCTTCGAAGCCCGAGGCAATCTTCATGTGTAAATAGAGGACTCCTTTAAAAGCACCGCTCACTGCTAGAGGGTGGCGGAACGTGTAATGATCGAGTTTAGTGATATCAGGTGAGGTCTTATTTATTTGAGGACGTTGTATTTATGATAAACTATACGAGCCTGGAGACGGGAAATCTAGATCAAGCTTATGTGCACTTGTCGGTACGTTTATTAACTTCTGGGTCTAAGTAACGTCTAGGTTGATCAGTATGTGCCACGTAGTAACTGACTGAATGCTTGATATCGTCTGAGAGTTTACTCAATAGATAACTCGCTGTTAATCAGAGTAGAAGCCAAGTCCTTACGCGACGGTCATTTGCGGCCTCAAACTACGCTATGAAAAACTACGTGAGCTTCTCCTTCAGAATAGAAAGCAAAGTATTCCTTAAACAGGCTTCACTGCCGCTAATAAAAGCCACTGTCAGTGTGACTGCCGCAAGTGAGGACGTCCATAGCGTACGCCGTATCGTAGATGCAGTCCAACTTGACATTGGTTTATAGCTAGGCAGACTTATGCAGCGCCTTCTGCATCCTTTCCTCCCTTGCTCAACTTTCTCCAATAATAAGACAAGGTTAAAAGGACCGAAGGTGGACCAAAACGCGTTGGATGAAAAATGTGTATAGTCCATGTATATTTGCCATACAAGAATAACCTAAAACCCTCAAACCTCAATGCATTGGGGATCCCATGAGGCCACACTGAGAGTCAGCTATATACATCGTGATTATTGGTCCCCTAGTCACACCAAAGTATGTCAAGGGGAATCTGCTTACCTAAGCAGTAAGCTGCCTTAAAAACCCCCCCAAAAGAGTGGCCCATTAAAATCTACAAAGACCGGGACCTGCGAGCTGGGGCCTGGAGCTAACCGCAAGGTCATCATATGCCCAATGTAGAAGGAAAACTATTATAGACAAGCGCCAAGGGAAACAACTTTTGTTCTTTCTTGAGAAGCGCTCAGTAACTAGGTTCATCGATCACTACTACAACAAATGCTCCGTTTTAAAATTCTCGCACTTGCTTCATGGCACTTCCATTAAAAGCACCCGGAAATAATAAAAAATTGACCAATATAAACTCCTACTGGTCAGCAAAGGATGTCTTTAAACCAATATTAAGATTAGAATACCTCCTAACATAATTGTGGAAGTATTCCGATAGGCAGAAATTCGACTAATTGAAGATGTTGGAGTAGTTTTTTATTAATCACAGACAAAAGCGACCTCACGAGAAAGCCATACCATAGATTGTAAGTCAAAATGACTGTACTCATATGAGCATTCAATTAAACTAGACACAATTAAAATATCTACAGTGTTATACTTAACCAAGCGGTAGGACTCTGTCTGCTGTATTAAGTTGCTAGAAGTATTTAAAATACTCAGAAATCCCTGTGCGCCCAGTTGATGTTATTCATGACATCAACGTCGCCAGGATCTCCGACAGAATATTAGTTTTGTGCCGATGCATTTCTGAAATCCTATGTACCAAGAGGGAGTTCGAAGGCGTTTGCCTATATTTCCTTTAATAAATTTGACTTGACTTGACTTCCACTATGACAGGGCAGCTTAAGGTGTGCGTTGCAAATAAACTGCTTACATATTCGTTCAGTTACCTACCAGGACGTCGATGCTAGTATGCAAAAAAACGTTGCATATAGTTTTAGTGCGTATCTGCAAATGGAAAAACACCATATACCTAGTTCTAAAAATACCGCAAACTCCAAAAAATGTCGAATTATTTACGTTTAGAAGCTTTAAACGCCGTAGCCCCATCAAAAATGCCACCAAACCTACCTAAGGCGCTCTTATGAAAGAAACACGTTCACGAATGGAAACTTGAATGGTCAAAGATAAGTCTATTTAGTGACTCCCACTTACAAGAAAATTCGCTACGTCGAAGGTTACACGCTCTGGAAAGCAAGAAAAAGTTAACTATCAGGAAGCTGTTACTTCCGTTGTGCTCGTGCCTCCCTACAGGCTGTCGGAGAAATACTGTTCGCTCGCACTTCCTTCAATGTATTTTATTATTGAAAAAATCCGCTGAGTAATCGAAAAAAAGGAGGACAGCTTTGGTCGCCCATGAACTGGCCCGCTACGAAGTGAGCATCACAGCCCCGTGCGAGATCTCATTCGTTGAACACGACCAACTGAAAATAAGTACTGGTTACACTTCCAACAGGGATTGCTTATAGGTCCTCTTTTTCCTGGAACCGGTAACCGTCCTTATACGAACGGCATTGCGCAAAATTCCACTTAAAATTACAGCTTGGGTTAAAGGTCATGATTAGGATTGAAGTTGGGCTTAGACTTTGAGTTAAAATAAGCGTATGGTATGCGATAAAATTAAAGTTGAGGGAAGGTTAAGGGTTAATATTCGGGACAAATTAACAGTTTGGGTTCAGGGGACGTTTCGTTTTCAGTTTCCTGCCGTGGTGGGCAGGCCAGGAATAATGCAGACCATAGTTGTTCCCCTAGCAGACGATCACCGAACAGGGTGACGTGACGCTGAATTTCCCATAGCAAATAAAACCAACATCGCGAGAAATCTCTCCTGCCTGTCGCAAAGAGTCAACGGCCGTCTCCTGACCTTACGTTTCATCGGATCATAGTTGCCGCGTTGGACAGTGGCTGCACCCACCGCAATCATAAACGCTTATAATGTAAAAAATATTATACGCCGCCTTGCACTCATTCATAACGAACGATTGATGGTGCTCAGCAATGTCAATGTCAGCCTGGCACAAACGCAAGCCTGAAAACGAACGCGGTTGCTAGGGCACAGTCGGCAGTTGGCCATGGGACGCCATCGACTTCGCCGCTCAGCAACAACATGGGTTTGATGAGATCGACGAAAACATCAGCAAGCTGTCGTCCGTAAATAATATGAAGCACATGACCCATCTCAAGTATAGAACCGAAACTAACACAGCAACTTTCTTCAGACGTCTTAGCCCAATACGGTAGCAAAAGCGGGAAATACCAATTTTCGTAGTATTATGTCTTGCAGTCGTCTGGGGAAAATGTGAAGCACGCCACGCAGGCTCACATACACCTTAATTTCTGGGAGAGGACGGCCGGGGCATGACAGGAAAAAAATTAGATCCCAATATTTTTTCTAAATAAAAAAGTTACGAGGGTAAGTTGGGTCGCGTACTCAAACCTTGGGAGAAGACACTGAAATGAACTTTTATATCATCGCTTACCCCCGCCCGATCAACGGCGAACTCGTATATGGAGGGGAGTGTGCCCAAGCGTCGGGCGACGTATCTGGGAGACATTTTCCAGTGGTATCACCAACACCAACCAGGAAAAAGTTTAAAGAAGAATAAAAGTGGCGAGATTATGTAAGTCACCCTACTTAAAAAATTTAAGTAAGCGATAATTCCCGTGGTTAGTTCAAAAGACCAACTCTTATTGGTTTGCTGATTATAGCAATTATGGAATGCGGTTGCCTTCGAAGAACCACTCTGCAGTTCAATGCCATCATCAAATCCCAGCTGGATCGATGGGTGGCGTGTAGAAAACCCGAAGATTAAAGGTAATTTAACCTACTTAAAAATTCAAGTAGGGGTATAATACATAAGGACCTTTCGCAGACCTCACGACATAATCCTACCCCAATTTTGGCACTTCACATGCAGCAACGAAATTAATAGTCGTGTCGCGTCTTTTATGGTAGTCCGTTATCCCAATCCGTGGCTCAGGTCTCGAAGACGAATCCTCTTCGTCTACAAATCATCATTTCTGATGTAATTAACTGGGTACATCAGAAGTGATCTCAATCAGTAGTTCAAAATATCAGACCAAACTTTCAGCAAACTTACCTAACTGAAGTCAAAAGCAAAACCCTCTTTGATGTCAGATTTCATCAAAAGTTTTTATGAGAGCTCAACCTGGATACTGCGCATCTGCCGCGTGTTCCGTTTAGGGGACAAAAATACGTGCACACATACATACACTGGGCAGAAAGAACTATTGACCAAGAAGCGGGAGACTGTAATTGTCATTTCTGGCTTATTAGCCATCATAAGCCAGTCATGCCCAATCCCAGGCAGTGCATCAACGGAGGCTCGAACCTGCGACCTACTGGTTAGGAGTTCAAAGCTCAAACTACCCGTGCCATGAGCTCGTTGTCTTATAATTTTCGATCGACAATATTAACAGTGGTAGATGGGCGCTCATCGATGGGTTATTGAAATCACTCCTCTCGTTGTCTCTTAGGTTTTGCTCTCGAGCCTCGCCAGCAGCTAGCGGCTCAGTTAGTTAACTGACTGCACTGATTCGAAAAATCGGTTATCTTCAAACCGATACCACGCAGTTAAGATAAGGCTACGGCAGAGCTCCCTAGGGAGACCCTTTGAGAGTTCATATTGATAATAACAACTTACTCGCAAATTTTCAGTAGGTAGAATCGCAACCTACCCAACCATTATCTTCATATTTTAACCAATATAAGTTGGCTAATATATTGATTGGGCGGGTAAAATCGATCCAAGTGTGATTAAATTCACGGTGCACGGCGTGGCATCGTAGCTCAAATCGGCAGAGCGTTGGTTGCGTAAGGGCCTTCTCTACTCTACGGGTTTGAATCCCGCCGAATGCCGCGATTTTTTTCACAATTGGGTCAACTAAATGGAACAAATTTGCCAAACTTCCTAACAATCCCATGTTTGCTGTGAGTAGCCTTTTCTTTTACATGCTTTCCT
Source organism: Ligula intestinalis (assembly GCA_036362985.1). Lineage (NCBI taxonomy): Eukaryota > Metazoa > Platyhelminthes > Cestoda > Diphyllobothriidea > Diphyllobothriidae > Ligula > Ligula intestinalis. Next base: position 20,030,246 of record JAYGXS010000004.1, on the reverse strand, counting down.
GGCAAATAAAGGTTTCCTGAACTAACTTAACCTTTACATCCCTAGCGAAGAGGACATTTCTATGGAGGATGACAATGATTACTCGTACGCGACTGGCGTGGTGATACTCGGGAGTTGTGATTGCATGAAAGCTTGCTTCGCAACAACGCGACGTGGCCTGCAAATCGCCTTATCATCGCACGTTATTTTGCCTATTTCATTACAGCTGAAAGGTGCAATTACGGTATTAGAAACAAAAAACTGTGTGATTGCCTCCTAAGGTAAAGTAGCATTGGTAACGATTCATCGTGGAACTGCCAAATTATAGAAGTCCCTTGCCCAAAGTTCTAACGTAAATTGTATTTAAAGGTATAATGTTGGATTAGGGGTAGATGATGCACGTTTAATGCTTGAAAAGTGAACAGTAGAAAATAAATTTAAGCTGCTCGCAATTGTTTAAGTGAGCTGAATATATACTTGAAAAGTATCAGGGGAGAATAAAATCAGCCAAAATAAACTCGTTTTGGTTAAGTTAAGAATTCTTATCGACCAATCAATATATTTGCTAACTTATATTAGTTAAAATATGAAGGTAATGGTTGGGTCGGTTGCGATTCTACATACTGAAAATTTGCGAGTAAGTGGTTATTATCAATATGAACGCTCAATGGGTCTCCCTAGGGAGCTCTGCCGTAGTCTTATCTTAACTGCGTGGTATCAGTTTGAAGATAACCGATTTTTCGAATCAGTGCAGTCAGTTAACTAACTGAGCCGCTAGCTGCTGGCGAGGCTCGAGAGCAAAACCTAAGAGACAACGAGAGGAGTGATTTCAATAACCCATCGATGAGCGCCCATCTACCACTGTTAATATTGTCGATCGAAAATGATAAGACAACGAGCTCATGGCACGGGTAGTTTGAGCTTTGAACTCCTAACCAGTAGGTCGCAGGTTCGAGCCTCCGTTCATGCACTGCCTGGGATGTGGCATGACTGGCTGATGACGGCTAAGAAGCCATAAACGGTCATTCCAGTCTCCCTTCTCTTGGTCAATAGTTCTTTCTGCCCAGAAGATATACGTATGTACGTATTTTTTGCCACCTAAACAGACCACTGGGTAAATTCGCTGACCCACCATGGAGGCTAGATCAGGGCACGAACCCGTTCTCTTTAAAAAGACCGCACCTGGGGGGGGTGATGGCAAGTATAGGTGCAAGTTCATATTGTGGCTGATTGCGCTCCGGTCTTGTTGACTCTTTTGGCACCGAGCACAGGTGGGGGAGGAAAGAAAGTTCGGTAAATGCAGTGCAAGTCTACCATCATTTAAAACTAGTGAACGTGTAAGTCACCGTCTCTGCATTAGTATGCTCTGGCGCATCTGGTAGACATCTTCATTTACGACGGTCGAACTGCTGTCGTGCATACATAGATTTATTTGGACTGCAGACCCCATCCCTTCCGGAGAGTTCTTCTTCTGGGACCTTAGAGGACTTGAAAATACCCTCACTTATCACAGTCCCGTTTTCAGAGGTTGTGCCCCTCGTATTCTACAAAATTATGAATTGCCCGAGAATCCTAGAAATCCGAAAATAGTCCTCTTGTTTCCTACTGGACTTTCTAAGGGAATAAGCGATATAGATGTGACGGACGATAATGCACATTTATAGATAAATATCTACACAAATTAGCTGTCATGTAAAAAAGGCTTCAAGCAGAGAGAATACAAAGGGGCCTCAGGTCCCCTGCTCCGGGTCGGCCAGCGGTCGGTTAAATATTGAAAAGACGGCTGCGTCATTGAAAAAGGCGGGCTCAGTTAGAAGGGTTGACAGTGGTGCTTTCAGGCAGGTTTCAAAATTTTTGTAGAGAGGCACGGGACAATTTCGGTGGGAGAGCCGCGGCAGTTCCGAATGATGCGCAGGCAGCGGTTCCGTGATGAAATACTCGTGTAGGAGAGCCTACAAGTAACCAACGGGGAAACACATGACAGGCACTTGCACAACCGAACAAAAGAAAACCTGCTATTACTCAGGAGAGGCTTTAGACTAAAAAGGGCAGAGCATTTCTCAGCAAAAAAAACGGACGCAGGAGCCATCTCTGATGTATCGAATTTTTGGTTTCAGAGGCTAACAAGAACCTCTCCTCTAAAATTGCGTATGTCTAACGCCACAAGTGACATTATGTGTCAGGAAGAACTTCAACTACTCTGTTTCAGTAACCACGCGTTGAAGTGGTATCCGTATCGCGCCTTCATCTCCTTTGGTATCTGTGAGGTAAAAATCACTGGTGGCACTAAGAATTAACTCTTATCTGCCACTTGGGCAACGCTGCGGCATGTCGTAATACTACCTAAGTCAAAAAGGGGATTACGAAGCGAGTGATATGCCTTAGAGTTGCGCACCGACCCCTGATCACCCTTCCACAACGACACTGTTGTTTCTCCGAGTGCTTCATGCGACACCTGGCAGTCATCGCCTCCGGCCGTTTCTTTGCTCATGTTTTTGATCGATTTAGATCACTAAAGGCTGCACATGCGTGCCCGTACACCTGCGATATCGACTAAAGAAGAATCATCCGTTTCGAAAAGTACCTACTAAAACCGTGTGACGTTATGTTGATACAGGGTCCAGCAGCGGATGCTGCTTGTGCTTGAATCGCCGAAACAAGAAACCTATAACTTTCGTTGATGAACGTTCACCCGACCGCTAACGGAACTCATCTGTCCCGCTCTGCCTAGGGCCTCGACGAAGTCCCTGACAGCCGTAGCGGCAATATTATCTGCTTAAACAACCAGCTTCCACGACTGTCAGGGACTCCGTCGAGGCACTAGGCAAAACAAAACAGATAAGTTCCGTTGGCGGTTGGGTGAACGTTCGTCAACGAGTGACAATATCTCTAACGTAAATCGGCAAGATAGCGAGCTCGTGGCTCAATGGTTAGGTCGTTTGACTCTGATCAAAATGGTCGCGAGTTTGAGGCTCGGGCGGTGCACCACTTGGGTCTGTGTACGCCTGGCTGACGACGGCTAATAAGCCAGAAATGGCCATTTCAGTCTCCCTTGTCTTTACCAGCAATACTATTTGTCTGTACTACCAAACGTGTGATTATCAGACTGAGCCTTAATCTCCTACTTTGCCCTAGCTTCTAAGGTCTGTATAGTAGTTCGCTTTCTAGACTGTTGCATTAGCATCTTCTTCCAAAATATGCAGATCACTTCTTGTGCAGTCCAACAGGCAGCGGAGACTGGCAGTTGGGATATCTTGGGACTGCAGTCAAGTGTACAAACAACCAATCAGCCAGTTCAGTATCAGCTTAGATATCTTCTACGTGGAAGAATCAGAGAAGGCATTCGGAAACGTAGCTTTCAAGTTTTTCTTGCATACTTTTTCAAAAAGTTACGATATATTCGAAGAAAAGTGCGAAATTTGCGAATTTTCTCATTCTCTTGAACATACCTTGACTTGGGACTGCTTGCATGGGTCTTAAATGAATTTTACTGTGTTTTGCTTGTAACACTAAACCACCACCCCATCAAGCCTAGGATAAATGTATTGCAACTGGCATTACTAGATTGGTCGAGAATCTATTTTTTCTGCCTCCAAGTTGACTGGATTATATCCGCTGTACTGCGAACACTACGTTTGATTGCCCTTATCCGTTCACTTGCAATGAGGTACTAACTCTTCAGGACAGTCACAATGATCTTACTATGGTTGTGGTTAAGTAGGGCTTCCGTATTTTTTATAAGTTTGTCTTGTCCTTCCTCTTGAAATAGTGAAATCCGCAAGCACCATGCCAAAAAATAAAAAAGGAAAATGCCCTTAGGGCGTCTGTTCGTATTCGATCTTTACCCGCATCTCCGTGGATTCAATGAGATTGAAACAACACTGCAATTTCCACGTGCGCGCATTTACAGTGAGGCACATTACGAAGTCAGAAGCGGTGGAAGTCACACCAGATGGCGAATTGAGCAACCACGGTACTTGTTGATTTGGTGGCATAACAGCAAGATCTGCCGTTGTTTTGACAAATGCATTGAATTTCGGATCGACTACCATGAAAGTTGGTTTATCTTTAGAGATTCATTCAAATTCTTATAGCAGGTTCTGCCTGCATCAATCATGTCGGGCAACAAAGCAGTGTGCATTTTGGAGCTCTTGTTATCGCAGCGCGTCACGTAGCATCCTTTAATTAACTGAGGTTCAGTTTCTGGGGTTGCGTCTCAATTACAACGTTACTTAATAGCGTCCAACCGGGCGTCGTTAATTTCCAAAAAAAATGTGGCTGTTGTCAACCTTACTAAAATATTTTAATATTTGGCTGCATCGAACCTGCGAATAAGCTCCTGGAGTTGAGTCACTTTTTAAACGTCTCGAAACGCCTACACAGACGCGCCCCCGCGGAACTGTGGTCTGAGCCATGCTCTCTAGGTGCTTCAATTCCATCTGTTGATTTACAATAGAAAAGCGCACTTGCCGGCTCTCTCTTCCATAATAACGTTATTAGGCTGCGCAATAGTCGTTTTGCCAGTTGACTAATAAATGAGCGGATATTGTGGCTCGTTCAAACCTGATGTTAATAAAAAAGTATACCTAGCTTCAGAGAGATAGAATATTATCAGTTATAACTATCACATGAAGTACCGTTAGCCATTTTTGACAGATAATTCAGCTTCACTGGTACATTTATTCAAATCCTGTTCTATAATTTTGAGGTCTCTGGAAAGCACAGCGGACAGAATGTCGTGAGTACGATCACAAAACCATTTTCGCTGTTTTCTATAGAGGGAGCGGAGCATAGAAAAGAGGCCCCGGCAGTGGTAAAACAGTTTCCCATGTCAGTTAATTTGCGGTGGCCTGGTGCAACATAGGCATGTCGTCATCAACAATAATGGCATTCCGATATTGACAAACAGCTTGTTTTTGTGGCAGACTCAGGTGACCAGAGGTCAGAAAGAAAGGCAATTTTAATAGCGTACCTAAAAAGGTTGCTAATATTTAGGGCTTATGCCTGGGTGTCTAAAACTCCACATCTTCCAATGTGCAGCACTTTATCACAGATTGGTAGCTAGCGTCCTATGAACAGGTTTATAAACCATGAGGCAATACCGACTGGAGAAACCATACATGATGAAGAACATCATTTGTCATAGGGCTCCGTATGTGCTACTGCTCTCTGCTTATGTCTCTAGTGATGAGTTTGCGACGGATCTCGAAACGTCAGACGAATAAAAGTATTGTCCCAGCAATCGAGTCGTCTTCTCCTCAATCATTTATCATGTTGTGATTCCCATATGGGCTGGAGCCTCGTAACAACTGAATGTATTATCGGTGACTCGTTTACGACTATCTAATAGTCAAAACCTGCACCTCTTTGTTTCGAAAAAATGTTGCTTTAAAAGTCTTTCCACGATTCTTTGCTCATGAAAGCATCAAAAAGGCTAGAAATCATTTGATAGAATAAATTCTTCGGGAAACAGGAAAAATCTTCATTTGTAAATTTTCGACACTAGCGCACTAGGTCGTTTTTGAACGCGAGGGAATTGGATGTCTTTCAGGTTTCCTTGTATTCTTAATTCTAATATTTTGCAAGAAGTTGAATAAATAAAAAAATAACTTTTTTGATTATAGCTACAAGTTAATTTCAAGAATTTTCTGTAAGTATTCCGTCAGCCTTGGCGTCGATTTGATTGAACTATTATTAAGGAAACAATATTCAATGGACAATTTACGATTTGCACAACTCAATCTTTTAAGATTTTTATCCTCACAAGTAGTATATCCTGATGAGGTTTTAAAGGAAATCACTTTTAAAAGTCTTGTCTTACTTTCATGTAATAATTATCATAAGGGCCGCAAGGATATTTTTAAATGCTCAGTTCAGCCATTCAGTTCTGAGCTATGCAGTTTGTTTGTTTTCCTACCATGAAGTTACATTGCCTGTGGGCAGAGAAAGACTATCGGTGCAAAAACGTATCTTCTGGCAGGCAGGTTTCTTCTTCGTGTTAAGCATCTGTCATCAAACCTGATACGTAAAAACTGCTGAACTTTTACTAATTTTGAAATCGCACACACCCTTAAAATAGAATTCTTTGTGTAGTCCATAAGTAATTATAAGTTAAAATTGTAAAACAGGTTAACTATAGCTCTTGGTGGAAGAGGACTGTTCAGCTCCTCAAACCGTAAAACGAACCATAATGATAATTAAAATAGAAAGCAGTGCCAGGCTAATATTTGCACAGGAGGACCATGGAAAATTCAAGCGAATTTACCTTTTCAGCCGTTACTCTTTTAGATGGTTCATAACGAAGAAACTTCTTGAGTAAGTCTATAGCCAGCGGTGAAGCTTCAAGAATCACGTCCTCAAAGGCTACGGGTTTGCAGTTTGTAAATGATATCTTATTGTAGTCGGGTAGGTTTCGAAGGCCCTTTCGAAAAATATAAGGAAGCAGAAGTATAATAATAAATCCGAGCATGACTTTAACTCCAAAGTTTCTTTGGATTTCTATATTTCTAAGCATACCTGTTTATTATTCTTGTTTAATATAGCATGCTTGAAGTTAGTTCTTAGTGTGTACTGTAAAATTAGCACCTCAAAAAATGCTTTTATAAAAATTGAAACACTATTCTTGAAATTCGACGAAATTTTAATATAATATCTGTAATATAAAACAGTTTTAAAGTGTAATATGCCTCATGCAAGCTCGCGCTTTTTTATAAAAGTTGCTAAACAAATACCACTGTAAACAGTATGCGCAGTCTATCGTTTAAGTCGATCGTTGTAAGAAAAATTATTCACGACACGTACTGGCCACGCTTCTTCGGTCGGAGTTCCAAGCACTCTTATAACAAACCACAGTTGCTCGATATCATTTTCACCCTATATTTACTAGAAAAGAAATGAAGTCGATTTACAGGAAAAAGCGGAGAGTTATTCAACAATTCTCCGAATATAGCTCCAACGGACCTAACAGTGGTTAGAATGTTGACAAGAAAATACCATAGATCAACGCTCAGGGAGTAGTTTCGGGCTCCGTAAAGTAACTCTGGTGCACGATACCACCTTAATTTAGGAGTATGGAATAAATGTGTGTACCTTGTCGCCACTTGATGGCTATAGGGACGATTATTTTCATTCGAATAGACGCGCGCTAAACCAAAGTCAGCAATTTTCAAAATTCCTTTCGAATCGATTAGTAAATTAGCCGGTTTTAAGTCCTTTAAGAGATATTCACGAGGAAGTGGCTTACCCTGTGCATAATGCTGTTTGCGTGCATATACGCAACGCCTTTTAGAAGCATGACCATATAGCTCTTTACAGTTTCCACACTCAAAGGCCTCTCTACGCTACGCAAAACTTCACTCAAGTCAGTAGGCATGAAGTCAAATACAAGCACAAATCCCAGTCCGTGCGAGAAAACATCCCGTAGCCTAACGATATTTGGGTGTACGCCAATTATCTGGAGGGCCTTTATTTCACTAAAAGAAATAAGAACATTTCCCGATACCGAAGAGCCGTATTTGGAATACCCTCGTCCAGTTTCCGCAGAGGAACTTTTTTCAAAGCTACTGGATCACTCGACTTTAATTTTCCATAATCGCATTCGAGCTCACCTCGTTATGTCTGCCCTTCAAAACTATACCATGAGCACCTTCACCAATTCTGCTTAATATGGTGTACTTGTTCATTAAAGCCTTAACCAAAGGAATGAAGTGAGTATGATCGAAAACTCATGGAATTAAGCACAGACCGAATGTTTCTCCTAGTTTACAAGACTTGTTTACATAACGACCTTTGGTCACCATTATTGCCAATCAAATAGGGCAATTTATCTCATTTAAACGAATCCACTTAAGTGTGACGCCATAATCTGCTACATGTCTTTAGTCGAAAACAAAATGTCCGTTATAGGCAATACTATGTCATTCTTCAGTAAGAATTACAGGTTTCTCGAATTTCCGTTTATTACAATGGAATATTTTCCATTTTCCTCATCTGACATGAACTCGGCTTATAGATTGGGTAGGGCTAGCTGATGACGTCTAATAAGCCAGAAATGGCCATTCCGGTCTCCCTTTGCTTTGTCGGATTCAACTTATCATATAATCTCAGTCACTAGGTTACAGTCTGGAGGACTTGCATTGCGAGCCCTTGGGCAAAGCGGAACTTAATTGTTCCTCTACTAGATCGGCTAAACACATACATTCTAATAGTTGTGCATTGTATTGTTGTACGTTTAATGTTCAGGACCCAGTCATTTGAGGAAAAATAGGCTTGAGCCTATGAACTCTCTTTTTGTCTTTTCAAAGTCTAAAGAGTTAGAAACAATGTACAAAATATTTCGGTCCGTTAAATGGAGACAGAGTCATACCGTGCATCGGTGTTTCAAGGTTTATCAGTCACATCGTTCACGTTGTGCTGCAACACATGGATATTAAGTCGATCTTTGAATTTTTTCATATATTGAGACAAGAATCGCCCCAGGTAGGTTATTACATGGGTCCACGACCCAGTAAGAGCCAAAACATACGTTCTCACATTCAATCGTCCTTGGGGCAAATAGTTTGAACAGATCGCCTTGAGGATTACTTAAAGTGGCAAGTAAGGAAAGTCATCACACACGCAAGCGTTGTTGGAGCTACGCAAGATACGGAAGTTTTGTATCAAATCTCCGCGAAACTGCTTGTAATTCAAAGGATGGATATTTAGGTTATTTAGGTGGAATTCATATGGTAGTGCGCCTTGGCCTCTGCATCCACGGTTTCCAGGCTTGAATCGCGTTTCTAAGAGTGATCTTATGAATATAGTTTCCAGAAGCAGTCTTCATCACAAACGGTAAACGCCCGCTTGATGGCGGACAACATTCCACAACTTACCACGATCTCTCTCTGTTTCTGCTAACTTGAGTGGGATTCCGTTCAGATAGTAGGATCGGATTTTAAGTTCCCAGACGCAGAAGTGTCCATTTGTTCAAATTGAATGACAGAAGTTAGCTGCGTGACCAATCGTTCAATTGACAAAAAAATTGGGATTTATTTTCATCGGCAGCAACTTTGAGCACCTTCCATATTTTTACATCATCTAAAAAACATGCACACTCATAGTTCAATTCCTGTACACAATCATCAACGAAACAGAAAAAGAGGGTCAGTACGAGCACTGAACCTTAACGACGGTCGACCTTCATCGATATCATCCCATACACCAGTTGGGAACGACCGGCGATAAAATTCTCGCTCCACGTACGAAGTTAGCCTCCGATGCCTATCAATCGCAACCTGTGCAGCAGTCTTTGATGTAGAACACTGTCAAAGACCTTCCTGAAAACAATATGGGCCAAATTTACGGTGTCTTTTTTGTTGAATGACTTTGTCCAGTTTTGCAACGTATAAAGTAAGCTTGTAACGCATGACCTACCCCTACGAAAGCCATTTTGGACATGTGACAAGAGATTGTGGCTTTCATAATATGTCATCAATTCCTTCTTGATTATGTTCTCCATTATCTCGCAGCATATGGATGTCAGATTGACCAGTCTGTAGTTGTTCGCAAGTGCAAGAATTCCGCTTTTGTAAGGCGGTATAATATGGGCTGTCTTCCAATCTGGGAAAGACTTCCAGTATCGAGTGATTGCTGTCACATAATAGACAACCATTTAACCAGCTTTCCAGCAAGTTTGTAGTGGACCTTAACGCCTCTAGTAACTAATCACGCCAACGTTGCGGTTAGCTGATGGCTTGCCCATGCCCTGCCTATCGCTCAAGGTCTGAGCGACTTACGAGCACACCCATTCTCACATAAATAAACTTTATATTTTAGGCCCGGAAGTCCTCGTCATTGCAAACTTAGTGCTGTGGAAAAATAAATACAAAGTTGATAAATGCTGCTCTCCGTGAAACAACCACATAGGCAGCGGGAGCGTTTAGTAGCGTTGGTAGCCTTACTCATATTCACCAACATATCGTCGTTTTAAAATAGAAGTCAACACTCTCTGAAGCGCATGGTAAACTAAGGAGAAAGCAGTAAAAAAAACTCCTACCATTAAAGCTGGGGCAGAGTTCAGCAAACCCCCGCTTTAAAAAACAAAGCGTAGAATAAAAAACTGCTTCAACAAAATCAAGGGGGTTGGTTGAGAGGATTGATTGTAGTACAATGAAACAGGACTGTTGATGAGAACGCATGAAGATTGGAAACGCTTCTTGTAATTGGAGAAATCATATAACAGCAGAGGCTGCGTTCACCACTGTAACACCGCCCGACCGGCTTCATGATCAACCATCAGGGAGGTGAGACCGGAGGAGGCCATCGCAGACAGCAGGGTCGACAAAAGATTGAACGGCAGAGGTCACGTGATCATCACCGAAACGCTGTAGATGCGACCTTGTGGATTGCGGATTCCAGCGATGAGCTGTTGAAAATAGCAGAACCCCCGTGAGCAGGATTAGAGACCATGAAGCCCATCGTCAGGGCTGTAAAACGTGGAACGGAGAACGGCAATGATGACTGGACAGAGACAGGGACAAAACATCGTTGCAAATATCACTCTATATAGGAAGAAATAGACATATATAGAAAACAATGTAACATAAATATAACCACCTCAAATAGCAGGAGGACCAATTTCAAAGTCCAAAAGTTGTGTGTTTGGGAAGGAGATGGATAACAAGGACTTTATAT
>JAYGXS010000004.1:19926803-20019586 GCA_036362985.1 Ligula intestinalis | reverse complement strand
ACCCAAAGAAATGTCATGTTCGCTAACTGACATCGCTCCGTATAAGATATAGTGGATCGAGGATGAGTGAATATTTTGCGAGTAAACATTCCCTGTACATGTTCAATCTTACCGTGGTCCGAAGCATTCATTAGACCAGAGAGGGGACAGCAGTATTCTAGGATGGGTAGAACATACATGCGATAAAGTTTTAACTTTATTTCCAGCAGGAAGAAATTGTGTGATATAAAACCACATATCTGTGCAGCCTTCGCAGATATTCGATCCGCATGAGGCGACAATGCTAGTTTATTTGTGTAGCTTAGACCTAAGTCTTTTTACAGTGGATCGTTCTAAAAGTGGAGTATTTTGAAACATTAGGGGACGAGGAAGCTTGGCGGGACCGAAACACATGAAACTACACTTGGATGGAGAGAATTCCATCTGCCAGGTAGCACTCCAACGTGAGAGTGTAAGTAGGTCCGCATTTATTTTATCAACGCATATACTTGCCGTGTCCTTAGAAAATGAGTATATGCATTTGAGGTCGTCTGCGTAAATGAGATTGTGTGAATTTTTTAGAACAGTCGAAATTTCGTTTATGTGCAGAATGAAGAGTAACAGACTCAAGACAATGCCTTGAAAAACGCCACTCGTGATCAGCTGAGCAGTGGAGTAACTATTACCTACTAAGACCTTCGGGCTGCGGTTAGACAAGTAGGAACCGATGAAGTCGAGGAGAGGTGGACGGATGCCAATGGCTTCCAATTTTAACAGAAGCCGTCTGTGCGGTACCTTGTCGAAGGCTATGCTCAGGTCAAAGTAGATAACAACCACGGATTGCCGCTCGTTACGGAGGGAAGTGACGTGGTTAAGAAAAGCTAAGTGACACTTCTCGCATGATCGCCTGGGTAGAAACCCATGCTGCGAGTCGCATAAAAGCTTATTTTTAGGCAAAAATCGAGAATTTGGTTAACAATTATTATGTCTGAACGAGATCCTGATTTAAAGACTGGAAGAATAATGGATGTCTTCCAAGTGTCAGGAAAGTAACCATTTAAGAGATAGACTGAAAATATATGGCTAAGTAATTTGGGAAATGTCGATACTCTTTTGATCAGTTCCCGAAGAGTGCGAGTTTTTGAAACAAATTATTTGCTTACGAATTAATTCTATGAAGAAATCAATGTTCCCGAGAATATTGTCTGAGTATGGTTGAAACGATGGGACCGGTTCGGATTCTGTCGTAAAATGCTTCGCAAAGAAAGCATTGAATAATTCAGCCTTATCAGACTCATCTAGTACAAATGTTTTATTTTCATTGAACAATGGGGGTATTTCAATTCCTCGTTTTGCGGAGGAGCTACGACAAAACAGTTGTGCAACCGATTTTGCAGAGTTTGACTCGCTCAGGGCGCAAGATTCCCTGTGCTGGTCACGTGCAAGACGAATCTTCGACGCTAATTCGAAGATCTCTGCGATCCTTAGATGCACAGACAGCAAACTAGTAGATCTATCTTTCAGCTGCCTCCTCAATTTCTTTAGTCTGGGTAAAAGAAAATGAGGGACGGTCGATTCTGGTGTGTAGGGTTTCACAATTTTAGTGGGCACAAATTCCAGCATTTTATTAGAAACGACCGACATGAGTTCAGAAAGATATGTAGCGTCGTTAATGGAAGAGAGACTCTGCCAGTCTAATGAGTCAATAAAATTGTTGATTAAGCTAACGCCTGTGAGGTCATAAGCATGATAGGTACGACCAGCACTAGCCTTCTCCGTAGAAGGAAGCGGAAGACAACAGTGAATTAATGTGTGATCACTTTGGAAGATGTCCTGCTTAAAGTCAGCGAAGAGAGGAGCAATATCGTTTGTCAAATAAGATCTACGATATGATTCTGTCTTGTTGGAGAACTAACCAGTTGAGACCAGTTAGAAAAATTAATGGTATCTAGGAAAGGCTGAAATCTAGGTGGACAATAGTTTAAAAGCCAGTCGATTTCAGGAAAATTAAAATCTCCAGCAATTATTTTAACTACAAAAGTGGATTCTGAAATAAACTTGACAGGGCCCCTTGGGCCTTAAATATACAAATTATTATTATTATTTCACACAAATTCGCATCTTCTTCAGAAGAAGAGTTAGGAGGATTATATACACATCCGATAATCGCCTTTTGCCGGGGCGACAATATAACATAGGCGAAACAGTAATTTCCAGAGAAGGGCGTGCTATTTAGATAAAACGGAAAGTGCCTAAATGACGTTCTAATATAGAGAAGACAACCACCACCACGCTTATTAATGCGATCATGACGATAGAAATCATACTAGTCTATGATAAGGGAGGAGTCAGAAATGATTGGATGGGTCCAAGATTCTGTTATGCATATAACATCGGGCATCATTTCGAAAGCGATAGCTCGAAGTTGAGCCATTTTATTTATAACTGACCTGGCATTAAGCACTATGACATCTAGTGTGTTTCGAGTGGCAGGACTATGGCTCTCGTTATTCATAAAAAAGAATTTGAGGGTGGGTAGGCAAACTGTAGGCCGTTATTATTTGTGGAATATGTACTGACGGGTATGGAGCTATTAGCATATGGGTAGCCAACAATGGATGGCTGATAAGGTCTGAGATATCTAGGGGCCTCGCCTTCTGGCAGGGAAAAATGGGGAGAGGGTAAACCAAAATAAGCTTCTGGGGCGTTTGGGAGGAATGGGGGGAGGCGAGAAGACATGTAGAAGTTTGCAGGTTTGGGTGATAGAGGATGGGTAAAGGAACTCATAGGGGGGAACGGCGACATAAAATTAGTGTTGGGGCCGCTCGCGTAAGGACTAGTGGTCTTAATCAGTAAATGTCCTGTGCGGCAACTCCAATTAGATTTAAAACTATACCAGTTTGGGTTACTGCCATGCAAATTAAATTTTTCTTGGTTCGGGCCCGGCGCGTTCAATAACGCATTATACGGGGGAATAATATGACTCCCACGGTCAAAAGATGAGCTAGGTTGTGATGGTGAAGTGCTCTGCCTAAACGCTTTCGACGTTGTTGGCGACATTCTTGATGAACTTGTTGCCAAGTTAGAGGTGGCGGAATTTATCGATCGTTGGACAGAGAATGTATTTAGACTAGTATTAATCGTAGTAGATGACCGAGCGGCGGGCCTTGACGGTCCCGAGATCAAGAGGGATGGGCTAACTGGTGCACTGATGTTTATGGACCTATGACTAGACATTCGGGAGGTAGGGATAGCGGGTGTACTGACGGTTATGGGACTACGAATAGACTTCTGGGAGGCAGGGATAACGGGTGCACTGACGTTAGTGGGTGTATGGCCAGGTATGCGGGGGGGGAGGATTAGCGAGTGCATCTACCCTATCGAGACTACGAGCAGATTTAGGAATAGTAGGCTGAGAAGTCATTGGTCTATTGGACTGGAGAGCCGTATTTTTTCGCTCCATTGGTGTAAGATCTCGACAGAGGAAACTTTTAGTCATTTCTAAATATCGGGAAATGCGACCTCGTTGAGCAAAGATTGAGTCCACCTCGATCGGTGAAAACAATTTAACTAGGATGGGCGGGTTTTTGCTACGCGATTGGAGGCGTTTGGCTTCTGCAATTTTGTAGTTGAAACCACCCGAACATAGAAAATCTTTTGCAATATCCCAAGGGCGACTTAATATGGAGGCATTTTTTAGTATAAAGTTAAAGCTTCGCTTTTTTCTATCAAAAGCTTCCGTGGTTATAAGATAGACGAGGGAGTCTAACTTTTTACAATCTTGTGAGGGCACATCTGATAACTTACCATCAAACAGATTGCCTAGTATTGACAAAACAGAACCAAACTTCATCATGAAGTCATTACAGTTCTGTAATGCAGATAAATCAATTTGCTTAGCCTTGACAATGGGCTGCATGTTGATAACAAGGCATTGACTAGTAGGCGTTGTCAGGCACCGCTTGGGTCTGGGAGCAGATATCTTACGATGAGCTATAATTTTCGTTGTCATAATTTTGATGGAAATCTGCTTTAAATGTAAGATAATTTATAAAACTTCAGCCTTTATGATTTAACCGCAGCTGGTTTTTAAAATCTCTAAAAATTGCTTAACAAACCGTATTACTTATTACGTTCAGAATAAAAAACAGTTGATATGATTTTCAGATTATGACTTACGACAAATAATCAGAGGGAACTTAGCAAATACTGTAGCTAATTTTTAATAAGCACTTTAAATTTATTTGAAAAAGCGTATTGAATATTGGGAAACGACTCAGCCTTTAAAGGTCTCGAGAATATTCTGATCTTGACGATTTCTTTTACTAGGCCACGAATTTGCTGGTTTGAAAAGGTTGTGTTCGGTTTAAAATGGTTGCGTCTCGGTAGAATTGGTTGGAAAACAAAATCTTCTAAAATTCCGACTTCAAAAGATCGTCCACGCAAGAAAAATAATTCCAGCGGTGCAGAAAAAAATTGTTTACGAACGGTTGCAGCCACAATATCCTATATCGTAATTGATGGGCGATATCGATTCAAAACTGTCCTAGGAGGAGCGAGGGGAAATATTGACTGTGATCTTGTAGGGTGATTGAGGCGGGTAAATTGTTATCACCAATCGAGGTGGACTCAATCTTTGCACAACGAGGTCGCATTTCTCGATATTTGGAAATGATTGAAAGTTTCCTCTGCCGAGATCTTACACCAATGGAGCGAAGAAATGCGGCTCTCCAGTCAAATAGACCAATGAATTCTTCACCTAATGTTCATAAGTCTGGTCATAGTTCCGATAGGGTCAATGCACACGCTAATCCTCCACCCCGGATATCTGGTAATACACCCGCTAACGTCAGTACACCCGTTATCCCTGCCCCCGGATGTGTAGTCATAGTCCCGTAACCATCAGTACACCTGCTATCTCTGCCTCCCGAATGTCTAGTCATAGGCGCATAAACATCAGTGCACCATTTAGCCCATCCCTCTCGATGTCGGGACCCGCAAGCCTCGCCACTCCACCATCTAATGCGATTACAACTAGTCTGAATACATTCTCTGTCCAACGATCGATCAATTCCGTTGCCTTTAACTCTGCCACAAGCTCATCAATAATGTCGCCAATACCGTCGAAAGCGTTTAGGCCACCACAACCTTGCTCCTCCCTTGACCGTGCGAGTCATATTGTTCCTCCGTGTCATGCGTTATCGAACACGTCGGGCCTGAACCACAAAAAATTTGATTTTCACGGCAGTAACCCAAAATGGTGTAGTTTTTACTCTAATTGGAGTTGCCGTACAGGAGATTCACCTATTAGGACCACTTGTTCTTACGCAAACGGCCCCAACACTAATTTTATATTACCATTTCCCCCTCTAGGTTCCTTTACCCACCCTCATTCACCCAAACCCGCAAACTTTTACATGCCTTTTAGCCTCCCTCCATTCCTCCTTAATGGCCCAGAAGCTCATTTTGGTCCATCCTATCCTTATTTTCCCATGCCAGAAAGTGATGTCCCTAGATATGTCAGACCTAATCAGCCATCCATTACGATATGAACTTAGATTTGGACATGTCTGATGAAACACCTAAAACTTGCATATCCGATCATGTGTCAAGCCCACGGGCTACACCATCGTCACTCGGCTTAAGCAACACTAGCAATTATCGGGATTTTCATCCTAGCACCACATCGTTGCTTGACTCTGCACAAGAATGCGATGACTAAGAGGTTGACAAGATCATAACTCAAAAGAGACATAAGCCTAAGAAGGCCAAACGGTTCACGGGTTTGGACTCAGCTAACCCAAAAGCCAGTACATCAGAACCGAGTGTACCGGATACAAGTGCTCCCTCGGCCGAAACATGTGAGCTCGCAACATATGCCCCATTGAGTCGCAAGCAGAAAATAGTTGTAAAGGGGCCCCCAGAGTCACAGTCGTCAATTGCACAAGAACAATTTGACCATGACGTGGGTCTGATGCGAGTTTACGCCAAACCGTTGCTAAAACCAGGCGAGTCTTTCCGCATTCTTAAGGCATTTCGAATAAAAGGGGGTTCGACAGCTCCAGAATCAATTTCTCGGCAACGACCTCTTAAAGTTATTTTAGAAACTGAAGCACAGGCGAAACTCTTGCTAGAGCGCAAACGATCCTTATGGAGTCTGCATTCGTAAGTTTTTTTCAGCCGGATTACGATTTGAAAGAGCGGATGAAGATGAGAAAGTTAATAATAGAGCTGGAAAAACGGAGAACCAATGGCGAGAAAAAGCTTAAAATAAGAGAGGGACAAATAGTTCAGGTCAAAAGAACATCTCTCTGGTGGAAGCCAGTAACAGTGACAGCCTAGCTGTCCCGCACCGAAACCTAAGACGCCCTCTTAAATTGGTCGTTTTAAATGCCAGATCACTGCTTAATAAAATGCCTCTGCTCCAGACTCTGGTTTTCGTCAATCGCCCAGACATTGTTATGGTAACTGAGACATGGGCATCGGCCTGTGTAGCTGACTCTGAACTCTCTGTTCTACGCTATGCATGCGTTCGGAACGGTCAAAACAATGGCCGTGGCGGAGGAAGCTGCATCTATATAAAACAGCCACTTGCATTTCTCCCGTTGGACTATCCACAATTCACGGCGGTGGAGGAGGGCTGCTGGGTACGAGTTGTTCTAAAAAACAAATACTCCTTACTTGTTGGCTGTGTTTATCGCCCACCCAATGTGGACTACGATCTTTGTCTCTCGCAGGCATTTCATGCCGCAGCTGACTTAAATCTTAAGTATTGCTTGATTACAGGCGATTTTAACCTTCCTGACGTGCAATGGTTTCCACCACCCGGTCCTTCAAAGTTCGAGAACTTACTTGAGGCAGTAGATATCGGCATGTGGGATCAGGTAGCCGATTGTCCCACTCGAGGAGCAAACATACTCGACCTTATTTTTTGTAGGGGATGTGAACCACTTTCAGTTTCATCCTTAGACGCACTTGGGAGTTCAGACCATCTCAAAGTTGTTAGTGAACTAGAACTGGAGGCGGATGAAACATTTTCCCAAAAGTATAGTTTTTATCATGACTTCCGATCAGCAAACACGGTGGACCTACTGGCACATCTAAACGCTCTCGACTGGTCTGAATTTTTCCAATGTTTAGATGTAAATGTTTGTACCGATGCGCTGTACAAAGTGCTTGATCCACTCATCCTCCACTTTGTCCCCCGTAAGAAAGTAATACATGTCAAGGATGAAGTGTACCTTCCTCTGTCTTTCCGTCGTAGGCTGCGTAAACTCTCTCGTCGTTTGCATCGGCAGAACGACACTTCCATTCTGCCCTTGATCACACTGATCTTTGAGCAGGCTAAAACGCTCTCCGAAGAAAAGCAGATAGCCGATGAGGCTCACTTCGCTGAAAATCCTTCCCTTAATGTTGCGAAACTCTTTTCGCGTAAAGTAAAAGCACAGAGGAAAACGCAACACCCCATACTTCAAGATGCTTTAGGAAACCCCATAGCTGACGCTAAGTTGACCGCCGATAGCTTCAATGCGTTCCTATCCAAAACGTTTAGTGAAAGCTCGTTCGCTGCACCTCCGGTTATCCAGGCTTGGACGGGTGCCATACTCGAAACCATAAGCTTTACCCTCTGGGACATGACTGTAGCCATTCGTCGTTATCGTCAATCTTATAGTCCAGGACCAGATGGCGTCCCAGTTAGCCTTTTAAACGCTGCAGTGAATAATATATTTTCGTCTATTCGTTGTAAGGTATTAAATCTTGCCCTTGAGAGCGAAAGCTTTCCTTTTTTGTGAAAGGAATCGCATATAATACCTATTCGCAAGCATGGCCGATCGACGTCATTCGACAACTTTAGGCCAATAAATACACTTCCCGCAGCCTCGAAGATCTTGGAGACCTTAATCAAAGAAAAGATGATGCGTCACTTGACAAAGAACAACCTGCTCAATACAGCTCAACATGGCTTTCTCGAGAAACGATCTTGTGACACCTGTCAGCTCTCTTTCTTTGATTATGTGGTGCAATCTAGAGACAGCGGTTTTGCCACTTATAGCGTCTTTGTTGATTTTACTAAGGCCTTTGATCGGGTCGATCATTACCTCCTCCTTCTGAAACTAGCCTCCTTCGGCATAGGTAGCAAGCCTCTGAACTTCATATCTTCCTATTTGGATGCTCGCACACAACGAGGAAAAATTTCCAATGTTATCTCCAACCCCACGCATGTGAGGAGTGGAGTTATACAGGGTAGTGTACTGGGTCCGCTCCTATTTTGCCTGTTTGTCAACGACGTTTCAGATTGTTTTCAATATGGCAGACCCTTCATGTACGCTGATGATTTAAAAGTCGCTTATCGATATAAACCGGCAGATCGCAACATCGTGCTCGAGCTGCTAAAAAAGGATCTTCAGGCCTTCGCCCAGTGGTGTTGCACATGGCGCCTCACCCTTTCATGGCAGAAATGTTCCGTTATGGTTGTTGGCGACGATCATCAACCAGAATTAAGCATTGACGGCCACGAACTGAATTTCCCAGGAGTTATCAAGGATTTGGGCATATCCTACTCTAAAAGTCTCAATTTGTCAGAGCACTGTGCCCTGATAGTCTCGTAAGCACGCCGAACCACCGGATTTATCCTTAGAAATTTTAAGACTTTAAAGGTTAGAACTAGTCTCTATAATATGTACGTGAGACCTAGTCTTGAATATTGCTCACCTCTATTCAGTCTTCTGCGCACTAGTGAACGGAAGAAAATAGAATCAGTGCAGTGCTTCTTCACTAGAAGAGTTTTCACTACAGAATACCGTAACTTAACCTACCAACAAAGGTGCGAACATATAAAGCTGGATTCCCTATGGCTTCGTCGATTGCAGAAGGGTCCTTTATACTGTTTAAGGTTTTGTATGGTCAAACCTTTAATCCTCTTAGTACAATAAGGCAGCTTGAGCACTCTCGACGCGCCAGTCATCGAGACGTATTTTTATTTCTTCCTATGGCACGTACAGTTAAGTACTGGCAATTATTTTCAGTAAATGCCATATCAATCTGGAATAAGCTGCCCAAAAGTGTTAAAACCCAACAAAACTTCCCGATGTTTAAGAGAGCTATAACTAGTTTTTTACATTCAGGACAACTTTCACGAATTTTGGGTGCTGACTCGGTGGAATCTCTCTTTTACTCTGATGGCGTTCGTGGACTTTGAACCCCGCCAGGATTCATGCTGAGGATAATGCTGCTGAAGCAGCAGCCCGCAGTCTGCTAACCCTTCAGCCGATGGCGCGCAACTTTTGCCGACGACCATTGAAGGAAGACTGAGAACACTGTGTTCTTGTGCCAACTCTCTCCGTCGGGAACTAATGATTTTAAACGATATGAAACAGTTCTCCTGCTGATGAGTCAACTCAGCTTACAACTGTACATTTATTCCGCTTGTATCATACCTTTGAAGGCAGGTTTTTTTCACTCGAAACAAACTCCCTATCTCGCCCAGTATTGACAAAACAAAAAACCTGAAACAAAACGAATACTGGCTGCAACATCGGGAGTTTGTTTCAGGTTTTTTCCGGTCTTCGAGGTGTTGGAAGGCGCCCAAGAGGTGCATTACCAACTCTTTACAATTGCCTGTAAACTGGCATAATAAAATATTATTATGACTGAAATAAAACAAAGCATTTCCAGAAAATGACGAAATGCTCAGGTGAAACGGGAAATGTACAAAGGATGATTTAATATAAACAAGGTAACCACCACCACGCTTTTCAATGCGGTCTTGTCGGTACAAACTATAATTATCTATGGCGAGTGTCGAGTCAGAAATAAGAGAGTGTGTCCAAGATTAAGTGACATAGAGCACATCTGGATCAAGCTCAAATGCTACTGTTTTAAGTTCTGTCATCTTAGGAATAGTTTTTGACTTTGTTTTTCCGTTACCATCACCAAAGATAGGCTTCTTTTGGAGGCTGGGACGGCACTGATCAGGTCTGGCGTCGTGCTGACCCCTTCTACATTTGTGGTTTCTTTCTGTAATTTATATGCAGGCTTAGCATACCCACTAGGAGTGGTTGATGTGCTGGGTACATTTTGCACTTTTGGTCCGGAAAATGAGCCTATAATTAGCGGGGTTTTACTTTGGAAAGTTCCTCATGTGCTGAAATTGGGCGCAGAGTATCAGTCCCGCAGACCTTTAGAGATGTTTCTGTAGAATCTTGATCACGGTGCTCCTCGTCGAGGAAAACTTGACCATTTATGTTACTTGCTGATCATTTTTTACGTAGACGCTTCGGCGAGGGATGCTGCTGCTGCGTACGTTAGGCCCCCTCCCTCAAGTTCATGCATCGCCAGTTTTTCCTCGTGAGGGAGAAATGGATAAAATGTCTTCAGCTCTTCCATCTCCACTCTAAGACTATTAACCACCTCCTCAAGTTTCGTACATTTGTTAAGAAGGGTAAAATATGATATGCAGGCTTCATCTTTATGAGTTTCATCTCTTAAACTTTTAAGACTTTTGGTTCGCTTGGCAGGAGGACTTTTCAATAAGCTTCAAGACCGATCTTTTGTATTTGATGACTGAATTTGATACTTACGGCTTTACGCTTCTAAAGATCCATCGGTTAGCCATACGACTTCCACCCGAGGCATCCACGGTTCGATACCCGGCCCCGCTGGCAGCCTTGTAGAAATATCAAGAGCAATAATTTCTACTTCGAAGGGCGCGCCGGGGTTAGATGTGGAGCTACGGGGTGGTATAATTATCATGGAGGAGTTACGAGTGGTGTAAGGTCGGTCTACCGGAAGGAGAGCGTTAATTTGTGGGAGATTAGGACTATTGTTAACGCGAAACAGAAAGCATATACCAGCTTCAAGTCTTCTCACCCAAAGAAATTTAATGTTTGCTAATTGACATCTATCTGTATAACACATACCAGACCCAGAAACAGAAAATATTTTACGAGTGAAAACTCGCTGAACCTTTTCAATCTCACTACGGTCATGCTGGGTCATGAGACCAAATCGCGGACAGCAGTATTCTAGTAAAGGGAGAACAAACATGCGGTATAGTTTTAACTTCATTTCTGGAAGGAAAAAATTATGCGATATAAACCCACATATCTGTGCGGCCTTGGCAGAAATTTGAGCTGCATGAGGTGATAATGCAAGCTTATTCGTGTAAGACCCAAATCCTTTATCGTAGATCTTTCTAACAGTGGAATCTTTTGGACAAAAATGTGTCCAGGAAACCTTGCGGGACCAAAATACATGAAACTTCATTTGGATGGAGAAAACTCTATCTGCCATGTAGCGCTGCCATGTAGTCTGCGTTAACTTTATCAACACAACTACTGGCCGTGTCCTTAGAAAATGAGTAAATTCACTTAAGGTCATCAGCATAAATGAAATTTTCCGAATTATTTAGCACTGTTGACATTTCATTTATGTAAAGAATGAAGAGGAGGGGACCTTAAACCGTGCCTTGTAAAACGCCACTCGTGATCGGCTGAGACATCGAGTAGCTATTGCTTACTAAGACCTTCTGGCTGCGGTTAGGCAGGTAGGAGGCAATGAAATCGAGGAGGGGAGGCCTGATGCCTAGGGCTTCCAGTTTCTCTAAAAGGTGCCTATGCAGCATCTTGTCAAAAGCTTTACTAAGGTCGAAGTAAATCACGAGGTCTGATTGCTGTTCATTACGAAGTGAAGTAACCAGGTTAAGGAATGCCAAGTGGCAGGTTTCGCATGATCTTCCAGGTAGAAATCCATGTTTTGTGGCATTCAATAGTTTATTTTCTACATAAAAATCGAGAATTTGATTAAAATGATCTTTTTCAAAAGTTTGAGTTCATAAAGTTGTTAATTAAATTAATATCAGCTAGGTCAAATGCACGATAGGTACGAATGGTGCTAGGCTTTTAAGTAGAAGCAAGCGGAAGACAACAATGGATTAATGTATGGTGAGTTAGAAAGAGGTTCTGATTGTTGGCAAAGAAAAGGGGGGAAACGTCATTCGTGAAAAGTAAATCTAAAATATGCTGATCCCTTGTTGGGGAACAGACCAACTGAGACCAGTTTGAAAAATTGATGGTGTCTAGGAAGGGCTGAAATCTGGATGGAGAACAGTGTAATGACCAATCAATTTCAGGAAAGTTGAAATCCCCAGCGATAACTTGAGCATCAAAGACGGACTCCGAAATCAGCCTAAATATTTCGCGAAGCTTTTCATAATTTTCCGATGATGAGTTAGGGTGACTATAAATGCATCCGATAATCACCTTTTGACGGGGAGACAGGATAATTGATGCAAAGCAGTAATTGCTAGCGAATGACTCAGCGTCTAGGTCGAACGAAGAATGCTTGAAATTAGCTTTAATGTAGAGAAAACAACCGCCACCACGCTTAATAGGGCGGTCTTAACGGTAGAAATCATACTCGTCTATTATGAGTAAAGCACCAGAAAGTAGTGGATGGGTCAATGACTCTGTCATGCACATAACGTCTGGCTTCAGCTCGAACGCAATAGCTCTAAGTTGAGCCATCTTATTTAAAATAGATCTAGTGTAGCTTGAGTAATCGAACTAGGGTTATCTTTATTTAGTAATAAAATTTGGAGGTGGGTAATTTGGTTGGAAGTTTGGAGAATAGCCATCAACTGGAGCAGGACAATTAACATTAGAAAGCTGAGGGGGATAGCTGAAAGCTGCAGGTAGATAGCCCTGTGAGATCGATGAGCCACAGGGATTAGTGCCGTAGTGAGCTCGCTGATAGTTACCGGGAAATTGGGAAAATCAAGACGGGAAATAGAGGCTGGTGGTCGAGGTAAGGTAACTATGAGGATTAAGCAGTGGAAAGCCTGGCACAGTATGATAATTGTGATAAGTAGGGTAACCTATATGTTTGTTATCTTCCTGTTGTATAGGTTTAATTTGTGTTTGGGAAGGCTGCATACTCGCGGTTGATTTCCGGATCCCACCCTTTCGACGACCTGAATTGGGGGATTTAATAGAAGGTTTGGGAGGACTCTGATCGAGTATCGAAGCTGTTGGTCTACCTGACGTAGAGGGCTTTTCGGAATTTCTAGGAGGGCTACCAGAATTACTAGCTATGGCAGCTGTGGAAGCATCTAAGTTGGAAGTAAACGGGGATGTCTGGTGACTTGAGGGGGATGAGACAGTTGTTGTACCGGGGAGCAGTAATCTAGGTTTGCCAGGAATAAAAGTACATGGCTCGCTAGGCTTCCTAGGGCTACGACCAGGAACTTGAGCCGGTTGCGGTGAAATAACAATTTTATTAGAAGAACTTGATGCTATTCTTCGCTCCATTGGAGTGAGATCATGACAGAGGAAAAACTTTGTATTTCTCAGATATTTGGAAACAAGCTCTCGCTGTTTAAAACTGCCGTCTATTTTTATGAGTGAAGATAGCTTGACTAAAACGGGTGGGTTTTTAATGCGAGATGACAGTCTAATAGCCTCTGCTATTTTATAGTTAAATCCGAAGGCGTAGACGAAATGCCTTGCAACGTCCACTGGCCGAATTGATTTCGGAACGTTTTTCAGAATAAATTTTTACGTCCTTTTTTGTCTATCCTGTGACTCACTTGCGACCAAATTAACGAGAGTATCTAAACGTTTGCATCCCTGAGAGGAAACTGTAGAGATATTCCCATCAAATAGGGTCCCAAGGATTGAGAGAACTGACCGAAATTTCAACATAAACTCGTTGCAATTTTTCATTGCAGAAAAATCTATTTGCTCGGCAATCAGATCAGGCTGAATACTGATGTCAGGCTGAAGACTGATATCAGTAACGACAGGGCCCCTTGGGCCTTAAATATAAAAAGTATTATATATATAGTAATGATGTTTGCCTTTCGCAGACACCGCTTTGTCTGGAATTCTGAGGCTTCCTACTGAATGAAAGTGTCGCTTTCGTACTTTTCGAAGCAACAAGTAGATTCATCACGATAACAGTTGGGAATACAGAATAAACTAACTGTTTAAGCTTATATAAGTTGCTGAAAGCAAGACAGATGGTTAACAGAATGCTAGGTAAGCAAGTAGAGACCAAACCAACAAAAGGAATGGAAGCAGATTTTTCAAGCGTAAGAACTGCTACTTATGGATAATTTATATAAGATAACGAAAGACTAATAGTCCTACCTTATCTTAGAAAAATCGATTTATATAAGACCGATGACCTAGCTGAAATTTCGAAACCAGCGCTCAACCTCAACCTTGGAGGCGTGCGTGCGCGTAGGGTTTTTCTCAGGTGGACGTATGAGCTTGTGTGTGGGTGTTCGTCCATCGATTTCGATGACAGCTTGTAGACTACCCGGGCGAGTGCATGGAATACCGCCCATATACGCAATCACGGCGCAGTGAGACCAAAGTGGAACCAAATTGGGACCTTTGGTTCCTCTGGAACCATTTTAACCTTTGGTTCCGGAAAATTGCCAGAAGGGAACTCAGAGGATAGAGATTAAGGTTATTTAGACGGATCTCATATGGTAGTAAACCTAGGCCTCTTACTAATTTTGTTGCCCACTGCTGCATTCTCTCAAGTATGTCATAATCCTGCCGCATCGACGGTCTCCAGGCTTGAATCGCGTATTCAAGATGTGGCCTTATGAAGGTACCGAAGATTTTCGAGAAACAGTCTGCATCAAAAACCGTGAATACCCGCTTGATGGCGTACGACATTGAAGTTGCAGTTTTAGCCGCCTTACAACATTGTGGAGAAGTATTACTAATCGCAAAATATCGAGAATTATTGGGTTCAAATAATAGACTGTCTTCAAAAAATAGCAAATGTATTAATTATGTTGCTCACCAAAACTAACTAACTTACGGATTTTTGACTTGGCTGAGGGAGCGATAACACAATAAACTGCAATATTGATTCACTTGTGTAATATTCAAAAACCAATCAACGCCCAGTTTATTAACCAATAAGCAGTGGCGGTGGGACACTATATAATAAAATATGCCACCCATGTTTACTGCAATTTCGCGTGCCCGCTTCTTTGTTCGCTGTCGCATATGATTTCCGCACGTGCCCTTGCCCACAAGGTTCTGATCGGCTCGAGCTCAAATGTAGCACGGACTCTTCATGTATCTGCAGTCCGGAAATACTATATTGAGGGTTCTCATGAACCTTTTGCTCCTGTTCCAGGCCGCTTTCCCCAGTGGGCGACAACTGGAGAGCAGGCGTTTAGTCATATAACTGATGGTACTTAAAAATTTTGCTCTTTTAATTGAATAAAAGGTGCAAAGGTTTTTGTCCACGGTGGTGCGGCAACACCGTCTCTTTTGGTGACAGAGCTTCACAAATATGTAATGGGCAAAGGCATTAAGAACGTACAGCTCTTCCACATACATACGGAGGGACCATTCCCCTTTAACGATCCTGAATGCGTTGGCCACTTTCGTACAAATTCACTTTTCACTGGTAGGACAATTTTTTAATATCCGCGTTCACATTCACAGGTCGGAATTGCCGGGAGGCTATCGGTGCTGGAAGAGCCGACTTCACCCCGATTTTTCTGAGCGAAATCCCACTTCTTTTCCGCCGTAAACACGTTGAGCTTGATCTTGCGATTGTTAGTATTACTCCACCTGACAAGCATGGATTTTGCTCTTTGGGACCGAGCGTCGATGTCACTCGATCTGCTATTCAGAATGCTAAATTCATCGTGGGTAAGTACTCTTTATTTTATTTTTTTATTTTGCTTTAGGACAAGTCAATCCTAGCATGCCTGTTACTCGTGGTGACGCAAGCATCCATGTTAGTAATATTAGTGTTCTCATGCACGGCCCCCAACCCCTCCATGAACTGCATGCTCGAAAAATCAGCGAGGCAGAGAATCAGATTGGAAAGTATATTGCCGAGGAACTCGTTCCAGATGGTGCCACCATGCAAATGGGTAAGTGAAAGTTTCTAGCGTTACATTTTCCATCGTTTTTATGCCTCGAATTCTGCAATAGATGTGTTCCTTTATTCATTGTGCACGTATGCTTGTAGTTTTCAATACATTTAGTATGAACTTTTATACTTAGGTATTGGATCCATCCCTGATGCTGTCTTGTCGCAGTTGACCAATCACAAACACCTGGGCGTTCACACTGAAATGTTCTCCGATCGTCTTGTCGATCTGGTCAAACTAGGTGTGATTACCAATTCAATGAAAAAGATGCGACCGGGCAAGATTGTGACCAGTTTCGTCATTGGAACCAAGAAATCTTTCGATTTCCTGGACAATAATCCTTTCGTCGGTAAGTTAGGCCTCATTATAAAAAAAGCACAGCTTCCATGACCAGCCTTTATCGATCCTATTGTTACCCTCTTTTTAAATACTGTTGTCCATGAACTCGGATTTTACGTTCTGTCATGCCATTAGCATAGTTTTATTTCCACTCGGGAATCATCTTCCACATCCCATTTTTCTTCCAAGACATGTGTGACATCGCGTGGGTTAACTCGCCCGTTATCATCGCCCAAAATCCTCGACCTATGGCTATCAATTCATGCATTGAAGTCGACCTCACCGGACAAGTCGTGTCGGATTCAATTGGTGCTCGTATTTATTCAGGTGTGTTTTGAGTTACTTCATCATAACATCGGAGGTTGGACTCGACTTTACTAGATATTACCGTTATTTACGAAATTTTTGTCATTTCCAGGTGTTGGTGGCCAAGTGGATTTCATTCGTGGTGCGGCAATTAGTGCTGACGGCGAGGGAAAGCCAATAATTGCATTGCCATCGACAACCGGCAAGGGGGAGAGCAAGATTGTACCCTATTTGAAGCCAGGTGGTGGTATCGTTACTACTCGCGCTCATGTGCACTACATTGTCACTGAATGGGGTATTGCTTACCTCTTCGGTCGCAATCTGCGCCAGCGTGCGTACGCACTCATCAATATTGCTCATCCAGATCACAGGTTAGTGTACCATCTTTCTTACAGTATTCTTTCGTCTTATTAACGATTCTCATAATTTTGAACACGGAGACTGAAGAGCACGCATTCAACAATTTTTTTGCATAGCCTGCTGATGTCGATATCTCTAATCAGCGTATCGTTTTGATCCATATCTCGACGGAAGGCATGCTGGCCTAATCCGGAAACAAGTGTTCGAAATAAAATTCCTTACTGTGGCTGACGCCAACCCCACCATATGCGGAAACGAGTTCGAAGCTTACAGATAACGCTGTTGTCAGTACCCTTTTTGGGCTTTGCTAGAAGCCTTATATAAGGCGGATAGATTGGATTTATGATCACCATATAGGTCTTCGCGTTTTTAGGTCTTTCAGGCCATCTACAACGTTTTTTAGTATTTATCGGGTAATCTCTTACAGCCCTTCCTTCCCTGACGGTGCTTCGTAGTTTTTTTTTTATCCAAGCTTCACTTTAAAAATTAATGTGTTCAGACCATACCTAATTTTTATGGAAACCAAAGACTAAAAAATAGTGCTCCATTGCTAAGCTGTGGAATTACAATCTGTTACACAGAAGGTAATAAGTCGTACGATGAGAAAATCTTACAAATAAGCGCTTAACTACTATCATAGTACGTAGCGGTGTGTTTGTAACGGATAGAACTCATCCCCGACATTGTATAACATGTAATATAATAGCCAAAATAAAACCGGATCCCCAAAGCACAACAGACTATACACCTTTTCAGATGATCCATACCTAGGTTTGGGTATGACTGGTTGATGACTAATAAGCCAGAAATGGCCATCCCGGTCAATGAACATATATGTTCCTTTATAACATCGATGAGCCCCACACTATCAATATATTCCAAATTGCAACCGACAAGAACAGCCGGCCTCTGGCTCAGTGGAACGTAATCCATGGCCAAAGGATCGTGGCTTCGGATTTCGATGATCCACACCTGGAATTGGGTATAATTGGCTGATGACGAATAATAAATCAAAAATGACCATTCCAATCTCCCTTATCTTTGTCGGTTCCACTTCTCATACATATGGAAACGAGGTTTCCGAAACGTCAGTCAGAAACCAGTTCGGTCCACAAACTCGCCCCCTTTTTGGGAGATGATGAACGTGACATACATATTGGCATGATGATCATTTTTGGTCAAGAAATCGCATGCAGGGTCACGGAGCTTGCATACTATAAAATGCTACTGATAAAATTTTGGCTGCTTTATTATGGTAAGCCGACTTACTGTATCGTAACGGATTTGTGCAATCCTAACCAATAGCTCCGAGCCTCAATTATTTCGTGCTTGAAGTCGAGGTATTTGTAGCTTTTACTTACATTCCTTACGTAGGTGGATTAACTGAGCAGTGCTCAACATTGTAAGCGTTTCTTTCACAAGCTGAGCTGAGGTAAACAACAAACACTGCGTGGACAGCTTCTAGTTTCTTAACCGCGTGTAAG
Organism: Ligula intestinalis; assembly: GCA_036362985.1. Lineage (NCBI taxonomy): Eukaryota > Metazoa > Platyhelminthes > Cestoda > Diphyllobothriidea > Diphyllobothriidae > Ligula > Ligula intestinalis. The sequence continues at coordinate 20,001,208 of JAYGXS010000004.1, read as the reverse complement.
CTTGCCAGAAAGACATGCATTGGTGCGTCTGTACATGATCTCTGTCATCACACCACAGGAACCCTTTCAGGCGCTTCTCTCTGAAAACAGTCGGCTGTAGCATAATATACGATTAGTACAGAAGCACACATCGCATTTAAGCCTCGCAGGTTAACTTTAGTCCTCAAGTCGATCGTGCCGATGTTTCTGTGGAGCTGTCATTAATCGTTTTGTGGAATACGGAAGTATGTGAAGTTTGTGGTTGGTTGAAACGAGTTTGGCCTTAAACTCTACGCTAATGTTAGAATACTTTTCACCAACCGTTTCGCAACTGGAATTCCGATAAGGCTTGTTTTTGCTTCTATTTACAAACAATAATATTGTCTCGGACTTATTCTCCAACTTTTGCTCACATTTTAGGGAATCTTTGGAAAAGGCCGCGTTCGAACGCCTGAAGGTTATGCCGTCGCCAGACTAAAGACTCCCTCTTGTCCTCACTCATACTCCACGTATTTTCGGCATGTGTAAAAAGCGCCCTCTGCTATCCATATCTCGACTTTTAATAGAAGTTCTTGTATTTTTCCATCTTTGTCTGTCTAGACACGAAACATCTTCGTATTTTTTTATTCTATCGACCGAAATGAACGACGCGGTTGTTTAGGCGTCCTTTGCTTCCTCCTTTCCTTACTAGTTGCTTATTTTAGGTTTGTTTTCTGAAAACGGATGTATTTCCTACTTGCCTGAATCTCCTATTCTCTCAAAAGCAGCTGACGATCTATGCATCGAGTTAGTTGAGATCGGTCTCGTACTTTCGTAAAGGACATTTATTTCACGAGCTTGACTCCATTTTTGAAGTAAAATGTTCTTCTAGTTGTTCCCATTGTAACATGTTATTCAGAATGCGCTCCGCTAACTCTCGCCAGTCCACTTAGGTGCATAATGGTTTAAGGGCATTTAACTGAGTCTGATTCGAAAACTAATAACATCGACAATGGGTTGGTTGTCGCAGCAGCCGGCTTCAGACTGCCACATAAACTTTTGGGAATTGCATTCGCATCTGAATAAAAAACATGGAGGTCGCTCTTCAAAGGGAGTTCTGCGTGTCAAAGTTGGCTGTAGCGTGTGGACGTACTAATCCGGATCGTTAGCGACGTCTATGTGAACACGGTAGATCCGTCCGCAACGCATGATGATTTACTTTGGTAACACCTTATTTCTCAGTGTGCTTATTTGTATTGACTGTCAGCAGTGCCATTCTATCCCATGACACTGCGAAGGACTGTTGTCCGCCCCTCGGAATCTCTGTCTAGTTGCCCTTCCCTTCGTAAACACCATTATTTTTCGGGCTCGGTATTTACCAGGTGAGGCATAGCTTGCCTGTGCAATACTAAAATGTAGTGCACAGGGTTTTGACAGAAACTCGAAGAGAATATATCGAGTGAGCCTCACTCCTGACGTTTTCCGAACACATACATCTTTGTCCCAGCGGTCCGTGGAGACTAGTTATTGTAACTTCATAGCACAATGGCTGTAACTACAATCTCTCATACCCTGTTCTTTAACAGAAAACTCGATAAAAAACATCGGGACCGCAACAGGGCAAGTGCCAATGTCCTAATCATCTGATCTACGAGGTCCCCAGGTATCCTCGACCTTCTAAAAACTGGGTTTTATTGCTCACCGAAACTACTGTAGCGTACGCACTAAGCTATAGCACAATCGAAAGATCCATTGGACATGTTAATTCTTTCGCACTGCTTAGTGACTATTCATTGTCGGCTACTGAATCTTCCTGTGGGACGAAGTGAGTCGTGCCTTGTTTATTGTAGTTAATCCCCTTTTTACACTAGCACATCCATGGGAAAGGTGAACCAAGGTAAACAGAACAGTCCACTGTGCGTGGCTTCTCCTTACTACGAGACGTGCGTGGGTCGTGATGAGTTTGAGTTGTGCTGGGGTCTTGTTGTTCATCTGAAGACAATTTGCGCTGGCGGTAGCTGTAGTCATGGGCGGCCCGAGTTTTCTCGAAACAATTCCCAAGCAACGTAACTTAACCCCTGTCAGGACACGAAATAATAGAGTTTTATACTACCTGGAAATTCTTGCAGTCCTTGTTGTCAAGACGAAAATATCGGTAAGTAGGTTGTTAGGACACTTTCATTAGTTGACGTACGCTCGAGCCTGTGCACACGAGTGATATGGGGCCTACGTCAACTTGAGGGGCATGTCATCAGCACTTTTTGGTCGAGTCGAACGCTACTTACCGCTGACGACGTTGACAGTGTTAGGGAGAGGGTCGCACTGGTTCTTCTTTCCTTACAAGGCTCTGGAAGAACGAAAACGGCTTGGGGTGCTTCCAATGACGTTGAGTACTTTGCGGTCGCTGTGTTGGCAAGTTTCCCTTATGTTTGGTTTATGGAATAGAACGGCAGCAGAATTGTCCCATCCATACGAGACAAACTTTGGACTGTACATTCACACGGAAAAAATGCGAAGCCTCCCAAAAGTGCTTTCTTGGAAAATTTCTTCTACACCATGGCGTTCCCAGGTAAAGCATGATGCCCAGTCAAATAAAGCAGGGCTGAGCCGTATGATTCTCAAACAAGGTGGCTGGCTGTCTTGCCGCATAGGAGTTCATGAGCGCGTTATAGGGGGTGCGGGGCCGTCTTCGCAAACAGTCACGTTCATAAGTAGGCGTTTCGCGATCGCATAGTTGGAGCTGTGGTCACTGTGTCCGGTTCCACACCGTGAGTAACCGTTAGAGTCCACGTGCTGTCGGTTTCGCTGCTGTGGTCTGTCCGTATTTTGACTATACAGTCATCATGGACTGAAATCTGAGGTAAGCCTGAAAAGTCTTTGATGAAATCGATAAATGATTCGTCACTCGCCGGTGGCAAACTGGAGGGCATGTAGTGGGCGTAATACCACTCTGGGAACCCGCGATCGCTTACTCATCACACCAAGGCTGCAGTCACGCTAACAGCCAGCACCCTGGTCATCTCTCACTCAATGTCTGGCGCGATCTACTAACACGTGATATCGAGGCCCATCTAATGACCTTCAAGGCTGTGGCCAACGGCGACCGCTCGAATATCTACCCCCAAACATTACTCCGGACCTAGCCCGCCTCGTGACTAGAAGTGCGCTCCGACAGTCAAGGCTCCGTCCTAACTTTTCTCCTCTCTGTCTGTACAGAATACACTATTCCTAATAATCTGGCTTTCCCAAGACTTCTCTCTCCTCTCCTAAGGAATCAGGCCTGGAAGGTCGCAGCCGTTAGGGTTAACCTGCTTAACCACCCCTCGATAGGCATGAGACGTACTTTAGCCAACTTGCCTATTACACACATTACTGTGTCGCGTGACAGTTTTGATGCTGTTGGAAAGGATTGGAAGCGGGTATTAATAGAAATGACCGCTAGTTCGCAGTACTCGGAAGGGAGTATAGGTAGGAAACATAGCCGTGTTGGAAAGTTGCGCTATGAGTGGTTTTCGAGACCGGTTCCATTGCTATACAACCCCTGCCGCCTCTTAGTACAGTGTGAATACGACGGTGCGCTTAGCCGATTTGCCAACTACACAGGTCCAACGGAAGTAGTAAACGCTATCAAGTACCAGTCCTCTGATTAATAGTGGTTGAGCTTTGGCGGTAAGTAAAGCTCCGTCAGTAGCGGCCCAGTGGTTTGTGATATAAGCAGAGCAACATTACCAACAAAAAAAAGGGAGACTGGAGTGGTCATTTCTGGCCCATTAGTCGTCATCAGCCCGCTTTACCCGACCTCAGGCTTTGCAGCTCCCGAGGCTCGAACCCGCGACTCGTTGAATAGAATTCCAATTACATGGGCTCGTTGTCTTGTCGGTTGTCTTGTCGAATTTATTAACAGTCGCGAAGGGACTGGTGACGCCTAATAGACCGGAAATGGCCATTCAAGTCTCCCTCCTGTCTGTTGGTAACGCCATGCTGGTTTGATTAGCTTTGGGTCAATTGCAGATGGCTGGAGTCCAACAGACCGGTAGTGCTTATAGTCTAATTAAAGGGTCACACCCTCAGTGATTTTATATTTGGGTCAGTTAGGAGCACACATTCTAGTAGACAAAAAGTCCTTCCCTTTTTTCTCTAAAGGGCAGATTCATATATTTCATAGCGATCCGTTGGCGTAGGTCCGAGTGCGTACTTATGCGTCTAATCCTGCCGCCGTGGCCTCTAGGCCGTGACGTCAATTGGCACACAAAGACGTTGCCACTCCGAGTGCCAATCGCGCGAACCAGACTTTGTCATGCTAGGTAGTTGTTGGAATTCTGGGGCATCTACAGAAGTAAATAACTTATTTGGAAGCGTGAGTTGGAATACACAGCCAACGCAGAGTATCCCCGAGATATCGGACTTTGTATAGTCCAGATTTTTCGCTTATCGACGTGTTTGAAGCGAAAAGAGGCGTCCCTTCTCATACTTTGGTAACCGGAGGTTTAGTGGCTTAAAATATCACACAAGGGGATGCGTCTGCAGTTAGACATTTTATCGAAATCTCCGCGCAATATTTAGCCTTTTTTGCTGGCGTTCATAATAACAGCCCATGTGCATATCCTCACATTCAATTATACCCAATTCTCTCAACAGGGGCAGTTAAGTGTGTTTGCTGTATGTTACACATCCTCCTTTTGGATTGAAGGTTATGGGAGAGTGTGTGAGCGCTGCTTTCGCCATCAAAAACGACCTCATTTCCCCCCCCCCCCCCACAGAATTAACGACATTCGCTTGCCAGCGTAGTTTCCAGTGCACAGGCTAAATTCCTTAACAGTGTCAGCACCTACGGCTCTACTCAGACATGCGGCGCAAAGGAAGGGTCCTAAAAAGGTCTGCACATTCTGCCGTTTGCGCCAAAGGCGGACAGAATGATTGTCGTCATTGGCTCCAACTACCCTCCCTCCTTCCCCCATAGTATGCACAGGCCACACCATCTGGCCATCACAAAGTAGGCCACTGCAGCATGGGTTTGTTTCGCCTAGGATGTAAACTTAGCGATCCTCTAGTTTTTCGTCATCTGAAGGTAGGCCGTTATGCCCAATAAGACCGTGCAATGCCCCTTGCCTGCTGGCGAAACGATGTCTCGATTGGCCTTGAGTTGTCTGAGCGTATCGCGTTCGACCTGGGCGAACATTTCGCGCGGAGGGACGACAGCTGGTGTCGAATAAGGTTCTTCCGTTTGATTAATGACCTATTCGCGCGCGAACTTAACACGACTTTGTTGGCATTGGAGATCAGCGTTTCTATTTCTGTGTCCTATCGGGGGATATGAGAAATGCCTACTGGGTAGAGCCATCGTCTGCCTGCAAAATGCCCCAGATGCCTTTTTAGACCACCGAAGCAACAAAAGCTATTAGGGCAGCTGCTATTTATCATCTTAATGCCCCAGTATGCAAAAGATTACGCAGTTGGGCCTGTAGCGACGAGATAAATATCGTGGTTTCGAAATTTCCAGTTGACGGGGCCGATTAGCCGATAATGGTCTCTTGCTGCTGCTATCTTTTTGAAACCCTCTCTCTTGTGAAATTCGAGACGTCAGCAACCTCGGCAGTCCCTGCAACTACTATGATATTGAATTAACTCGATTTTATCCTGTCTCTGATACGCAGTGGGTGTACGTAGAAGATAAGGAAGATGATGGTCAAGTCTTCCATACTATTACTTCTTCATGTATAAATCATCAGTGCAGCCTATTCAGCAATGTAGGAAATCTTTTCGATGCTATCATTCGGCCTGTTTCATTAGGCTACTCGGTGGTCGCTTAAGTAAAGAGGCCTTTGGTCGCAAACATCAGCCTCTTTCCACGCCCTAGCACTTGATCTACGCTCCTCAGTACCCCAGTGGTGTCAGGTGCCATGAAAATCCGGCAGAAAGTCTGTATTAATGGGGAAAACGTTCATTGACTCCTGGCCATAAATTGAAAACAGAATAGAGGATTAAAAGTTAATTAGGTCTCCTAGTTGTAAGTGATGACCGACATACGTGTAGGTAGTAAGAATGGTAATTTGTCGTTCCGCATAAAGACTTTGGTGATGCTTAAAAGCAATGATGCTGTGAAGCAATCTGCATGGTGCTCTAAATTCTACCACTAACAACGGAATCAAGTCCACATTTTACAGACTCCTTTTAAGATTCCCGGGTCATTGCGTTTCTGTCCTGAGGTTCCTATTGATACGCCTTTATATCTTCATTCATGTGCGAGCAAGCTTGTGTTGCGGGCCAGCCACGGAATGAACTTAAGTGAATGCAACTAGCAAAGGTTGTTCAACCGCTCTGAACGCTAACAATGAAAAATCGATAAGTTCGATGGTACTCGCTTACCGCCATGTTACTTTATTCTAATCTGCTATCTGGATTCACTCTAATGCTGATAAGGAGTACAGACAGAACGAGAACGCTGATAGATGCGAGGGGAGACATTGATGTCCACGGTGGGTCAGGAAACTGCCTCGGAACAGCATGGAAGCATGTCCCTGTAGTTTAGCGCCAAGATTTGCATGCAATTGTGCCCTAATTAGCAACGATGCGTAGGCAGAACCCTAGAAACAAGGGCACTTGAGTACGAGTTAAGCTGTCACAGCACACAAAAACATCTTGACAGGGCGAGAGAGAGAGGGAGGTAGAAAAAAAGAACAAAAGTGAGGAAGTTAGTCACAGATAACTGAATTTGTGTGTGCTTTTCATTCACGGCAGCCAAACACAACCCAGAGTCTTCTGTGAATGATCGTGGGGTTTGGGTGTGTCCACAGACCGCCCCTCGACGAGAGAAGCAATCAATGAACCCGCTCTCCGATGAATACCCAAAAAGAACCGCGTTGAGAAGAATTTGAACGTGAGAATGTTTTTTTAGAACTCCTATTGCAAAATGTTAGGCAAAAATCGCTCTAATTACCATGGCATGAATACGAACGACTAAGTTCGATGGAAGCAAAGCCGCTAGCAATAAATGACGTGACAGTTATTGTGATTCGTCAAGTCCTAAGTTTCAGACTATAGTCTCATAAAATTTAAGAAATGGTGTCAATGCTGGTATAACTAATCGCTGACGGGATATATGACGGAAGCCACACCGGCGTCGGTAGAATGACTTCGCAACCACCTGCCCAGAGTGAATAAGACGGAGAGTAGCAGCAAGTATTTGATTAGGAGATTGTCTGGTTGTTCCGAAATTGCTGCCATACTGTTGTATTGGTTATGGTCAAATAAGACACGATGATAAAGAAGATTATGTAAGGATCACACCTTAGAAAGAGTAATGTGGGAGTAAAATGTGCGGAGTAATGTGCAGAATCACTTACCTGCTTCCCTCCCCCTCGATAGGATACTGAACAAGGAGTGTCGAGTCTACTGAGGTTTAATCCTAGCGGCTGTGATCTTCCAGGCCCGGTTTCTTAAGAGAGGAGAGCGAAGCCATGAGAAGGCAAGAGAAGTAGGAAGACTAGATTCTCTACAGAACGAATTGGAGAAGAGCCAGTAGGTCTGGCATGGTATTCGACCTTGAGGACCGTGTGAGGGCGTGGGGTCGTACGAGCGGCCAACGACGCTGCCTGCGTCCAAGTGAGGTCTTCGTTTTAGGCAGCCTTGGAGGTGATTGGTTAAACCACGCGAGGTGGGCGTATCGGCATAGGCGTTTTAGTAGATCGCGCGTCAGTGCGTCTGGCCCGAAGCATGCTCAAAAAACGGCCTTCGCACGAGGTCCTATGCTCTGAGTGACCTCGTGTGTGGCGTCAAGAGTTAGGAGGGCGTCGGGCGGAAGCAACCACTACAGCTCCTCTCTAGCCCCTCCTACGTAATGCATATGATCTTGCGCTTAACTCCAGGAAGGGTAAATATGTTCGTGTCCTAACCCTAGTAATTTACATACCCTAAAACCTAACCATAACCCTATTTTCCCCTAGAATTTGGTGCACAGTCAACGGTATTACGGGTGGCTCCTGTTTCAATGTCCTGTTGGAGGGGAAAGGGTCATATGAGAAATCCATAACATCATTTAAGTGACAGGAAAGTAACATTTTACCGAGAGACGATGCTAATTTAAACTACCAGGAAACAAATTTTTGCTACCGTCTAATTTTCCACACTCTGCAATTTTTATACACAACATGGATTACGACGTAAGCGTCGGTGTCCAAATATCAAATCACTTAGCAACCAGCCCAAGAGGTCTGGCAACCTGTCTTCGGGGCCACACAGGCAGTTCCTACCGACAAATTTGTGGCGGAAGAATAGAGCATCGGACAGAAATGTTGCACACAGGTACCAGAAAGAAGACTCCACTAGGAAGAATCTAAATAGATTGAGGAATGAGTTATGGTACCAGTCCAAGAGCACATTCAACTGCCGTCTGATTACTCAATAAAAGACGGTTATCCATAGACAGTGCACAGAAATAATACAAGCCTTGGGAGATTGACCGCCTTTTTGACAACATGCCAAATAACGATATTGTTGGCCTAACTGATATACGAGCTGTTGGCTGGCGATCAAAGATCAGCTGTATGTAGCGTCTAAAGCGTCAGAGCGCCAAAATCACCAGGGTGACCTTTGCGTAACCGGAGAATTACCAAATGAGGGGTTTCTGGTATGCAGAATCCGGTAGTGACCACAGAAGAGGTCGGGGCTCATGCTTATGGTATTAAATCAGCCTATGAAAGATCGAAACCGTGGTGCCAGCTGCTTTTATGTGCCGAAGTGAGGGCGAAGTTGCTTGAGCCTAACAGGCAGATAGCATGTAAGCGCGAGCCGCGGTCACAGCAGGCTATCGATCGGCTTACAGGCAGCGAACGAATACCAGCAGTCAATCGTTTTATGATTCAAAATTCAAGCTACAGTCAGCCATCGAGTCACCAGCCAAGCGTGCCAGTAGCCAAGCCAGGACAGAAGCTGATTGGCTCGATGGACCTAGCTTATATGCACTCGTTTGCTGCCCTAAATATGTTGTACATTTTACATTCAAAGACTTCTGCTTTTACCCTTTTCTTGTCGTTTTCTTCCTTGGGAACTCACATGAGGCGTTATTAGGTGGTGACATCTGGGCTTTGGCTATCGTTGCAACAAGCACCCAACACCCAAATTCCACATGTTTGCAACTAGAACCTTTCACCGGAGAGAGAGAGGAGTTAGATCCTCGGCTCCTTTCTTCATGTGGCTCCTCGGCTGCTTGTGGCATCCGAGCCTGAGACCACCATGGTGCACTAAGTGCTCTGGCTTCCAAAGTTCCCACCTGGCGGGATAGCTTGGACCGCGCAGCCAGCCCAGTGTGTGTGTGTTTGTGTTGAGTAGCCGACTGGCGGACTGAGAGTCAGGCTGCAATGGCTCCTTCCTAGTGTGGCCTCTATGGCACTCCCTGTCAGTACAATCCGAACCACGTGTGACGGCACGTGGCCGCGCTAGCTACCTGCGCCCTCTTCCGCCTCCGGTCGTCTTGATTTGGCCATGACACCGGGCATTGAAAAACTAGAGACCATTGATTGCAGCGCAAGTCTCCTATCATTTTAAACTAATCCACACGTAAGTTACCGCCCCCGTACCAGCATCGTGTGGAGCACACGGTAGACCTCGCCGGACCATGTCGTACTGCGCTGACCGAGGAGTGCAATGTTACCGTTGAGCATGGTCAGATCTGACTGCCTGAATACGCGTGTATGTGCATGCTACAATCGGTCAAACTGCAATAAGGTCGGCGTGTCTGTAGTAAAAGTGAGTGATTTCAATGGAGCGGGCCGTTAAGCAAAGACACCAGGCACAGCAAGGATGATTATCTGTTGCAGGCGTGAAGTGAAAAAGGGGAATGAATAATTTGGGACCTCGAGGCATGATACCCTAATTGGGAAGAACATTAGTTGATAAGAATGAATTACGTGGCCTCCTAAACCGAACACAGGAATAGGAACGTTTCATTCAAGGAATAAAGTTGACCCAGAAAGGGTAAATATCAGAGGCCATTACCTCTAACGAATCATGCATCAATAGGCACGTTGATTTGGATTCAATGTACACCAATCGCAAAAAAGCCTGGAAAAAGCACAAACCCCCAAACCTGCTATTGACCAAGGATGACAAATCATTATCGATTTTTCGGTATGTATAAAAAATGCGCACTGTTCTTTACACATGTCCCTCACGTCCGAGGACAACCTGGTGTGCCAGCGTCGAAAATTTAAACTTTTATTCGTTCAAGTTTCCCTAAGAATCTTTTCTATCAAATTATATTTCTTGGGATGCCTGTTTTCGAAATATTCATGTTTCCTAACCGCATAATTGGCCCTGATCTAAGCCTAAATCAAAGCCTTTATCTTGGCCCCAATGATACCCTGAACCCCATACATAACGCTGACCATAGCCCTACTCCTAACCTACTCCTTAACCTTAATCATCAACGTAACCCTTACCCTACTCGTAGTCCAAACCTAATTTTCCCGGAATTTGGCGCATTGTTACTTCTATTGCGGGCGTTTCCTGTTCTCGTGTACTTTTTAGGAAGCCCCATAAGTCATTCTTATGCAGTAGTTTTTTAGTTAGTTACGCAAAAAACAGAAACAAATAATTTGCTGCGCGCTTCCGTTGAAACAGTGACAGCGACTGGCTTAAACTGGCGTGGCATTTTGTCCGCCATGTATGACGGGAGAAAGAATTTCTTATGGGGAGGGGGGTTAGACTGCTGATAGTTTAGCTTACCGTTAATATATTTAAGACACACCAGAATGTTCACTTTCGAATGCGCGTTTTCCTTGGCATCTGCAACAATCACGCTCGGAATTGCTTGATTTAAAAAATGTTTGCAATTATTGGATACTTCAGAGCCATGCAAGGCTCATTCAAATGGCATCCTATCTGTCCTAACGAAGAATACAACATACATTCAATTGACCCAAAAACTTCAAAGTCCTATATGTTATCTGCGTAATTTGACTGAGCTTTTATCTAAGAAGTGTGTTCCAAGTGAGGAAAATATTACGTTGCCGCAAGCCATAAGTGGTTGGACATTATAACAGACGGTCAGTGCTTGTTTGTGATCAGTATCCCTTATTTCACTTGCAATTACGCTTGGCACATAGAACCGATGTGTGTTTTCCAAGAAAACTTTTGGTACGCCATTCATTTATGAGCCAGCAATTTATTACATTTCATTTGCATCTCCTATAATTAATAGCTGTGTCAAGGTGCTTTTTTATCGATTTTTTTATTGCATGCCCGCGCGGTTTAACTATCTGCGCGAGGAAATGCGCGGAAATGCAGTGAAGGACGAACAACTCATAATAGAGGTGCCATTTTTAGATGTTAATTCAGTCCAACAACACGACAATCCCTTTCTTTAGCATATCACGTTCTACTCCGTCAGTCAAGCTAGTGACACGGGTCATGGTAGAGATAAGGGGTAGGAATACTGAGGGCAAACAAAGATAATCCGAGACAAATCCTCACCCAGGAAGCAAACTGACGATCGACATAACCGAACAGCCGCCCTTTGACTAACCAATCAGGCAAGTCCGCATCACACCAATAAGTTGGAAACAGGCTGTTAAAACAAAAACATGAAAAAGAAAGCAATCAGGACAATTTAAATCACCTTGTTTAAAACTATGTTCAAGTTTTCTGTCTGTTACGAACTTCGAGAGTGCATAATAGATCCAAATGTTTGAGGCACCGAAAAGTGAATAGATCTGTTGTGTAGGACTCCTCTCCTTCTTGCGCACTGAACGCTCAAATCACCAATGCCGTTGAATTTCGTATAGAAAACTAGAATCGTCACGCAAATGGCCGACAGTCGTTCTTAAGATATTCCATATCTTTGTTGGAGGTGCAGATGCGTCAAGGTTATTCAACTTGCATACAAGCGGTTCTAGACGCGTCCATTTTTACGAAAGAATGGGATCGAATGGGACAGGTTCGACCGTCGCTATCAAACACACGCAATTGAGGATGTTTACATTATGCCCCGCTTGAATTATTTTGTAGCCATAGAGCAGCAACGGTACTTTGCGTGGGAATCCAATTTGTTGTAAAGGCGGATTTCCCTCACTTTCGGCCTCACTCTGTCTCTCATGCGTCAGGTGACTCACCCAGACTGTCAGAAAACTGAGGGTAGAATTGAGCAGGGTAGCGGACACTTTCGTGTGGCGTGAGTTACGCCAATTGCTGTGCCCGGTACCAGGCCACACAGACGGCCATTCCCGCCGAAGGGGTTACATATGTTCTGACACGTGGCGTTTCGCCAACCACATTAGTGCGCATGGCATGCTTTCCGCAGGAGAAAGACATAGCGTGGTCGTCGTGAGTATTAGTGGTCCATTTTTGGCCGAGATGTGCATGTGTGTACTTGTGTTTGTCATTTAGCTGTATGTTTTGTTTGAAATTGCATTCCCTACATACAACAATTTGTCCACAACTGCGAGGTGAGTGCCGCTGACACTTACGGGGTATAACGTAGTCAGGAATATAATGCCGGTTGGTAAATGACCAGTTTATTTTCTGTGTTGAGGATTGGACCGAAGTTGGCGTAAATGGGACGAGGGGGCCCTCATTATATTGTATGTCCTACTCTGCATCGTGGGAGTTAGAGTAAGCCTAAAACCGCCGCCTAAGACACCTTAATGACAGTTTGGCCGTAGGTTTCGATAAGGTTGTGGGATACGAAGTAGTCCGGCCGGATACTAGAAGATGGAGGTATTCCAACGGTTATAAACTAGTAGATAAGGCGTGGAAGGCCAGAGTGTTATGGATAATTTACTAAAATACAGAAAGAGTAGAATGTGAGCAATAGGTAAATGACTTCCAGGTGAGTGCAGTCCAGCCGTGAGCGGGCTGGAGTCCAGAGTCGCATTAAGGTCCTTTGTGAACTGGCCTTGGGAAGTGGTTGACCAGTAAGGCCAGACAAGTCCGTGACCTTGACTGGAGCTTTGAAACCGTCTGGCGCGCGCGTGCTGGTGGACATGAGAACCAGACATGCGGGACATGTATGGGTTAGAATACAAGGTCGCTACAAGGTCGGCCGCGAGCCTCAAAGCATGGCAGCGCAGGGAGGATGACTTACGTGTGAATAAGATTATAGCGGAATTAGGCTTGCGATTAATCTACCGCACTCTCTCTTCCTCATCCACTTCAGGCGGGTATCACTGCCAAGTCCCGAAGACCAATAGCGGGAAAGGGGGCAGGTGGCTGGCGGAGCCAGAGCCGCTTCTAAGCATGATGCCGCATCCGAAAGGCCATAAGTTCTGCTACAACCCTTCGTTCGGCCGTTGCTCTCAACTATGTCCACAACGAGCTTCAGCAAGCTGAAAGCAGATGTGGTGACTATGGCTTGATTATAGTGGAGGTAGCCTCACCAGATCTACCCCACTCTCTGACCACTCCCACATCTGAACCTGATGTCAAGACAAACGTCGGGAAAACCGGAGATGAGGGTAGGAGGGGGCGCAGGCTGTGTGCGCGAAGACACATCCATTTGCTAGGTAGGTTCCCGCATGCGCGGCAGCACTGTATAGGCCACATTAAGAATGAGTCACTGCAGCTTGACTCTCAGTCCGCCAGTCAGCCACTCTACACAACAGGACACACTAGACTGACTGCGCGGACCGAGTTACCCCGTCCGTTGGCAACCCGATAGCTTCCTTGTGGCAAGACCGAAATTTAGAGGGTTAAACTGCATATCTTTATAAGGATTCCTTAAGTCTAATGCATTTATTTGCATTCTGACCATGTGAATGAAGGAGGTTTTTGCTGAAGATTTTGGAATATTACTTTTAAAATGAAAGCGTATTCCCTCCCTCTATTTTTCGCTATCTCTAACAGATAAAAGGCACTTCAGAGGTATGAGACACATTCACAAACGACAAAAAGAATCCGAAGAAGAAGATATGATCACTGGAACAAGGACTTTATTTTCCTGACGTTTGGGATTCCGACGGGAATCCTTAGTCATAGGTAATCGCAAACAGGTCTGAGACATGCGCAGATAAGGGGTCAATATTTTGCGTCTCGCTAACTCTGTATTAACTGGAGGTCTTTTAGAAACACACTTCGGTAGCACATTTTTATCGAGACACCTGTGCAGGCATCTGATCTGCGCATAAGTAGATGACTCTCGAAGTGCAAAATACAAACGCATACAAATAATGCCGGTTTTGCCTATTTTGATAAAGACTCAGCAATTTCTGGTTTACACTTCACGGCACTGCATTGAGGAATCCAAATAGAACGCAAGGGCACTTTATTGTGACCACAAGGCAAAGTGTGCGATATACTCAGATGTAGTGACTAGCTCAACACGAAGTGCGGGGTTATAGCGAAAGTAGACTTGCGGAAAATCTACCCCACTCTCTGACCACTCCCACATCTGAACCTGATGTCAAGAGAAACGTCGGGAAAACCGGAGATGGGGGGAGGAGGGGGCGCAGGCTGTGTGCGCGAAGACACATCCATTTGCTAGGGAGGTTCCCGCATGCGCGCCAGTCACTCCACGACAGTTCGACCGTCGCTCTCGACGATGTCCACCACGAGCTGAAGCAACATGGTGACTGCGGCTGGATTACAATGGAAGTAGACTCACCGGATCTACTCCACTCTCTGACCACTCCCACATTTGAACCCGATGTGAAGACAAAAAACAGGAAGACCGGAGATGGGGGAGAGCGTAGGCAGTGTGCGCGAAAAGCATCCCAACACGTGCAAAACCTTGCTAGGTAGGCTCCCACGTGGGAGCGCCATAAAATTCACGGTAAAAGGAGCGATTGCAGCCTGACTCTCAGCCTACAGTAAACCTCTCCACACAGCAGGACACACTGGGCCGACTGCGTTGTCCGAGTATTCCCGTCAGTTGTCAATCCTCCAAGCCACGGCCTTTAGCAGACCGTGATGTCATAAAACACATCAGATTCTTTTTAGTGAGGAAGGAAATGCGCTGAGGGTCAACTTCCCTCTCTCCCCAACCGCCGGCACAGGCCACCACCTAGCTGATTGGTCACCTGAGGTGGAATGGGCACATTTGTTGAAGGTGCCGGCGGAACCGTGTGCGCACGCCACTGCATGACCCCTAGCACACACACCAAGATACACCTAACCAGGAGATTAGAAGGAGCCGGTGCACCCTGACTCCCAATGACACTCTACAGTGTGACGGACATAAAAGCAGTGGCTATTTCAGTCATGTACCACCTAAATAGTGAGTGCATCCAAGGTTCAGTATAGTCATGGCCGAGTCCCACTTTCAAGGAGAATGGAAAAGGTACAAGTAGGGGCCGTGTGTTTGATACAGAAACTCGGTAGTGCTCAGAGCCCACAACGTGCGACCGGCCACGGACCTGCGCTTGTGTCTGTGCATAAGGTTGACGTGGGCATGAGAGTCAGATAGCATTATCATGGTGGGTTGATTGGGTGACTGTGGCATTTGTGGGCGCCCGTGATTGGTTGTTCTAGAAGTTACGTGTACGCATGCTTCGGTCGGCCGAGTGAAGGGGCTTATAACGAGGATATTGGCCTGGGTCTGGGAATGGGAATGAAGAGTGACTCGCCGGCTCGGCGCATTTTCCTCCTTATGAACAATCCGACGCACCTGAAGATATCACTGTGCGCTAAAAGCCGTTGTTTGGAAGAAAGCCAACTGACGGGAAAGCGCAGACCTCGCTTTCCGCCCAGTGTGTGTTTGTGTGCAGTGGCTGAATGGCGCGCTGAGAGCCAGGGTGCAAATGCTCGTTCCCAGTGTGGCCTCTACGGCACTCCCACTCAGCGGGATTCGAGCGCAGTGTGAGGAAGACAGCTCCGGCCGCGCCAGCCACCTGCGCTTTCTCCCGCCTCCGGTATTCTTGACTTGGCCATGACATCGAGACCAGTAGAATGAGAAAAGATAGAGTGCAAGTCTAATATGATTTAAACTAATCCACGCGCGAATCACCGCCTCTGCACCATAGCGTTGTGGAGCACACGGTGGACCTCGTCGGATACGACGTTCGAACTGCCGTACGCTCTCACTCTTTCAAAAACATGACGAAAGACCATCAGCAGAGGCCTTGATATTCCCTCTTATCCTGGTCCAAGAGACCTTGCCAGAGAATTATGTCTTTCCAGTAACCATTACTCGAACCACCACGCATGCAAGTCTTGGGTTCGCATTCAGAATTTTCACCCTTCAGCCCCTCCCTCCTGTGATGTCTGGACAAGGCTTTCGCGCAAGGTTTTTACCCATTGTTTATTCTGAGTGGCTACCTTTCAACCACCTTTCAACCACCATAAAGCCCCCTTAGGTAACATGATTCAGACACGAAACAGTTCCTTCAACCTGAACGCACCTCTTGCTTACGGCCAGCCCTCTCTTTGTCTATACAACATTCTGCCTACAAACTACCTTCTGTTTTGAATGCATAACTTCTTTCCCCTAAGTGAACTTGACGAGAGAAGCTTTGGCATATCACCTATTATGATCGCAACAGGCCCTCTGTTTACACTAGCCGATGCATCATCCATTGTGATCGAACGGAGACGAGCTGAAAACTGCTCACCCAACGGGCACACCTATCGCAGGGGGTTAAGTGAGTCTAACCGTGCAACTGCGATCTTCAGACCATGGTTACTTAGTGCTGAGGAGAGAAGTCTTTAAAGGCCAGAGTAGATGGAAGAGTTCATTGTGTACACAACGGAAGATGAGAATAGATTGACTTGGGAGAGATACGTCCGATCAGTAGGTTGACCGGGCCAAGGTGAGGTCTTAGAGTAGTCGGGCCAGAGGACAGATAGAGGGAGATCTTTCATTGGGTAGGTCGGCCTGAGATGTTGGGCAGAGAGGCAACTTGCGTCGGGCGCGCGTGCAAGCTCCTCATTCGTCGCCTCATAGATGCGAGAACTATGATTGGCTGATCGAGACGTCGAGAAAGCACATCGGTGAGTGCTTGGGAAAATGCACTTCGACGCGAGCTAATCAGACAGGCATGACCCGCTACAGTACTCCCCCCGGAGACCGTAACGAGGAAACTGAAAGAATCCGAGTGGAGGAAGAAAAGTTAGGTTAGATGTGAGCGAACCGTACTAAGATGAGGTTACGAGAGGCGGGTTAATGCCGCCAGTGCCGCTTGGGAGGAGGAAAGGTCATCTCGCGTCCGCGTGGGCAACTGGGTCTGCGGTAGGAGGAAATTTGTCGACTACGCGTGCATTGGCATGTCGTAGGAGATTGGGCATCTCAACTACGTGGGAGGGAGCCTGGTTGGCTGGGTTGAACTTCAACAGCAAATCAGTATGCCGTTTCAGTATGAGTTGAACCAGAAGAATCGTTGGCAGTAGAAGGAAGGGTGGAGATTGAGAAGGAGATCTGGGTGCTGACACTCATAAGGGGGCATCTATGTTGGATTGGGAAGTAACCATGACCTGGGCTGAATGGGCAATCGGCAGTAAGTCGCGAATGCCAATAACCAAATACGTATGGACATGTCCATAAATCGCCAAATACGCAGGGAACTGCGTTGGGACAGGTCGGGAAGTCGGCAACTACGCAGGGAAGGCAGGCCACATCAGAAATTGTGAGCGGTTGAAGATCTCGACCTCGCTTCACGACAGGATGTCGGTGCAGAAAGTCTCCATATCGCGGTCACATCAGATGACACAGGAGAAATTCAATTGAAGGCGAGGGAGGTTTGATGATGATTGAGCTCAGTCAGATCAGAAGTTGAGTGTTCATCTCACGTCGGAAAGTCACCAATATCGCAGGGGGTTAAGTGATTGGGTAGGTCGGCCTGGAGATTTTGGGCAGAGAGGCAACTTGCGTCGGGCACGCGTGCAAGCTCCTCATTCGTCGCCTCATAGATGCGAGGACTATGATTGGCTGATCGAGACGTTGAAAAAGCACATCGGTGAGCGTTTGGGAAAGTGCACTTCGACGCGAGCTAGTCAGGCAGGCACGACCCGCTACAGACCGACGAGCAGCGAGGCCGAGCAGCCAACGTTCAGCCTCAACCACCCTCCAATAGGCAGGATCGCTCCATAGACAGGTTTGTAGTGGCCCTAGCCGCCACTTGGAACCCAAGACCAGCCGCAGACGCATGACTCCTCTAGCCTGCCTGTGTGCCCACCGCCTCTTGGAGCTAGGCGCTATCTGTCATTTGCCCATGCTGTCATCGGTCCACGCTGTCATTGGCCCACGTTAGTCTAGACATCAGCAGCCTCATTGGCCCCCTGGACAAAGCATTCGCCAGCGATTCCTGATGCTCTAGTCACTCCGGAGCCCACCCGAATAGGGAACGGACGCAATACTTCGCGGGTCAACATTCTTTCCATCTATTGTCCGTTCCATTGTGTACACAATAAACTCTTCCTTCTACTCTGGCCTTCCCAAGACTTCTCATATCTCCTAAGGAACCGGGCCTCGAAGATTGTAGGCGTTAGGGTTAATCGTCTTAGCCTTAACACCTATAGGTTATTAAACAATGCAGGCCATAGCTGCAAGTATTGCATCGATAACCAGTGGTAACCAGTAGTCACGGCAACTCTTTGTTGTGCACTTGGTTAAATAACCAACTGGTTGGAATGTGTTTAGTCTTGTGACGGTGGAAGTCAACTGTGAAATGAAGTGCACCCACCCCGCTAGGAATCACGTGACCACGGAGTGTGAGCGGCCGGAACATGCGCCTATGCGGCCCCCAGGCTCATCAAACGCTGGCGCTCACGAAACCCGCAATCACTCGATCAACTCGTTAAGCGGATGCCGACGGACGCTCACGTGCAGTCACGGCTATAACGTCCTAGCGGACAGATGCGCATGCAGCCGACCGCGCGTCAGGGGCTCTGATTGTTATCAAGGTGCTGTACAGGCCGACGTGAAGATGGCAATTATGGCCCAGCCCATGCGGCTACGCCACACGTCGGAGGGAGGGGGGGTTGAGGCTGGTCCGCTTCTGTCTGACCGTCGGGGGGGGGGTAGGTAGTTTTCGGTTCGTTGTTGATTGATCAGAATAGAGGATGCTTCGGCTTGTTTAAGCAGACATCTTGTGGTCCCCTACTGACCTCTTTCTCCAGTTCCTTCAAAACGGAATTGGGTCAGAAGTATTGTAACGTTCTGAGTACACTGACTACTAAGCCGCTACATATATACAGTTCCAATAATTGCGGTGCGTTAGATCATACTTGTTAAAAAAATAATTCGCCTACACAGAAGCTGGCTGCTGTTAATCCGTTATTCCGTGTTTTAAACGGTCCTTTTGTTTCATTTTTCCGCGCCCTCTTATCCGAGCCGAGGAGGACACTAGCAGATTTGCTGCGGTCTCTGGTTCCCTCTTCCTCTCTTTCTTCTTGCCACATGTTTAATTTGGTGTATTTTTTCAAATAGGGGTATTGGTAGAGTTGAATTATTACTTTGATCCACCTGTGAAAAAATCGACGGCCTTGGTGGGGGTGTGAACCCACGATAGCAAGAGGAAAATTTCGATGCAGCCAATGCTCTAACCATATGATTTAAGAGGCTCCACTAGGAGCCATGGGTCAACTGCTCCTCCAAATCTACTGCAGTCGCCCCCAGTCCCCCAATTGTGTCACAGTAAGCTGACTGCCCAAAGAGCACTTTCCAAGCGATCAGTCTAGAAGTCATCAGATGACGCAGGTGTGATTCAGGTCATGGCTGCCGATAGGGCCTCATAGCTCTGGCGGTTAGACCAATGGCTGTACTCGAGCCTAGCCGTCAAGTCGAGGAGTCGGAAACCACCGAGGACGTAGAGTATTTCATAATTGGGTCAAATGAATTACTCAACTCTACCGAAATGCCCCCTTTTGATTAAGAGTGTCTACTAGTTATCTGGTAGACTCTAGACTGCTATTATAGGCAGATAGCATTGTCGGCAACGACAATGGAGGCTAGAATGGCCATTTCTGGCTTATTCGCCGTCTACTCAACGAGTGTCAATAGCCGTTGACTTGAACCGGCTAGACAACGAGATCGTAGCTCAATGGTTAGGGTGTTTGACTCTGAGTAAGAAGTTCGCGAGTTCGAGGCTCGAGTGAGACACCACTTGGGTCTGGATATGACTGGCTGACGACGGCTAATAAGCCAGAAATGGCCATGCCAGTCTCCTTAGTCTTTGCCGGCAGTATTGTCTGTCTATACTACCAGCTACAAGAGCTGCCAGAGCCTCTGACGAAACCTAAGGTGAGCGGGATGGATGAGTCCCGTTGGCGGTCAGGCGAAAGTTCATCAACGAGTGGCTAGTTTTATTGCTTAGGAAATCCTGCTTGAGTAGTCAGCTGGCTCTGTCAGATCACATACGATGCAGATGGCTAAACGGGTAACTTGACCCAAGCGTGATTAAACTAACGTCTCCCGTTGGGGGCCTCGTGACTCGGGTGGTGAAAGCGTTGACTGTACTGAAACCTTTCCCCCTGCTGTTTGTACCCCACTGAGGCCGTCGGGGTTTTCACAGTAGAGTCAAATAAATTGTGTTTGTTAGGACGGACCTAACGAACAGTCTTAGCAAGCGGTTAGCTTGCAAGCGCTAGCCGCTATCGATCGGCCTATCCGAGGTGAACACAGACTTGCAGTCAATCAATCGATAATTTAAAAATTCAAGCTACAGCCAGCCGTTGAGTCATCAGCCAATCTTGCCAGTAGCAAAGTCAGGACAGAAGCTGATTGGCTCGATGGACATGGTCTACACGCGTTTGCTGCTCTAAATATGTTGTACCTATTTTACTCAAAGACGTCTGCTTTCACTCACATCTTGTCGTGTTCTTCCTTGGGGGTTCACACAAGACGAACTTAGGCGGTGAAATATCGGCCTCGGCTACCGTTTCAACGATATTTGCCTCTGTTTTGTCGGATAGGTGCAGTAGTTTGTCGTCAAACGGCAGGATCTACTCTCATTTCTCAGCTGTAAAGCAGTTGGATTGAATTCTGAGCTCATGTAAGCTGGCATTTCCAAAAACAGTCTTTACGCCCATGGGCACTGGAAGGACTGTGAAGGCGGCATTGTGTGCATGCGTGTGTGCGCGGTTCCGTGCCGCAGCTTGTACCCCATAGATTCCGCTGCAGTGTGACGATTTGGTGTGTACACGCGCACATACGAACAGTTACTTTGCAACGTTTCTTCAGGCGGTCGCTGGTGGACTACTGTACCGCGTCCTGTGACTGGCTTGCCCCCCCTCTCTTTCTGCCCCGGCGCGAAGACCTTTGTGACCAAGCAAACAGAAGGCTTCGCGTTTTAACACACAAATCTTGGAAGTAGACCGGTTTGCAGTCTGCTCTTTCTTTGAGGGGCTGGGGGAGGGCCTATTTGGCTCGGTTTGTATGTTGACTCATCTCTCCATCGCAGGAAGTGAATTATATCCTCTCCTATTTGCACCTACGTGACTGTAGGCTAGAATGTTCGTGCTGACGCTGTTGGCTCTTTTCATTCCTTCGCATATGCGTCTCGGGCACTGTATGCTACGTTTTCGTTATTTTTGCTATGTAGCAATGGGGTGTTTTTGATGAGCCATCAGGAAATTTGTTAATGCTTATAACTTTGGCGGTCCCCGTCTGTTTTAAATTCATACTGGGGAAAAATGCTTCTGGAAAATCAGCTATCCCAAGAAATTTAATTTGAAAAAAACGCTCTTTCGAACAACAAGGTAAATTTATTCAGGAAACTTTCGAGACTCGTTCCACAGCTCTTCTTCAGACTAGAGGGGATGTGCTACGAATAATTAACAGTTCAAACCTGCAGAAAATATCAATAGTCATATGGAGTGAACACGGATTGGTAGCTGAGGTTTATGTCAGTCTGCATTGATCGGCCCTCACCTCCTCCATCGTTCTTTGAGATGTTTATTAATGCCAACTTACCCTATGTGTCGGTTGATGCAGGAATAAAAAGGGTGCATGGCCTAAAGAAATTCTCGGTCTTTTTTGGAATAGCAAACTCCGACGACGCGTGCTTTGTCCCATTTCGAGAACTTCTTGAAGCCATGCACGCCCATTATTCATGCATCAACCGATACATAGAGTATGATGGCATTTACAAACATCGCAAAGAAAGATGTAGGAGATGAGGGCCGATCAATACGGACTGACATAAACCACAGCTCCCAATCAGCGCTCACTCCAAATGACTATTGAGTTTTTCTGCAAGTTTTAACTTTTAATTGTTCGTTGTAAATTCTCTCTAGTCTGAAGACGAGCTGTGGAACCAGTCTCGAAAGTTTACTGATTAAATGTACCTTGTTGTTCCAAAGAGCACCTTTTCGTCAAAAATGTTGTTTTTCTCAGATTGGTAAGGTTTTACCCCTATTCTCACAACGTATATAGCTGGAGGGTTGTTGAATTACACTTTTCCCTCTTCATAAGACTAGTTTTTCGAGTTTGTCGTCTCGGCCTTTGAATAGTGTTCCGTAGGCGGAGAGACTAATATATATTTTTGTGGTTGTCTTTTGCATGTAATGAGGCTACTGTTGACCTCCCCTTATTCTCAAATGAAAGCTCGTTTTCGTGATGCCTTTGACCAAACACTTACCTTAAGAAATGTGCAGCTATTAATAAAAACCATATCAACCGCCCACTCCTAAAGATCTTTGTACAATTTTGAACCTGGCCGTGGCATGTACGCTGTGTCGTTTCCTGTTCCATCGATGTGAGTTTTGTACCAATACAACGGAGACGAAAACTGGTGCAGACGCTCTATTGGAATACTACATGTAGCAATTGCCTGCCTAAAAGCAACTTTACTTTAAAGAGTCCATCCAACAGTACAGCACCACCTTCCCCCGTCCAAACTTGCTGAACAGTAGGTTCTGAAAGAGCCCACTTTGATTTAATTAGCCTTTCAGTGTAACAACGTTTCAAAAGCCATCCAGCGACAGGTGTGATGTACCACGATGCAGCCAAACTTATATTCATCAGCCCTACTAAAATTGTTCAAAATAAACGTGCAAAGAATACCTTGCCATTGCACACCAACCCAAATTGTTTTTTATCAAGCCATGCGCATTAGCAGACGTACGTCAGTACCTTGGGTGAATGCAAAGGCATCTGGTAGCCAGGGCAGTTGAGTCTCTGCTTAAATGACTTTTAAAAGAGGAAAACAAAATAACCCACTCTTCTAGCACGAAACATCTCCTGGATAGCGTTCCCCTGATGACACCAGAATAGTCTTCGGCGAATTTGTTTGCGTATGGACAAATCGGACCTTACGCTACTTGGAAACCGCGTAGATAGAAAGGGACAGCTCTGCCCTGTGCAAAAAGTTGGATCCTGCTGTCAAACTCAAATTACCAGGACAATATCCAGGCTTTAGGTTAACTCATCTCCCCCTGCTGCGAGTTAAATTTTCCCCTTTTGTTTCTCTATGTTGCGGTTTGAAGTTAGCCTTTTCATTGATTATGTTCTGTACAGTTAACAATGGTCGTGACGTTGTGTATCGATTTTTTGCAAATTTAAATTACTGTGGGCTTCTTATTCATTATGTTAGGCAATTGATAAACCCTCAAGAAAGTTTTAAGTCCCTATAAATGCTGCTATGTACGCCTGTTTTCCATTTATTTCTCGGCGCGCGGGTCTCTGAGTTTCTGGCTCGTTATATAATGGTAATTCCCACCGATCTCTGAACTTGGGGCAGATGCCCCAACCTGCTCACAATTGCTAAGTCTCACTTAAGCAATTTCATAGATGCAGTGACTAAGTGTGCTCCATGACCACCCTCGCCCTATGGGCAGAAAGGGATGTAGAGACGAAGAATTTACTGAAATACATCAGCAGCAAAAGAGATTTACACGAAAAATTGCCATGATAGAATCAAAAACAAAAGCTTTTGCAAAGACGTGTTAGACCTCATTAGCTGAAAATCCTAATTCAGAACGGCCGCAGTGTAGACAATCATCAAGTTTGAAGGATCAAATACATAATTTATGATGCCAAGAAACACAATAAGTATGCATAAGTCTAGGAAATCTACCGACAACGATGATCCACATGATCCTTTATACAGGAAAGGAGCACGGGAACTGCCTGCCAGAATTATGTGAAGGGTTAAGGTTTGGGTTCATTGTAACTGTTGGGTTTAGATTTAGGGTAGGGATAGGGGTTGATATTAAGATTATGGTTCAGTTTTACCGTTCGGTAAGTGTTAGGGCAAGGGCATATTAACCCCTCCGGAAACTTATTGAAAGACTTCTTTCTTTAAGTGGATGGGAAGTTCCTGCTCCCGTATTCTGTTTAGGCGGCCATACAAGTCACCCTTACCGTTTCCGTTAAGAATGACTTATGTGGCCCCCTTAAAAAGACACGGGCCAGGAACTGCCAGCAACACGGGTTTGTTGGCGCCAAATTTAAGGGAAGATAAGGCTTGGGTTAATTTAAGGGTTATGTTTAACGTAAGCGTTAAGGCAGGCAGTAAGTTAGCGTGAGTGTTATAGGTAGGGTAATAGTTAAGATTAGGGTCAAAATATAGGTTTACGTTGGGGCTATTGCTAGAATTAGGAGGCAACAGTAGTTTAAGTAGTGCACCTCCTGTACCTCTATTTCCAGCACTTTTTCCTATGGAAATGGCAGTTATAGGGTGTTTTGGGTGGAGAATTAGGACAGGAAGTGGAATACACTTAAATAACTGCTATATGCATTTCTATTTTACTATACTTCGAAATGTTGTTGATTTATATCTGTAGATTTTCTTAATCTGTGTAATCGTTTAGCATGTTGCGGAAAAACCCGATGATCAAATTGTAGGTTTCCTGAAATTCCTGAAAAAAAATAGAAATGGTGGTTAGGAGATCGTCTACCTCAACTTACCTGAGGTCCAACTTACCGTTCTGGGGTTATATTAGTAAAGTCCACGGCGCAGAGCGTCGCGCACACCTTCAATTTACATGAGAAGCAACTTACTCCCTGCTGCCATAGGAAACAAATTCATCTACATTTTTCCACTTTCCACTTACTTCTACAACTTTTCTCCCCTGCCTATCCTATTTCATCGCCCCCAAAACCCCTATAACCACCTTTTCCGTAAAAAAAAGTTCTGGGCCTAGGGATATATGAGGTGCACTTCTTAAGCTACGTTTGCCGCTTAGGAAACAGGAATATTTACCCACCCTGTAATTATGCGCATGGCCGCCCCTAGTACTTTGGTGGAACGTTCCTGTTCCCTTCACCGGACCAAATAAGTCAGCCTTAAGTTTTTCAGCAATGTACAAGGCAAGATGTCAAACAGCCTGGCTCCTTGTGCTCACGCCAAACATGTGGTAAACCATACTTTGTGTGTGCATTGTTTGTACTTGCAGGCTCTGCCTTGCTGGTACTCGCCTGGCAAGTATCCACGCCGACTGGCATCATCTCTACGACACGCACGCTGTGGACATGCCTGCTCGAGCCAACAAAGTGCAGGCACACCCAGAGTGCAGCGGCTCAAGCCGGTCGATAAATCATCTGCGGTACGCGACAGTGATGGATGCCTTTCTTCTAACCGCACTCTCATGAGGCACCCAGTAAGTAATGCGTTCGGTTTTCTTTTGCAAACGGCTTACTTCCTGTACACAACCGACCCAATGTGCTCTCTTGCTTTCTGGTGTGGCTTTATCGTGTGCACGGTCAGAGCTTATCTTGTGAACTTTAAAAGCCACATCTGCAGGCTGGATTAACGCAAAATTCGAAAACCCACACGCGGGGATTAAATCTGCCAGTCATGCAGGTCTGGCGTGACTGGCTGGTTCTTTATTCTGCAAATATTTACGGTGAAAGTTGCCCAAGCATTGTCCGGAGAAAGACAGCTAGGAATAAGGGAGAAGTTAGCTATTTGGGCAGCAATCTTCAACTGCTCTAATCGAATGGAAGGCACTATTTCTGCTCTGCCGTATTTGGCAAAGAAAGCACCCGCGGCTATCCTCTTACACTGTTATGCTCTAAGTCATAAAAGAAGTGAAGCACATGTCACTAATACTGTGGTCACCATGAGGCATAGAGGTGAAGGTCGAGGTTCGCAATGGTCGAACTATGGAGCTCTCGTTTATTTTTAATTCTCGGAGGTTTCGAGGTTTTCAGAAGTTCAGTTGGTTACGTAGCATGAAACTCCTCCGATGCAACATACTTCACAGTCAGGTGTTTTTGAATTTGTAGGTCAGTTATCCGTAGACAGAGCTTCGACCTGTAGGCATTTGAACGTATTGCATTGAGGCAGACACTGTTATTCAATTGAATTATTGAAATCTGTCAACCCCTCCTAATAATTAAGTTATGTGGTAGTCATTTTGGTGGATTCGAGATGTTGCTTAGAAAATCTTGCCTGAGCAGTCAGCTTACAGTATCCGTATTGGTTGATTCCATACGTGCAATGGACTGGACGGGCGAATTGACCCAAGTGGGATTAAACTTATGCCTCTCGGCGTATCTTCATTGCTCAATTGGTAGAGCGTTGGCTGTACTAAAGCCTTGCCTGCTCATGTGGGTTCGAATCCCACCGAAGCGACGATTTTTTTCACAATTAGGTCAATAGAATGATCTAAATCTTTCAACCCACGGAAAAGAAATGGCAAAAAATTAAAGTATTTGTTAAGGATGTTCGGGAGATTCGGTTAATTTAGTTGGCCCACTTGTAAAAAACTCGCAGCATTCAGCGGGATTCGAACCCGCATAGGAGGGAGGCCTTTTACGCAAGCCAACGCTCTACATTTTTGACCTACGAATGTCGCACTTCACACCGTGAGTTTAATCACACTTGGATCAATATTACCCGCCCAAGTTTGCTGCTCGTGTGGAATCCACCAATACGTAACAGCAAGTTGACTGCCCAAGCAGGATTTCCTAAGCAATCATCTAGAATCTACCAGAATGACTACTAGGTTGAATTAATTATTAAGGAGATTTGGCAGATTTGGTTAATTTATTTGACCTGCTCTACTCTACAGTCCGCTGAGTTTGACAATGTCGATCGGTTATCCGTAGACGGCTGGACGGCCGGAACTTCTAGGTATAGGCAGTTGAAGTTATTGCATTAAGGCCTTCGGAGGTATTCACTTTCTTTAACCTCGTATGACTTCATTCAAAAATTGGCTCTGTCTTTATCGTTGAAATTTATCACATGCTGTGGCCGTGCACTGTAGAAAACACCCCTTGTCTCAAAAAGCCCCATCCAAGGAAAAGAAACGGCAAAAAAGTTAAAATATTTTTGTTGGGAGTAAATAACACAAAAAAAGTCAGCACATTTAATGTATTTTCTTATGAGAGCGGACGGTCCTTGCCATGAAATAATTCTCGCAGAAACACATTGAATGTGTAAATATAAGTCCAACTAGAGGGTATTTGATTCTGATTCACCATCCAACCACGAATATCGCTATTAAAAAGGAGCTTAATCACACCACTTTTCTACAGTTAAACTTAATACTTCTGAAATCGCATTTGAAAATTTTAGTCGAATGGCTCTTTTTGGTTGGGCCGCAGTGGTTTTTCACCAATAACACTACGCATATTGCCTTGATTTTTTTCGACTGGTTGGCCACACCCATGCAACTGGCTGACTGGACTTATGCAGGTTTACATGCTGTCTGTTTATCTGATGGGATAACGAGCCACACTTTCTAGGACCTTTCGGCGCCCAGTTTATTTTGATTTATTTTTTTCTGTGCACACTTTCCGTGCACACAGATCCACACGGGTAAAACCCTGTGTACTTTTAAAAGGCTCCAGAAAGTGCCCGGACCAAAGAATGGGCAAGGTCAAGCCCAGAAATGTTCAATGGACTTTGTCAGGCATGTAGTGTGTTCAGGAAAAAGGCAAATACCGGACCTCTTGCAAGTTAAAAGCGTTGAAATACCCAATCTCCGAGATCAGCCCGAAGGAGCTTCAATTTCACAGGTAATGTCTAGATTATAATCGTGGGCGACAGCATCGAAACCAGTTCAATATAACCCTTAAAATGCTTTCCCCATTGTGACCAACAGTCCTTTGAAGGCTTCGGAGCGGTTTTCGATCAGAAAGGCAACGGTATAGGCAAGAACCAAGACATTTTCTGTTATTTCTTTCATCATCCCCGGCAGAGAATTTCAATCGGTCACAAAAACTCGATCGGTACAATCGATTGACACGCGGACATCAGGCGTCAGGCTAGCGGTTAGACACACCCTACACTAGCAAGAGAACAGTCACCACGCTCTGATGTTGGAAGTGAAAAGGCTCCTGAAACGCAGCTAAAATAAAACTTTGACCCAGAAATTGCCTCTTTTTTTTCTACCTCTCCCGGGGATGATGAAAGCCATATGATACATGAACATCAAATTTTTGCGCACATTTTCTGTTCTCCCCCTGCATCAATGATGGTTGCCCTAAAGCTGTGGGAGTATCACTAATTGTAGAATATATATGGTAGCAAAACGACTCTATCCTATAAATACTGCAATTGTCTGCGCCTGAATTACTCCTATCTGATGCTGGCTCTGATTATGGGTCCAATCATAAATCAGAAACATCTAGTGAATAACGTTTTTGTGTCTCAAAGATTGCGTTAAGTTCTTCTTTATTGCTTCCTGGGACTCGCATTTTTGCTCCAATCGATAAATATGATTGAGCTTCGATGCGGATGCCGTTCCCTGGGGAAGGTGAAATAACACTAGGCTCGGAGCTCCAAAAGCGGTCGAAATTACACATATTTGGTTCTTCTGCGCACTCAAACACCCGCTTTTTTACACTATCAAGAAATGAACCAGTAAAATCACTGGTTTTCTGCCTAAGCTGCAAGGAAAGATTGGTGATCTAAAACTCAAAACTCGGCTTGGTTCCCGCGCTCTATAATTACCCCTTTCGGTTTGCTAAGCCTTCGTCCGCCATAATTGTCAGTCACTGCGTTCATCGGTCTTTCTAAAACCCACTGAGGAGACATCACTGCAGCTTCACAAAACACATAATGGTTTGGCTTATTACGTTGTTCAAAACAGGGAGGGCTTACAATCAAATAATTCTCCCAACGCTGACACATTCGGGGAATGACGTGGCAGCCCACATACGGTGAATCAGCAAAAGCAACTAGGAAGTCCTCCTTCCTCGAGCATATTGGAGAGAAGAATGTTGTTGTCAATTGGCAGCTGCGGTCAGGCAGCAATCACACTCACGTGAGCACACTCCACTGTCATTCAACTAACCCCGAGGTTTGTCCGTATCAAAGTTGAAAACAGCGTTTAAAAACTCCTACTTATTCAAGTCTAGGCAGTCTGCTCTGGGCTTCACACAGAAAGCTGCCCCAGGCAGTAATAGATGCGCTTAGTGGAAGTGCAACCAAACGTATTTTGGGCTATGTTAATGTGCTGTTGATTTATTCGTTGGGTGCTTGTGCTGAGTACGAAGAATAAGAATTTTAGGCAAATGAACCTAACCTATTAGGTATTGATTTCTTTTTTCAGACACTGCTTCTATGTCTCTGCTTCAGCATCACGATCCACCTCTGTGCGTTAAGGAGTCTTTCGGATCCGTTTAATATTCTAGCTCACATCCAGATCTTTTGATGGTTAAATCACAAGGTAGTTTAGAAGTAATACCCTTAATGCCAAAGGAGGACCTCAATAACTGATTCTGACTTATTTGTAGGCATAAACTGTACAGATTCAAACCGCTGACTTAGGCGACCTGAAACTGGGACGTAAATCCATATGATCGCTGAGCCAGTTTCTCTTCAAATTCACGTGCTGCTACTGTGATCAAGAATTGAACGTTTTAACGTTGCAAAAATTCCAATCAGAGAATTCAGAAGAGCAACTATCCAGCATGCGTAAGCTTTCTATCCCTCCCCTTTTCCCTGGACTGGTTCCACCCCAAACTCCGTGCCGAGTAACCAGCCCTCTATTATTGATACTTCCCCCCTCCTATTCCTAGGATTCACTTCTGTGATAAGGCGAACATTATTGACCGCATGCACCTCGTTCCTATAGCAATGTACTCACCCGATGGGAATTTATCGAAACCTTACGTGTGCTCATCAACTGCTCTTCTGGATTGAAGGTTAAGTCAGCATTTGGAAAATCCATGCATGTTTTACTTCCTTGTATTTCTATGTTTCATCATATTTTAACAAGGAAAGGAGCGGTAGAGTTTTTTCAACGACGAAACACAGATCAGTTAGGTTTGTGTCGCCACCCACAGGAAACCACTACCCGGGGGATTGCATTGTCTTGTCGTACGCCGGCACAGTTGCAGGTGCGTTGTTATTTGGCCTGGCGCTAAAATCCAGGGTATTTCCTTGTCACCTTGAGGGTCGAAATCAGAGGTAAAAAACCAAATCAGAAACACAAGAACATTTTCAAGTAGCTTTGGTAGCCGCATAAAGGTTACCAGCATAAAAGCCACATAAGATGACGTATAAGCTGTCTGGTAGGCATGAGGGCCTGCCACTAGGGTTCAGTTCAGTTCAGTTTTATTAGGGAAATATAGGTAAATACCTTTGAACTCCCTCTTTGTGCATAGCTATCACGCAGAACATGTGGCCTTGCCAGTAATGGAACTGCGGTAGGGGGGCAGACAGTAAAAAAACTACATGGGCATCATTAATAAGTTTAGTTTTGAATGCCATTTGTGGGATTGTAAGGAGAAAAACTGTCGCCTGTGGGAGATGGGCGAAGCGAACATTTAAATCGGATGTCCTGCTGCTGAAAGTGTTCGGATCATGTCAGGAGGAGGCCATCGGGGTTGTTCAATATCCTAATGGTCACACGGGGAGATGACTGCGGTGGTCATGGTGTCGGAGATGCACCCATCGTATGCTTTGTAGGATGAAACTTGCAATCAGTCATTTTAAACAAACATATTACTGAAAAGTAGCGAGCAGGGTGATGTACTTCTTACAACAAAACAAATTCAAAAGTGAACGCAGATGATATGACCTCTGAAAGTTTGCTATCCAGCCAACGAGTAGTCCAACTACGGAACTCGCTGCCAAATGAGAGC
This sequence comes from Ligula intestinalis, assembly GCA_036362985.1. NCBI lineage: Eukaryota > Metazoa > Platyhelminthes > Cestoda > Diphyllobothriidea > Diphyllobothriidae > Ligula > Ligula intestinalis. Next base: position 19,970,346 of record JAYGXS010000004.1, on the reverse strand, counting down.
AGAATGACTCACGTCATGTTGTTGGTCTTTCTTCACCAAAACATGCATATATCATACAAAGCTGGACTTAAGGATCAGTTCACCTTAAGTTATTGGAGTTAATAAGAAAGAATCCTGCTGACGATAGTTTCCCTTGAACATAAATGACCTTGTTTTTATTCTGTCTGTTTGCAGTTAATCAATTGTATAAATTTTACTGTCAGAGACCCGATCATTAGGATCTGATTTCTGTGCAACGAACAGAAGAATTAGCCCAGTTGAAATTGACGCCAACTTCGAGGACCTGAACTCTGAACTGTTGGCGTTACTACTCAGATCCTTGTGACGAGATTTGCTGAATAATAATTTGGTGGATAGGAAAACAGCACTATCCCTATAACCCAGAGGTTCACATGTTTCTAAAGTTTATGAATTACCTTCAACAGATAAAAAGAATATAGCCCTAAGACCGATTCTATCTACGTATAGTTCACATTTTCAAAGATTAGTGCAGTGGCTAGCGAGAAAATAAGAGCACTTCTGACATCGATTTTCAACCTTAACCTAAAAGACAGTTTTTATTTAACTGAAGAAATCAGGCCTCAAACGATTTCTGACAAATACATGATATCCTTGGGCGTAGAGTCATTAATTACCAACGTACTATGGCATAAAAACAGCCATCATTGGTACTTATGCTTCTGAAATGCACTAGTCTCCTGAATTATTACGAGGGATTAAACTGATTTACAAAGCACGTCCAATTTCTATCGAATGGCCACTTAAATAAACAGATCAAAGAAAGAGTAACGGGACGTCCACTTCGTCGGAACTTTGCCGACATCTCTATGGGCCATCTAGAAGAATAAGTTTCTTCACTATTGAACATGATAACACTCTACAGAGGATGTGTGGATGATGTCTTCGCGACTGTGGCTGACATTAAGAAAGCCGAATATCTACCGCCTACCATGAATAAGTGGCGTACCAAAGTTACCTTCACGATTAAAAAGGAACGGGATGACCAGCTTTGCGTTTTAAACGCTCAAATATTTAGACAAGAAGATGGCTCCATAACACGACCTGTTTACCATAATACATAGGAAGGGCAGTACTTACATTAGCAGGGTTTTGTTTCCATACAAAGAAAACTTACTTTGGTATGCACTCTTTTCCGAAGGGCAATGGACGTTTCTTCTATTGGATGCAGTAATAACCTGCCTCAAGGCAATTTAATTTAAGTTGAGATATCCAACAAGTTTCAACCACAAATACAGCAACCCTCAAGGGCAAAAAACTGACGGAACGGTCAGTTCCAAAAAAGCCAGTTTTTATATATACTACCTCTTTAAAAGGGAAAAATTTTGAAATATTATTAAGTGACGCCTGCATTGTATCATTGAAAGGTATAAGATGCGACTGAACTCATATTTTGCAGTCCTAAAAAGCTTTTATCAATTCAATGCGTAAAGGATGCCTGGCTTATGCATGCCATTTCAAACGCTGTCTATGAATTTACATGCACTTGTGGATGCAAGTACACTGAGCGAATGCAACGGCAACTGGCAGTTACATCTATAGATTAACTGTCTAGATGGCTATTAAAACAAGAAAACAGACATTTGCGTTCACCTATAACTAAGCATTTGCTTGATAGGTATCTGGCTGTGGACCCCAAAACATCCTTCAGAGAACTTTTTCAGACACGAAAATCTCCTACATTGCGTTATCGGGAGGCGGCTTGTGTACGGCGGGAAACCCGATTTAGTTAAACAGTCTAGATTGACACATTTCTCCCCCTCCTTTGGGTTTAAGGTTTTTCCCATTTTTGGTTCCCAAAGGACGTTTAAATTGCTCACTCTAAGGATAAGCCTACGTGGCTTTATACCACGAGCTGGCTGTTTTTCCATCGATTTTTTCTGCATGGATTCAAATCGTTTTATTATCTCATGCGTTCTTAATGTTATGCAGCGACAGGTAGCAACTGAGGAGCACTCGCGACATTTTTTGGTTCCAATAAATTCTACAGTATTTGCATGCTTCAAGTTCGTACCAGAGAAAACATTCTTCAAATTTTTTATTTTAAAAATTGTTCGTTTACAAAAATTTGAAAATTCGTCTTTCGCAACATTATTACTTACAGCTGGTCTTGTAAAACACGTCATGATCACCTCTATTCGGAGTGGATAACAACAGTCGAGCACATTTGAACTCGAACAGTCTAGTTAGCCAACAAAGGCTTTCGGCAATTCATCATCAGGCCTGTACAATTGCATGGATGATGAAATTAGTACAGTTGGACACGGTTACTAAGTCTCTTTTGATTACAACTCATCGTTTTCACGCTATGGGTCTGGTGAGATTATCGCAGGGGGTTAAGTGAGTCTCACCGTGTAACTGCGATCTACAGACCATGGTTACTTAGTGCTGAGGAGAGAAGTCTTTAAAGGCCAGAGTAGTAGGAAGAGTTTATTGTGTACACAACGGAAGAGGAGAATAGATGAGAGTAGATTGACTCGAGAGAGACACGTCCGATCAGTAGGTTGACCGGGCCCAAGTGAAGTCTTAGAGTAGTCGGGCCAGAGGACAGATAGAGGGAGATCTTTCATTGGGTAGGTCGGCCTGGAGATTTTGGGCAGAGAGGCAACTTGCGTCGGGCACGCGTGCAAGCTCCTTATTCGTCGCCTCATAGATGCGAGAACTATGATTGGCTGATCAAGACGTCGAGAAAGCACATCGGTGAGCGTTTGGGAAAGTACACTTCGACGCGAGCTAGTCAGGCAGGCACGACCCGCTACAAGATCAGCGTGTAGATATCATTGTGCTGGGGGAGGGCGGAGGGGAAGAAATTAGGATAGACTGTGAACATTGGTCATGAGTCGGATAAGTGGGGTGAAAATTACTGTAATTTACACGGATGGGGGGAGCTGTAGTGGTCACTGTTGCTCGACCCCCTCCTAAATCTTGACGTCACATACGAGGTCACTCAGTGCATAGAACCTCTCGCAAAGGCAGTTTTCGGCATGCCTCGCGCCAGACGCGCTAACACGCGACCTGCTAACACGCCCACGCCGGTCCAACCAGTGAACTTGAAAGCGGCCTTAGACGGACAGCTAAAGATGGCCGTTCGAATGTCTGCCCCCAAACATCACTACGGACCTAGCCCGTCTCGGGGCTGGATGTGCAGTCTGGCAGTCATGAATTCGTCCTCACTATTCTCCTTTCAGTCTGTAAAGAATGTACTCTTCCTTCTACTCTGGCCTTCCAAAATTTCTCTCCCATCTCCTAAAGAACCGGGCCTGGAAGATCGCAGTCGTTAGGGTAACAACTTCACTAGCCTTACCACCCCTCGATAGGGAGATATAGGAACGCAACTTGGCGTCGTCATTGGCAGCGGAAGTGTGAGTGCTTGTATTAGCATCTTCTGACAACACAGCACTGAATTAGCTAGCCGCATAGCCACTGCTTCGGCTGTTGCTAGTACTCGTTGGAGTAGGCCCTTGGAGAAGTGGGCTGGTGTCCAGTAGACATCTTGAAAGTCTTCGTTAGGATCGACTCGGTGATTTGTATTTACAAGGTGCGCGAGAACAGAACTCGAGGTCGATCTACTTTCGCGCTTACTTAGCCACATTTGGAGTGCTTACAGCTTCACATTGACTTTACCTGCAACTATGCAAGCCCTACTGCGTAAAGCCATCGAATAAACTGTCAGTAACACTTCAAAAATAAAAAAGGCATGCGTGCATACATGGCGGTTCGACCGTCGATTTTGACAAGACCCTACGTGTGCATGACAGTAGGGTGGCGCAGTGACAGTGACGTGCGTTAATTAAATTATAGTGACAGTAGACTTGCGATGCATTTTCTGCGTTCTCTCCTCCTCCTACTCACCCACTTGTATCTGGTGCATTGACCAAGTCCAGAGGACCGGAAGCGGCAGAGGGCGTAGGTGGCTGACGTTCCACCACACCTGGCCTAGATATCGCGAAGATGGAGTCACTGAGTTCAATCGTCACTTGTCAACCTACCAAGCCACGGAGCTTACTGATAGTCCCACATTCGTATCATACGTGGAAGGCCGGGTGGGGGCGCGAGGGACACACTTTCCGCTTACGTGAGAGGGGTTGTTGGCAGGCATGCATTTGTGAAGTTGGGTGAGGTCCTGTATGATGGAAATGCTGGTGAGGAGAAAACCTGTGCTGTGGTATAGTCGGTGATGTTCTACCGCAAGTTCTCCTAGATACGTACATATCTATGTGTTGAGATACCAGTTTCCCTAGAGATATGCTGACACTGATAGACAAATGAAGTTATTTGGGAAGAGAAAAGCGTTTTTTTTGTAAATTTGCGAGACTGGCCCCCAGCTCGTTGTCAGGAAAATGAGAGATCGACAAAATAGATAACTGAACACGATGTCTAATGCAGAATTCTATGACTGACTAGAGTGTAAGCCAATAAGTGTCACCTCCATTCAATTATCCGGTCGAGGCAACCAAGCATGCATTAATAGGCATATTGGTTTAGATGCCCATTAAACGTTTCTCAAGGTCAGGTGGAATCGTTAACAATAAGGTCTGTTATCGTTTCCCAAATAATTTTTTCTCGCCTCTGCAATCTTGTGCCTATAGCGACCTCGGTAACAGTAGCTTTTGTACGCCCACTAATGAATCCATTCTTCCTGCATGTTGTCCTACATAAACGGTGGTTATAGGGTTTTATTGTTTGGGAATTAGGACGCGCAGTGAAATATACTTTAATAAATGCGAAATACGTTTTTATTTTACTGTATTTAGAAGTGTTGTTGACTTATATCTGCAGATTTTCCTAATCTGCGTTATCATTTAACTTATTGCGGAAAAACCCGATTATCATATTGCAGGTTTCTTGAATTTCCTGATAAATGGAAATGGTAGTGAGGAGGTCGTCTACTTTAACTTACCTGCGGTCCAACTTACCGTTCTGGAGTTAGATTAGTATAGTCTGCGGCGCTAGGCACCGCGCACACCTTCAATTTACATGCGGAACAACTTACTCCCAGCGGCCGCGGGGATCAACTTCGACTACATTTTTTTCACTTTACACTTACTTTTACAAACTTTCATCTCTGCCTATCTTATTTCCCCACTCCCCTAAACTCTATACCCACCGTTTTTGCAGGACAAAGTGCTAGGAATAGGGATATATGAGTGGGCCTACATAAGCGGCTTTTGCCGCAAACTCTTATTCTAAACCATGGTTTGCTCACATGCCTGTGGGGCCTGACCCGAGTATCTAGCTTCCGTGCTTACCAATCCACGCGCCCTAGACGATGTCAAACGTCCGATTGAGGTCACGGGCGTGTCTGGCCAACTGGCCAACCACTTTCCAGGCCAAGTCACAAAAGGACCTTAAAGTGGTGACTTTTTATTCTCAGACACTCCCGGAGCAGGTGACCTACTGCTTGTTTCAAATCTCCAGACCCGTCGACTACACTGACCGGAATTCGACTCTGGACTCCGGCTCACTATGGCTGGAGTGCACTCAGCTGGGAGTCATATACCCATTTCTTGTATTCTACTCATTTAACACTTCATTAAATTACCCATATCATTCTGGCCTTCCACGCCCTATCCTACCTACCAGTTCATAACCATTGGGGTATCGTCTATGGTCTATTATCTGGCCGGACTACTCCGTATCCTACATGCTAAGGCGTTTGCCGGTGGGCTAATGGAAAGGAAAGCGAAAATGCTTTCGCAACGTCAGCATAAATATAATTTAGTCTCATCAATTTCCCCATAGTCTTCTTCCTTTTCCGGGGATGATGAAAGCGATATTATATCTAAACCTCGAATATTTGTGCATATATATATATATATATATATATTAAGTGAGCTCCTGAACAAAAAACGGAACAGATCGGTGAGCCTCACAGGAAAATGCAACCATGGTTCCCGAGATGAATGTATACATATATATGTATATATATACATAGTCATAACGGATGTCTGGTATCTTGCCACTAGCCTCTGGCTATAACCATGCCTGATGCACGCGCGTCGATCGATTGCACCGGTCGATTGCTGGTGGCTGTTTGAATTTTTCTCGCTCTCGCGGGCGCCTCCATGAACAAAGATATGCCAAGTCGTTCGTGGGCCTCCTGATCGTTTCCACCTTCGTTCGAGGCTGCCGGCTATCGGCCCTGCGTAACCTTCTTTGCCAGACCTTTTGCTCCATTCTGAGCCGACGCTAGCCTTATGTGGAGCGCTTGGTAGGCGGAGGGAAGGTCTATGGCTCTATTAAGTGGGCCAGTCGAGGACCAACGTTCTAGCAGCAATCTGGCCATCTTGTGATTGGCTAGGCCTACTAACCTTGCTTTCTTAAAGACGAATATGTGATTATTCTACTGTACGTGGTCAGTGACCATAGGAAGTATATCAATAGAGGAGAATATGCGATTCCCAGGAAACAGTTCAGAAGAAGAGGATGCGATCACTGGAACAAGAGTTCTATTTTCCTGATGTTTCAGATTCCTTCGGGAATCCTTACTCCTAGGTTATTTTAGGAAAGTCGGAGACATGCACATGTCGTACGCATGTTGTCCGAAACGTTAGGAAGATAAAACCCTTTTTCCAGTGATCACACCTTCTTCTTCTTCTTCTTCTTCTTCTTCTTCTTCTTCTTCTTCTTCGTCTTCTGAGACAGCATATCGTTGCGGTTGATTGCAATCTGATGCTCATGCAACCTTGTGCCTAGGCGTTTGCCAGCTGGAGAATGGACGTACGCTTTGACCATGAAAGCAAGAATGCTTTTGAAGAGTCAACATAAATATAATTTGGCGTTGCGATCACCAGAATCATACTTTTACTTCTCTGAGCTTTTGGGCTCTTTCTGGAGTCCATCGTCAGAGATAAAAGGCGCAAACGAAAGACGAGCAACACTTATAGGACGCAGGGGCCAATCAACCGTTATGGAGGGGAGGGAGAAAAGGGGTTGGAAGAACAGGCAACCGTCAGTACAAGCAGTCCGGAGATGCCTGCGCAGCGCGATGTATGCTGGCGCCAGATCGATAAATCGATTGACTGAGTTCTCATTTGAGGCCCAGGCTTCAATCAATTCGCAGCCTGCTTTTTTGCCAGCGTGCGCGATTGCCCTCGCATCTATGAAATGACACTCATGACGGGTCTCGTAGGTATGGGCGGCCACTTGCAATAATGCGTCAATCCGTTGTACCGCCAATTTATGTTCGTGTATGTGCGAGCCAAGCATATGCCCTGTCTGTCTTGTGTAGTTTCAGGGACAATTTATACATGGAATGCGATAACGACATCAGACTGCGCACTGGGATTTAAACGGTCCTTGAGTCGTAAAATCCGGCTGCGCATGGTAACCTTGGGACGGTGTGCAATTCCGATGCCTAGTCCGTAGCAATGCGTTCGGTCGCTTCCGATACACCCTTGAGGTATGGCAGCGCATGCCATATCCGGTGATCGCAACGCCTTCTACTTCTCTATCTACACACATACCTGCGATGCGAAAATTTGCTTCAATTCATATAATTTGGCCTCAGGAATTGCCCCATCTCTTTCTACAACTTCCGGGGATGATCAAAGCAATATATGTTTATATATAATGAATAGCCCAAGTGGTATGTATACCAACATCATATATATATAAATACATATATGTATATATAAGTAGATTTTGGCTCTTCTTGACTGGTGTTAAACCTGCAGAATTTAGTGAATATCCTTCCAGAGTATTTTGCGCGCAACCGTTGCCCCAATTGCCTGCGCATTCCTACCATCCGAAACGCTGGCGTACAGCCAAGTCTCCTGCCGTCTTGCTGTTCGCAATTGATTTTCCCCAGGCTGCATCCTCGATGCCGAGAAGCAGCCGTACTGCCTCGCTGCATCGCCGTCAATCCTGCGGAACACACTCGCGAGCTTAGCACCCGGCAACAATGTGTCATTTTTTACCTCGCAGATGCGCTTGGTCCATGGCACAGACCAAGTCACTCTCCCTCGGGCGCACCTTTGCATCGACGGCGCGTTAGCCAATCACAGGCATCCATTTGGCTTGGTCAATTCTCTGCTTCGAAGCCGAAGCTAGCTAGCCTACGTGGTGGGATATTTGCCCACCTAAAGCAACCAGGTACAGCACTCTCCCGAGAGAAGACACTGTGCTGGCTTTGACTGAAGTTGTTTATAGTACAGCACACTTACGTGGCATCTAAAGCACTTGACGCTTCACAAATCCACCTGCGCTCTAATGGCAAGGCAGGGCGAAGGCCATCGGAGGCCGGCGTCGGTGCAAGGCTAAATATTTCTTCTTCGAATGTCCACCCTCGAATTGATGCCTTCCTCCACATAAACGAACCATCGAATGGGGAAAGCGAATTAACGACAAAGTTAAGGATCGCTGTAATGGTAATTTTTGGCTAATTAGCCGTCATCAGCCGGCCATACTCAACTCCTACTGTAGATGGGACTTGAGGCTGGGGCCCGTGCTCTGTTGGTTATTAATACAACGCTCTAACCACCAAAATCCTTGACCAATCATCCTATCGGTCGCATTGGCATGGATACCTCAACGCTATGTAAATTTCTGCGAGGGTCCTACAATGGGACGCGAAGGTCCAGTAAAGCAAGCAACGAGTACCCCTCCAGCATCAAACGGAGGGTGTAAAATCTCTCACTATAGAGGGTTGATATCATGAAGGCCAAATTACTTCAGCAATAAGCGCTGCTTTACGGATCGTTTACCTATATTTACGTGGAATCCAGTGCGTGTATGCATTCTATAAGTGTGTCTGCTTATGTGAATAAAGTGAAGTAGCGTTTGCGAAACCAGGTGCATCGGTCATTTTTGACCATGCACACATGGACGCATAGGTCCATGCGACGTCGGAATGTTTTGGAACAGTTTCGGTGACAAATGTTAGTCGGGACTCATGGCACGTGTTTTTTTCATTTGCATTCATGCTTGACCACAATGTAGACAACTTTCCTCTGTCTATCTGCTGCTGATACTGGATGCCTTTTGTGGTCTGGCGTCGGACGCACCTCGGCGTAGACGGTGCGTTGACCAACCACCGGCGTCCATTAGGCCCGGCCAATTATCTGTTTTGACGCCCACGCTAGCTTGCATATGATATGATATGTGCCCACCTAAAGCAACCAGGTCCACCGCTCTCTCGTTAAGCGTCTGCTTTGCCGGCTTTCGCATGTCGTTGATCTTAGTGCAGCAGCTTGCGTGACACCGAAATTCTGTAGGACCTTCCATATCCGTCCGAACTCCCATGGCAAGATAACTGGAGACCACCGTCGGCGCAGTAGCTGACAATGCTAAATATTCCGTCTACGAGTGCCAACCCGCGAACGGGTTCCTAACTTCAGACGTGCAAGCCATCGAATGGAGAAGGCGAGTTCGGACAAGGAAGCGGCAGGCTGGAACGGCCTTCTTAGAAGCCGATGGGTAGCCTTTAAGCAATGTTTATTTATTTGTTCGCAGCAAGCAGGGCTCTCCAAAAACGGACGAACACTATAGGTGGTGTGTGTCATATCCCTTGTCGGATCAAGAGTCCCCCCGGAGACCAAACTGGTTGTAGTTGGAAGACGGAGAAAAGCCGCGACCTTAACGGAGCTGAGTTGGATGCCAGGCCAGGAACTGCAGACGAAAAGATGCTGATTGTCATATGGAGGGACGCCGCAATCGAGATAGCCGCCGGATGTGGACCGGTCGAGCCGGTGTTAGTACTGGCGATGGAGCATTGAGTAGCCACTGTGTTGTTGAATCAAGGTACAGCGAGTGGCCCTCGGGAGTTGTTGTTCCAAGGGCGCAATCTGGGGTTGATAGTCGCACAAAAGGACCATGGGAAGGTAGCTTATTTTTCTTCGACAACGGCTCTATGATGAACACGCTGGAAGCGGGTCTTGGTGGCAGAGCCATCAACGGGTAGATCCGAGAGACTCGAGGCCAATAAGTGGCCGAAAGTTGATGATGGCCGGATGACGATTGAACTCCTTCGGCTCCAGTGCGAAAACAGTGACGGATGACTTGGCTGCCGAGATCATCATCCCACGCCATGTGAAGAAGTTTACGACATGAGGCATGAACTCCGAGAGGAGCTGCGCAGCCACATCGATGTGATGGTGCCGGCAGATGAAGGTAATATCAGCCGCGTATGATACCACTTTTGCAGGGAGTGGGAGCTCTTGCATGTACAGTGGTCAGGTGGTCAGAGTGTGGGGTGGTATTACAAGACGGAGCTTATTGTTTATTTCAGTTTTTATAGCATGTGACTCCCGTTCGCAAGCTGCAGTCAGCTTGGCAACAGCTCGAGTACTTCTTATCGCAGTGTACTAATAACCCGTGCTTTTGAGTGACCGTAGGCGGCTGCCAAACGCCACAGTGACTCACGACTTCGACGGGGGGCGGAAAGACGGCCGGAATTAGCTTGGACTGCCTATACGTCGCTCCCTGTGCTGCGCTTTTTATCTCATGCAGGCGTAGGGACAGATGAAAAGATATGCTGGTGTGAAAATGGACACACACGTACGAGGCAGCTTCATGATGTCGCATGCGAGGACTGGGTGTCACTGTGGGGGGAGGGAGCGACGTATAAGTTCCAGTGAGCCTCTCGGTGCGTTCGGTAGCAGCCAGTCATCCATTTCTTAGAACGGCCAGACAAACTAATAAACGGGCTGAGTATCACAGTAGCAAAATAATGTGGGTTCCCGCAGATAATAATCAGTGCACATTTTGAGGTGCGTGAGATATGTGAGGAGGAGAAGCACACCGGAGCATAGGTATGGTGATGGTAGCGTTTCTGAGGCCTTGGTTAATTCACTGGTGTTAAAGCGTTTTATGTAAAATATCGATCAGAAGTTTAAATGACTAACCGAGCTAGTTGCCCGTGAACTGATCGATTTTTTTCCTCTTGTCGCCTGAGAGTTTTCACAGAGGGTAAGGGGCCTGATGGCAGCTCGCGTTAGATGTCGTCATGTTGATTGACGATGAGTGAACCTCTACTCCCCATTCGGAAAGGTTTGACATCGGGCCTTGTTTTCTCGGTTTTCTTCGGTTACATATGACAATCTACTCCAGGTCCTTGTGTATGTAGTAATGCAGGACTTTATAGGCCACGAGAACGTCATTATATCCTTGGATGGAGGGAGCATCTGAAAATCGCACCTCAAGTAGGACTCATTCAGTCCTCCAGGTACCCCGGCCTAAGATGGTCGCGTCTTAAAGGTCAAAAGTGCGACCAGTGTGTCCAATGCGAGTTGCAACTTGAGAGTTTGCGCCCGAGTAGCCGATTTGCGCTCGTGTAGGTGGGTCTGCAAATCTCATCCGGTTTTAGGTCCCATCATGACAACATATTTGACGCGTCAGTTCAGGTTGCATGAACTCCGGAAGAATTGTTACTTTGGGTTGATGTAACATTTTATCTGCTTCAGAGAGTCATTTAATGTAATAAATGTCCTTCAGCCTCCAGTGTGCTGTTCTATTGGCAACCGTGTTAATTTGGCGCTTGATTTGCTTAGTAAAATAACTTGGGTATTAATTGGCCCAGAAGATTTCATATCGCAAGGATTTATGTTAATATGGGAGGCCCTTGTTACTGTGCCCTTCAAGCCCAGTTCCGTATTGGAAAAAAAGACTGAGATCTCGTTGATGAAGGGCCTTTGACTCTGATCAAAATATGTAGCGAATCCGAGGCCCGAGTGGGGCACCACTAGGGTCTGGGTATGACTGGCTGACGACAGCCAGTAAGCCAGGAATGGCCGTTCCAGTCTCTCTTGTCTTCGCCGGCAATACAATCTGCTTCTATTATCAAAACGTAAGGCCATCGAACTGCCGATTGCTATTAAAGCGCAATATTTGTCTTGTGTTGGTGACTTTCCTGAATAAATATGTTTCCATTTACACACTGACACCTCGGCGCACAAGAACTTTGAGGGAGGAAAGTAAGTGGCTTTTTAGTTTTCCACGTAAATTAGATATTCGGGTCAATCAAGTTAAGTAATTCTCTAGGTTAAGTGGTGTCGAATGTTCCAGGGGGGACTTTTGCTGATTTGCACACAATGCTTTTTCGTCTTACCCAAGGGGGGGGGGGGCAGGCATTCACCCATCCTCCCTCGGGGATATCATACGCCAAAAACATCTGGTGAAAGGTCGAAGTTACAAACGAAGGCAAACATCGATTACTGCGCAGCTGATAAGGTGGGTTAGTTTTTTAAAATTCCAATCGATATTTGCTAATATAGAGTTCGACAATGGCGCCAACCACGCTCGCTGACACGTCAGCAACACCACATTTTGTTGAAGTATGATACTCCTCTTTCAGATATGCTCATCCAGAACAGTCACTTTTGCGAATTGGAAGACGGGATGTGTGAATTCCCAAGATACGCAGTAATTCACCACGCACACTGAGTACGGCACTTTTTCCTGCTTTTAACAAATAGTTATGAAAAGTTTCAGAGTAAAGACTGCACGCATTCACTATTTCGGTCTCCAGAATGCTGTCACGCGAGAGGTTACAATCGCTCAGCTTTCCTCGGCCACCAAATTAGGATGTCTGATGGTTGAATGTAGGTTTCATACGTCGGTGACCAGCCAAACAAGCATGAAATAACTAAGAAAACATATGATTAATGGCTTGACGCAAATGTGCAAAGTTGATGCGAGTACATGAAACTGCTCAATGAGATCGGACACTAGAAATAAAATCGGACACTTAGGCAATTCTGACGGAATAAAGGCTGGCAGATTTGTTACCATAAAAGACGAGCCTATCGAAACCAAAACAACTGATTCCTTTAGATAGGCAGGGTACTAACTTCGAAATGATGGCATACCTGTCAGAGTCTCAAACAGCACATTTGGAGGAAGAATTCAAATTATGTCAACTACCTATCAGAAAATCCATGAAAATTCAAACTAAAGGTCCCAAAGAGGAGCTCAGATTCGTGAAGATGCACGTTCCGAGGTGATACTAGAAGAAACCAAAAGCACTCAGCAGACCAGATTTGTCTTGTTGCTAAGGTTTTGAAGAAATTGGTCAGTTCTCCATTATTCAAGGCGTTTTATGCAGAAAAAATAACAGATTTAAAAATTGCTGGAAAAGATCATTTGCTTGGAATTGATTGTTTTTTCTTCGTTCGCTGTTTCAGTCTGTCAAAGGAAGTTTGCGTGATTTGGCGGTCGCTAGCGTTGCGTATTGGCACCTCGATGGAGGATTTTTTTAAAATAGTGCCTCCACTTCGGGTAGGGTAGTCACAGCGTCATACTCGCTCGAATTCTTTATGTTCGCTGGGATCATTTTGTCCTGGCTCATATGTACTGTATGGGCTAAAACTCATGCAAATAGTTCACAAACAAGCACTAACGCATGCGCGATAACTGTGTAACAATAATGAAATATCGAAGGCGAATTCGCAACTTACAGGAAATATGAACAATACTCATTTTTGCTTAGAAAAATCAATATTTCTAAGAGATACTTAAGTTCTGCAGACGTGAAAAAGCTAAAGATGACTCCAATAAAGGTAAGTATAATTATGAAATGAAATCATAACCATATCATTTTCATTATATCAAAAGATATTTTCTTTCGTCAAATTTCTTTATGCATACTTCAGGTATTGAAAAGCAATTAGAATAATCTCGTCCTTTAAATTCCAGCAAATCTTCCACGATTTCAGTGTTTTTAAGATTAATTCCATAAATATACATTCCTTTTGACGTTTATATCAAAACTTCAAAACATATATCTTAAAAGCATTTTCCAAAACGTGAATTTTTGGGTATAAGTTATTGTGAACCATACTTTTAAATTATGCAGAGCACCAAAACTCATGTTCGGGCACAAGTAACGACCGCAATAGGAATCTAAAATTTTTTGCCTTACATTACTTAAAAGACTGTCTTTCGTTGGTCACCTCTCTAAAAGCACTTTATTTAGGTAGTTGGCTGACGAATATCTGTTCGTGGGTGATGTCAAGGTAAAAATGGGAATTTTTGATCCGTTTTTAATGCATCTGAATATAGATGATGCAGCTATGGCAGGTACTGAAAGATCTCACTTTCATCTTTATGCTAGAACAGTTTTCCCCATTTTAGGACATATTGCCGTAAGACAGAATCCAGAATAGCCATTTCTGCCGCATTAAGTGTCGTCAGCTGGAAATACTTTACTCAAGTGTAGCAGCGGAAATTGCCGCCACTCTTGAGTTTCGAATCCGCGTCTCTTTGGTCATAGGCGAACGCTCTTACCATCGAAACATCGGGCTCAACGTCTTGACTGTTGTTGATCGTGTCCATACATTAGTAGATAGACGTACACAGTTCAGATCGGTTTACGCCTATCCACTAGGTTTCACCACATTTTTTATTATTTTTAGGTTCCGTTCTAAGATTGCAAATTCAAAAATTAGTGGCCAAATGTATACTAATATTTTAAAAACATTGCTTATATCATGTCTGTTCTGTTTCTGAATGACACGTACGCAGAAATTATACTGCGCAGAAAAGTATCCTTCCACATGCTTAATATTTTTTTTAAATCGCTCTCTGCCTTCATTTACGCGACAAAATATATGTATTTGTGTTAACCGTCCAAAATCATAAGTGCGGCGAAGCAAAATACTGTCAAAGTTCAAATATTGACAGGACATAATTTTTAAAACTGGGATTGTTCCTTGTTGCTGAAAAAAATAATATAAATCCTTAAACTTGACTTTATCTGATTTTCATCATCTTAATACTAGAGTTTCCGGTTCTGAAAGGGATATATTTTAAACTGTTTTTGCTTAAATCAGAGTTCTCCCATAGTACAAGACACACAAATAAAAAGTGCGGTTCTGTCAACCTAGATGGCATAGAGAAGTTTTTCGATATCAGACAAGCTCCGATTTCACTAAAACTGTGCTTACTTTCCTTAAATAAACTGAACTAGACAGGTCGATTTCCTTACTTCAAGGCTTTCTAATGATCATATCCACTCATTAGATCAAAATAACGTGAAAAATGTATGTTAAATTATGAAGCCTATTTTCGCTCATGAATTTACGTGAATTATCTCACCTGTTGTATGTAATGAAGCGGGACTTTATAAGCCGCAGGAAGATCAAATGTATCTTGCTATAGCTGTCGTAGATCAATTCACCCAGGAAATAACGCATACACGTTTGATTCATCCTTACAAAATACTGCCCCATTTGGAAGTATCGACATTTGTCTAGCTTATATGATGCATTGATGGGAACTGCAAATAAGTTGGTCAAGTGAATGAAAAATGCAAAATCCGTTTGTTTGAACAAAAACCGGCAACTTAGAGGCTAGGCTAACACTCACAGCTTGTAACTCATTTGGGAAAATTCGTAAAAGTTTTACTTACCAACGAGCGGCCATGACAAAAGTAGCTTATTTAGGCCCACTCATGCATGCCTAGTCCCAGCATTTTGTTCTGCAAAAAGTTGGTTGTAGAGTTTTCGGGGGTTATAAAATAGAATAGGCAAAATAGGAAAATTTTAACAGTTAATCTAAAGTTACAAAAGGGAGTTGAAGTTATTTCTCGCGGCCGCTGGGAGTAAGTTGTTCTGCATGTAAATTGAAGGTGTGCGCGGCGCTTCGCGCCGCGGACTGTACTTATCGTATTCCAAAATGGTAAGTTGGACCTCAAGTAAGTCGAAGTAGACAACCTCCTAACCACCATCGTAATGTTTCTGGAATTTCAAGAAACCTGCAGTTTGATAATCGGCGTTTTCCGCAATAAGCTAAACGATAATACAGATTAGGAAAATCTACAGATATAAATCAACAACACTTCTAAATAAAGTAAAATAAAAATGCCCTTAGCATTTATTTAAGTATATTTCACTGCTTATCCTAATTCCTCACCCATTAAACTCTATAACTACGGTTTTCCTAGGAAAACATGCAGAGAGTAGGGATTAATTAGTGGGCCTACATAAGCTACTTTTGCCGCGGCCTTATTAGATTGGGTCACCTGGAAGTCAATTGAGGTATGGTATTCAGAAGCAATTTCCATCAACGATCAGGACAGGATGATCACATATAACTTACCAAATTTCGGGCACACTAGGCCCGGTGACGAGCCCAGCCGAAACGGACCCAGAGTTAAAAATATCCGCCATAAAGGTAGCGATATGTAACGCCAGTGCCCTTTAAGCCACCCAAGCAACTGTCAAAAGGCCGAGAGAGGAAGGAGGAAGAAAATTCAATTAGCCGAATAGCCCAGCCAGTCATTTAAACTTCTGTATAAAGGCTTTGAAAATAGACAAACAATCAAATTTCCGCAACAGGGCAAATCCTAACGTCTTCTTGGTTATCTAAATGCAATTCACCAATTCGGTAAAGGACTAATCGGTTGATTGAACTTCACGTTTGCACTCGAGCAAAGAACTGAAATGGTAAATATAATAAAATGTGACCAACTTTATCTTGAAAATTCAGGGTTTGGGTAACGCCACTACCTCTTGCTTACGTAGATGGAAGAGGCAGCAGCAACAGCAAAAACTGTCAAGGTGTGGGGCTCAAAGTTGAAGGCTGCAGATGAGATTGTAGGCCACCCTGCAAGAAACAGCTGCAAAGGACTTGTCACAACAGGAAATGGCCTGAAGCATGAATAGGTCGGCTGGTTTTTGTTTTAAACGCAGATCAGGACATGTCTACTCAAGTCCCCGTATTCAGGCCCGAATCTGCCGTTAAACTATTATTGCACTATGTTCATTCACGGGCAGAATAGTAGCATCTCTCAGTCGGACGGTGCGTCGATCCGTTTAAAGGGGAATATTGCACACTCATCAAAGTAAAATGTTTGTTTGGGTCTCTTTTAAGACACGCGTGGCTTTCCGTCTTTCCCTGTCCTGGGTCTGTTGAATTATGTACTTCATAATACTGTGATTCTCTTATGTAGTTGTTATCGATTTCAATTATTTTCACCTTCTCATGTGCTCCTTCTGTTTATGTATTCTTATAATTAGACTTATTAAAGTGATGTACAATATATCCGTTTTCTGAAATTCTACTTTCGAGTGGAAATGAATTATTTCAACGTGGTGAACATACAGTAGCCGCTAAATACCATGCAACGCTAATTATGAAATTTGCCTGGACACTTTGGCATATATTTGAAAACACTATTGTGATTCATTCAGTTTATTTAATTTTGCAAAAGCCTTTTACTTAGTTAAATCGTCATTTTAGTTAGGTTTATTAAGAGAAATAACCATTAGTTTTGGGTCACTTGGGAGTAGGGTCATATAGAAGGAAGTTCATATGCTATTACGAAAGAGCGAACCTAACCGCACGCAAAAGTTGATAATCCTAAGAAGAAACTCCAAAATAAATAAAATAGGTACAGAAGATATCCCTTTTAGAACTGGAAAAATTTATACAAAATTGTTCAGATTGAAGTGAAGCCAAATTAAAGGAACCAAATTTGTTTGCAATTACATTAAACATACGTGTTTAGTAAATTATGTTTAGTTATCTGGTGAAGTTTCTTTGTAAAAAAATGCATGAACAGAAGAGTTTTTGTTTGAATGCAGCAATAAACCTCAAATATTCTTCAATAAAAACCAAATGTCTAACATGTTTTCGTAGATTAACACAAATAATGTGGAAGGTAAACCATTATAAAGAGAAAAGAAAGTTCTCTTATTTCCAGTCAAATTGATTCGTTTATCTTCAGAAAACTTAAAGAAATTCTCAAAATTCTCAAATTTCATTGTGACATTACGTTGGAGAAATTTAATATACACAGAAGTTTGTCAGCCGAATATCTAAACAAAGCAATTTCTAAGAGGTAATCTTTTATGGGAATGTTTTTTTATTAATCTTAGGAATAGTAGTTGCAGAGTTATACTGCTGGCATGATTTGTTCTTGACACTGTGGTTTGCTGTTTCGAGGCATTTCTACAAAGAAGCAACATGGTCATCATTCTAAGAATTTATATCCAAAAACACTTTATTTCGGTAAATACTCTTCATATATACCTTATTTTAAACGTTTTGGTGTAAACGTCGAAAACATGCGCAAATTATGAATTGATTTGTGAAGATAGAAAAAACAAGCGATTTGATGGCATACCCTTTTTCGATGGCATTCAATAAATACGTAACCAGTAAGAACAGACTTTACAGAATATTTCGACTTTATAAAAACTCTTTTATTATTTAAAAAGTGGTTACTTCAAGTTTTAAACTGAACACGACATCCAAATTTATTGTTCTTATTAAGAGCTCTTTTTTACATCTCTAGAACCACGGCATTATAGAGAAAATTTTATATTCCTTTACGAACACTTAGTAATTCCTATAGTTATTTTAAGTACTTAATTAGCCTTATGCCGTTCATTATTATTTTTAAGGTTTTCCTAAATACATTCACATTGGTATTTGAGTAATGATCAAACTTATGCAAACTAAGGAAAATAACGTGGTCAACGGCGACCACTCTACATTTATAGACAAAGTAAGCTCTTCGTTTTAAGAACGGTCTTTCCTTTCCCAGGGTAGGGCTTTGGAGGACGTAGCATGGGTGGATTTTTATGAACAGAAATTTTCATGTGAAACTCGTGAAATTTAATGGGTTAGCGAGTCCATGCTGACTCCCCCCTCTGCGCCTCCAATACCCGACGAGCGCTGTCTTGTCCACATCGTCTGTCTCCCCTTTCATCTCCGTGCAAATGATGTCTTTGGAGCTGGTGATTCTTACCTTCATTTGATGTATCGGCAACAAAAAAGCACAGGGTCATAATCAAGAATAGAAAAATATGCGGAAATTAATAATTTCAACATAATGAATATTAAGTTCATAAATTATTGCCCTGAATGTAAAAACTTAAAAGTATTCAAAAATTTCGATTAAATTCGAACGTCAGAGAGATTTGCCAATTTAAAAAACCAAAACGGAGAAAACTTTCTTGTGAACAGGTCTTTCAGAGTACAATTTTTTCAGTATCATAAGTACCTATCAAGAGCTAGTTGCTGTCTCGGCACCAGAAGGATTCCCAGATTACAAGTCTGGGGAGACTGAATAAATTGGAACAACTTTACTGAGCTCAAGTAGCTTTACAATGGCCGCTACAAGCGCTGCGTACAATAGCCAGACGCTTAGAAGCAAAAGTGCGTATATGTCAGGTTTAGGCTGTGTAATGAGTAATCAGTCGTCTGCCGCCAATCAGACGAGGCGGAAGTATTGATTACCTACAAGCTTACACGCGGTGAGTTGACATCAACGTGCAAAAGGACAATAGCGCGCAGCGAGCGAAGCTGAGCGCATTTGCTCTGGGCGACGGATTACTACATACCATTTAAATAGAAAAATATGTATATAGTGAGCATTTTTGTGACAGAGGATTTTTTCATAAACCCTCTAAATGGTTATTCTATATCTGCTGGTGTGCGGATCCTAATAAAGGTCATCCTCAGCTGTTAGACCTCCGTTCATGTTCGTATCTCGATAGACAGTCTGAAATTTCTTTATTGTCCACTGCCTGTCCTCATCATGCCTTGCTTCCATGTTTCTCAGCCTTTAACCTGATTGCTTGTCAATTAACCTCAAGCATGGTATTTATTGGTTGCCATAAAAGAACGACTCCAGCCTCGAAGCTTTATGAGTCTTCAATTTGCGAAAACAATCAATATGACGAAATATAGTATTGTCATACTATTTCACAAACTGCAGTACGGGTGCTGACATTCGATAACCCGCCCCTGTGGCCATATCAGTAGTTTGTAAGCCAGGCAACGAATAGCAGGTCAGATGAACGACAATATTTTCCACTCGTGGAACTAAAGTGTGCTCTCAAATGCCTGTTTATGCTACTGTCAATAAACATAAATACAGTAGATGACCCTACTCTTGAAAAAAGGCAAAATTAACGAGAAAGTAATAAGTAATCGCAGGCCAGCACCAACGCATGTACCGAAGCTTTGTAATAATACTGAACGATTTTAGGCAAATCGAAAACTTAAACAAAATGTTAGAAGTAGTAATACTTTATTTAGAAATACTAACTATTCTACAAAACGGAAAATTCTGAAAAATCGCTCTAGCTAGGACTACTTAATATAAATGGAATTTGAAATTTTGAATTGGAAAACATATATTTTTTGAAATTCATCATCTCGCAGTATAATTGCATTGATATCAAAGATGGGAGATGTGGACAGTGTTTATAAATGTCTTATGTTTAAAAGTCGTTATTTTTACGCCTCCCACATGACGCCGCAGTCATTGGACTGAAGGAGGGGAAAAATAGGGCTGGCTATACGTAGTAATCATGGCTCGAGCACGCAGAATGAATTATCAGATAAAATAATAAACATACCACTTTGTGCATACTAAGAAAACTATCCTTTCATCAAATTTCTTGGTGAGTAGTGTTGTTGTTGGATTAAAATTACTTTCAGATCATCCTTGAAATACCAGCGAATTAGTCACAATTTGCCGTTTTTGCAGACGATAAGCTTAGTTTACGCCTTTTGTGTTTATCAAAACCTTCAAAATAAGGTGTTTCTTAAAAGATTTTACGAAAATAGTTAATTTTCGGATATTCTTTCTAATACAGATGGTGGCTTGCGTCATATTTGTCGACTTACTCGAGCATAAAGACTCAATGCCGAGAAAGAAAGTAACGTCCACAATAAACGTTGACAATTAATATGCCTAAGATCAATTAAAGAGCTTTTGTTAAACAGTTACCCAGTTGATTATCGTTCACTGCGGTAACTAGTCTAGGCAGATAACATTTTCGGCAAAAATAAAGCAGACTGGAATGGATGTTTCTGCCTCATTAACCGTCAACAGCCAGTCATGCCCAAGCCCTAAGTGGTGTCCCACTCGAGGCTTGAACCTTTGACCTCTTAATCATAACCTATCTCTTTTGAATATTATTGAATTGAATATTTCGCTGATGAATGTTGGCGTAGTTTATCTTTTTTCTCAGCATTGAGTCAAGGTTAAAATGCGGAAGTTTTACCAATTTTTGGACTTCCCTGAAAAAAAGATATATACCCTGCTTTCTATCCTGGTCAGTTTCCAAACTGAACAACAAGGCAGATGGACATGAATGGCGATCTTTTAATGTGGCCTTGACGGTAGATCTCTGCGATGCGAGATCGCGAACCGCTCCCCTTTTTCGAGGTCTTCTTCGTGTAAAGTCAGGCGGCAGTTCGTGTGCGAGCACTGGTAGATGGACTATTTAGTTGTATCAGGTGGTGTGGCGACAGCCTTGTTGTTTTTACGTCGGAGTTGGCGGGGAGATAGGGAGAGAAGCATCAGATAATTTATTTGTCGCAAATGTTTTCGGTAAGTACAACCAAAGTCACGTGCACGTGGCCACTGTGCCTTCTCCATTGCAATGGCAAAACGTATTGCTTACGGCGATTGAGCAGTGAGTGCTTATTCAATGGAACGTCAAAATACCAAGTTCAAAAGCACTCCACTTGCTGATCCTAAATCAAACACTCCGTACCGCTTCGACTGGGTCGGACAATATCCAGTGGGTGATCAGATAGCAGCCACTACCTTTTTTGTCTAGCACAGTATGGCCCAGAAAAAGTGCAACTTTCATGGCGAAATTTGACTTAGTAGTTCAGTATATTGTTCAGTAGGCAATGCCTTTGAAGACCCTATTGAAAACAGTATGCATGAAATACCCAACCTAAAATATGTCACTATAAAACAGTAAGTAACATATATACATGTACAAATATTAACGTGTGCGTGAGAGCATTCAGAATTGTCTCTTGGGTACATTAGATATCCAACGTAAAATATGTAACTATAAAATAGTGAGTAGCATATAAAATGTACATTTTTATCGATAGGTATGTCCGAGGCGTAGATTATTCCTGCTTCCTTGTGAATATGAACGTAAATGTTAAGTAAATGTTCATCCAGTTGCCGTTTAAATGCATCCGTGGAGTTCGCCATTACGACCTCGTCAGCCAGTTCGTTCCAGGCACCGATGACTCGTTTTGAGAACGACTGCTTGTGGACCTCTTGATGGGATAGGGCTCCCCGCAGTTTGAGGGAATTCCCACGGAGGTTGGTTGAAGTGGCGAAGGTGAAGAAGTCATCAAACTTCAGGGCACACTCCCGATTCCTCACAAGGCGGTACGTCTGTATGAAGTCACCGCGGATTTGTCTATACTTAAAGGAGAAAACGTTAAGTGCTTCTAGTCTACATTC
The DNA here is from genome assembly GCA_036362985.1 of Ligula intestinalis. Lineage (NCBI taxonomy): Eukaryota > Metazoa > Platyhelminthes > Cestoda > Diphyllobothriidea > Diphyllobothriidae > Ligula > Ligula intestinalis. Next base: position 19,948,154 of record JAYGXS010000004.1, on the reverse strand, counting down.
GTAATATGAAGACTTTAGACCCTTCACAATTTTCGTTGCCCTTCGCTGAATTCTTTCCAGCATCTGGTTATCTTTGTGAATCCATGGTCACCACGCCTGAATGCCATACTCCAGATGTGAACGAATAAATGTTCCGTATATTTTGCCAAATAGTTCTTTATCTTTGTCGACAAAAGTCCGCTAAATGACAAACAGAACACTGTTTGCCCTCTTGGCAGCCCTAGCACACTGTCAAGACTGCTTCAAGGATGGCACAATAGTGATACCCAGATCTTTTTGTTCGTTGACGTTCGACAGGCACCTTCCATCGAGTAGGTAGTTTTGCGAGTCATCCGTCGCGCTCAATTTCTTTGTCTTTAGGCGCAATGTGAAACACTTCTCAAAGTTAAACCGCAGTAACCATTTTTTAAACCATTCACCTAGGCGATCAAGTCCTTTTTGCAGAGTTTGTTCATCATGAGCGTTTCTGATGGGTTTTCCATATCTTAATATCATCTACAAACAAGACCCCATTACTGACCAGCCCATGCCTTCAGTCGTTCATGTAGATTAGGAACCATAGTGGCCCAATAACGGAGCCCTGAGGCACTCCACTCGCAACTGGCACTGAAGATGATTTTGCGTTTCTGACGCATACGGACTGCGATCGGCCTATGAGAAAATCTCCTACCCAATTTAGTAAATTGCCCCTTATCCGGGATTCGCCAACCTTGTAGAGTAGCCGTTGGTGAGGGACACTATCGAAGGCTTTTTTGAAGTCTATGTAAACAATATCTACGGGGGTATTTTCATCGAATCACCTGGACCACTGCTCCATAAAATAAAGCATATTGGTCAGGCAGTAGTGCTTTCCTCGAAACCCGTGTTGGGCACCATCAAAGAGGTCTTTTTCTTCAAGGAACTTCATGGTAGCCTTTTTGATGATCCTTTTCATAACTTAACAACAGATCCAAGTTAGGCTCACTGTATCAGTCGGATCTTTCGATATTTGTGCTTCTTTTATTCTCGTTGGGAATCCAACATTCTGCAGGAGAAAGAGGTCCCTCGTCAGCTTTAAGAATCTGAAGTTAAAAGACTCACGAGAACCCTTAACTGATAGCTCCTCCCAGTTTATCAGTGGGGCGTTAAAATCTCCAGTGAGCAGCGCATTTTAATTTGGAGCCAGTTCACGCATTAGTCCAAACAAGGCCTCGCCACTCTCTGGAGATTGATTTTGCGGCCTATAGACAGTCATGAAATGTAAAGTGGGTGCACCATGCGTGTTCAGTTTAAGCCATAGCGCTTCACAATCATGAGAGGAACCAATTTTGCGTTCTGACGCAATGATGCCCTTCTTGACAAACATTGTTATTCCTCCTCCCCTCCTATGTATCCGGTCCCTACGAAAAACTTGGTACTCTCCGGGTACAATTTCGGCATCCATTACGTCTGCCTGTAGCCAGGTCTCTGTAATGGATATGACATCCGACTGTAGTTCAGCTATACAAACTTTGACCTCGTCAATCTTCTGAAGCAACCTCTGTGCGTTCGTATAAAGAAAGCGCAGCTACGTCGGCATAGAACTCTGAGCGATTTGGGGATCGAGGTAGCCGGAAGGTTTTTGCGAATTAGCTACTTTAATGCCTGATTTTTTGTCTGCTTTTTGTCTGTTAAACTCAGCGTTATTGGCTGTCTCCAGAGGAATGACCTCTGGGCGGTGATGATTTCCCCGTTCATTATTCGCAGGTTCCTCTCACCCGCATTTGATCTCCTGTGGAGTTTGGTTTTCAGTTCCCTCCACTTCTCCCTCTCGGTCGGCCTGTACTCCCGCTGAAAAAAAATTATTGATTACTTGTTCCGTAGTTCGATTTCCTGTTCAACAGTAGCTTCGCTTGTTTTTCGTGCTTAAGTATGAATTATATCGGTCTGAGTTGGCTCGAGTCCGCATATGGACCCTTCTTCAGGCCCATCCTAAATGCTTGTAGGACAGGGACCACCATTTTCTCATTTTCATGTAAGGGAAGTTTAACGTATCCGTAGAATAAATCCATATGATGGTCAATTGTATTTTTTGGGGTCTCCGAAGAATATTCAGGCATGCCTTGTATGACAATGCACTGGCTGCGATTAAATAACGGGCTCTGAGTTTTATTATTGGACCCTACCGAAGTGTGGGTATCCTCGACGTAGGCTGTGAGATCCTTTTGCTCCGGCTTTTTATAATCGGGAAACCCCGACCGCTCCTCTTTCGTGCCGAGGCCACCTTTTTGTGTGGTAGTCGGTGGCATCTTGGGCCCTTTGGAAGACGCAACCAGACTAGTTCTTACGGGTATCTTAGACACTGCCTGCTTGGTTTTTGGGGCTGTGTCAAGCACGACACCCCTTGAGTAAGCAAAATTTTCAGATCCTACATCGTTGTCTGCTGGTCTAGTGGCGACGCGGTCTGCCAGTTGGCCCGAAGTACTGGGTTCGAGTCCCGGCTCTTCCACATTTTCAGAGATTTCCGACTCTTTTACTAGGTCGAGTTCCAATACTGGTTCTGCTTGATTTTTTTATGGAGTATGGAAACCTTCTGTTTTCTTTGTCTTGACCTTTTCTCAGCTTTCAGTCGTCTCCGACATCGAGTCATGCATTTAGGTATGCAAAAGTGACTTCAGTTCCTCTAATTCCGTTTTAAGGCATACCAAATCCTTCTGCATGACAGAAAATGCTGTGGAAAGTTCCATGTCTAATATGCCATCTTGGTCCTCGTAATTCGTGTCTATTGAGCTCGGAGAACTTCTAGGCCTTTTATCAGGGCGCGATTTTGATGCGCCAACCATGCGGTTTCTACCCTCGAAATTGCGAATAGGGCTTATATTGCGAATTAAATCAGTGGAAACCGTCCGCTTGGCTGGTGTTGTGGTAACGATCGATGCCCGTGAACCACGGGTTTTGGGTTCGAATCCCACTCGCGGCAGATTTTTTACATGTTGCGCTGTACGGTTAGTTTTGTTTCCCATCATAGATCAAAGTAAAGTTATACGATATTAAAGCCCATGCAATGCGTATAAAGCGATTAACTGTATGGAAAGAATATTGGAACGACTCAGCCGTTTGTTGATAGCTGGAATCCCTTAGAATTGTTGACTGAAGGTGGTCACGGAGATGTTTCTTGATTTGAGAATGCCTGCCGTGGCTTCTGAGGCTGTGGATGTTGTAAAAACGAATCCAATAGCTAACAACGAGTGTCCGCCGGAGTGCTAGGTGGTCCGAAATCCCGAAAATAGCATTTCCCACGGAGGACGAGAAATTTAAACCGCAATTTAAAGCGCGCGCTTACGTAGTTCAGCATATATATTTGTTCACGTTATTTTGATCCACTGAGTGGATTTACTCCTGGGAAAGTCTTTTTAGTTGGGAAACTCGCCCTTTAAGTTAAATGTTTTAAGGGTAATAGACGTTAACTTTGGAGAAATTGGACGAAGTCTCATACCAAAGAAATTTCCCACGGTGTTTAGCAGGACAGAATGAACATTTTATTAATATCCAAAATAAGTAAGGGAAGTCTTAAACGTCTCCTTCCAGAAGCGGAAACTTTATTCCAAAGTTGCTCAAATGTAAGTGAAGCCAATTTTAAGGAATTGCCTTTGTTTCCAGAAACCAAGAACAATCTCAAATTAAAAAAATTATTTTGTGCCATTTTTTAGAGTTTGATGGTGCAGAATGCAGTACAACGTTTTCGAAACGCATTTTTTTCTCGCATCAGGTTTAAGAAGGTTGTTAGCAAAGCCAGTCATATATCATCGCGAACATGTACGTAAAGGCCAATCTTTTTCTCTCTAAATCAGACAGAAATATGCTTTTTTGTACAGTATAGTTTCCGCTTATGCGTAATAGTTTTCAACAAGTACTGCATATGCATTTAGTTTTTGCACTATCAATTTAAGAACAGAGCTCGACAGTAATCCACCATACGGGAAAAGAATAAAATATAAATGGAAAAGTCAATTCTTTCATTTACAGTCAAATTGAATCGTTTTATTTAGGTTAATTTAAAAAGATTGTCAAAGGTCTCCGTTTTTATTTGACATTACCTTGTAAAAGGTAATATGCTCAGAATTTCGTCGGCTGAATATCTAAGTAAAGCACTATTTAACGAGGTAACCTATTAAAGAACGTTTTTAAAATCTTAGGAATAATAATATCGGACTTTTATTGCGGAAGTTGTTTTTGATGGACAAGATTTTTTGCTGTTTGGAGGAATTTCTAAATATGAACCACATGGGCATCTTCATGCGAAATGATATCCCAAAACTTGGTAAATCTTTTTAATCGACACCTTGTTTTAAATGTTTTGATATAAACGACGAAAGAAATCTTGATTTATACAATAAAGCTTGAAAACGCTGAACAATGTATTGGCATTTAAAAGTTAATGTGTAGGTAATTGCGAATAGATTGCAACAATGCGTAAAAATATTTAACTCAGGTAAATTTCTTTTGATATAAAGAGAGTGGTATCGTTTACCTTTCAAATGACGGTAATATTTAAATTTATTGTTCTAATTTATAGCTGTTTTGTACATCTACGGAACTTGGGATTATAAAGAAAATTTTGTTTTTCTTTACAAACAATTAGTTCTTCTTCTATTTGTTTCATGTAACAAATTTGTCTAGGGTTGGTCATTATTACCTCTAAGTTGTCGTACACGCGGTAACGCCGAGTTGCGACTGATTATCAACATTTTTCAAACTTCGTTATGTTGTACTTATTGTGGGTCGTAGTGCAGTAAACAATCCACTGAGCATCATTACCCTATTCACAGATGCATGTGAAAGAGTGCTTGTGACTGCAAAAATCTAAAAATGCTAACGTTGACATTTAATTATAGTTTTTTTCTTGGTGACAGAAACATTTTTTAACACATTGTGGATATAAAGATACCTAAAAAGACCTCGACACTGTACGTAAACTTCTAAAAGGCAGGCAACTGGCACTTTCGAAGCAGTAACGATTAACCAGGTGTGAGCTTCTATTCGTAATAATTACTATATGTTACGACTACTCTAGATCTAGCTGCTTTAAACTGATGAAGATAAGCATACTTGGATTGGTTTCACTTCGTGTCTTTGTACTTAAACTCAGAACCAAGAAATTTGGTTGGACAAGTTATACGGTTCTAAAATTGGAGGGGACAAGAAAAACGTAAACAGTACACATACAAACAAAGTCTCCAAGCTGAGAAACAGCGAGATAGACTCAGCTTACACGGGAGTAAAATGGAGAATTCAAACAAATAATAAGGAGTTACGGGAAACAGAGAGGTCGCAGTTACCCAAAAGGAGACAATCAACCATAGAATAAAAAACAAGGCGTTGACAAACATAAAATATTCATATGAATGGCTTTACTGTTAGCGCCAAATGTATAAACGTAGAGGTCGCGAGTCTATTCTTAGGAGGCGAATAGCTAAGTCACTGTAAGACAGATGGAAGGGGTAATGTACCAAGTCAAGTGTTATTAGGCGACAAATTGCTGTTACTATTGGGTGGATGTAAGTGGGGCAACAAGAACGTATACGTGAGAAAGTACAAATACCAAGTAATAATTTAAAAAAAGACTGGGTATATCTCGGATTTTAAGGCTTGTAATGTTAACCATGACAGCTACAATCTTCCAGGCCCCTGGTTCCTTTTGGTGAGGAGAGAAGACAGTGGGAAAGCCAGATTGTTAGGAAAAGTGTATTGCGCAGAAGGAGAAGAGAATAGATGGAAAGAGTGTTGACTCTTGGATGACAGCAGTCCGGCTGCTAGGGCGTCAATTTCGGCGTGAAGTGGACATCGAAAATCGCCGCAGTGTCGGTGCATGCTTTGTTAAAGTGGCCAATGACAGAGCTGATGTTTAGGCTAGCGTGGGCGCGCGACCTTGAGATGGCCGGCTAGCGTGAGTGCGCGGTCACGTTGAGGCGTATGTGCGCGTCGGTCAAGGAAAGTTAGCGCCTAGCCCCAGGAGGCAGTGGGCGCGCAGGTTCGCCTGTTTTCCGTACTTTCTTAAAAGAGCACTGTATGGCCTCAGTTCTTATAAGACAGAAAAGGGCTAGGGCTGGATAGAGGAAAAGGAGGTTAGGGTGTGACAATGTACGCTAGAGTTAAAATAAAAATGATAAGAAATGGTCACATAGTGCACTGAGAGGCCTTTGAATGGCCCTTTGGCCATTGCCCTCGTCACTCTGAGTCTGACCCGACTAGGAAATGGTTGAACTAGTCCGCGAGTCAAAACTATTTCCATATATTCTTCTATCCTTCTACAGAATAAAATCGGCCTAAAAATCTGGCTTTCCCACCGCCTTTTCTACCATCTCCTAAGGAACCGGGCCTGGAAGATCGTAGCTTTTAGGGTTAACCTTATTAGCCTTAACTCCTGTCGATATGCGTACGGACCTGTATTGTCTATTTTGTGTTTGTACTCGGAGCACTGGGAATCCCAAGTTTAGATAAAGTGTAGAAGGTGCCAGAACGGGCGGCTTTATTGTGCACAGCAACCTAAATTCCTGTCCCAGGCAGCAGTGATTGCTGGCGAAGCCAGGACTGACGCTAACCGCGTCCAGTCGTGCTAGATAGTGTCTCACTGTCACTGTCACCGACGAGCAGAGCATTTGAAATCTATAACTTCAGATTCAAGGACTGGTTAAATATTTGAGTAAACAGCACACCGTCTGTGGTGCAACTCGCCACAATATGCGATTATATGTAGTGGCCCATTTGCAGCCACTTGGAACCCAAGGCCAGCCGCTGATGCATAATTCATGTAGCCTGCCTGCGCGCCCACTGCCTCCTGGGGCTAGGCGCTAACTTTCCTTGACCGACGCGCACATACGCCTCAACGTAACCGCGCACTCACGCTAGCCGGCCATCTCAAGGTCGCGCGCCCACGCTAGCCTAAACATCAGCTCTGTCATTGGCCACTTTAACAAAGCATGCACCGACACTGCGGCGATTTTCGATGTCCACTTCACTCCGAAATTGACGCCCTAGCAGCCGGACTGCTGTCATCCAAGAGTCAACACTCTTTCCATCTATTCTCCTATCCTTCTGTAGAATACACTTTTCCTAACAATCTGGCCTTTCCAAGACTTCTTTCATCTCCTAATGAAAAGGGCCTGGAAGATTGTAGCTGATAAGGTTAACCGTCTTGGCCTTAGTTCCTATAACACCACCTCTATTCTTTTGCTGTAGAGTTAAATCAGGGTCAAGTGTTTCTGTTGGACTAAGAAGCACGGTGATAAGCGTAGGTACAGGATCACACCATCTCAGCAACCTGTGCAGGATCCCTGCCCAATCAGGGCATAACAGGCTCTATCTCTGTGTGCATTTCATATGCACTCGATCCCGCTTCTGGTCGTCTTGGCTGTTTCTTGCTACCGGGCATATGTAGGGGTAGGAAGACAGGGAGAGAGAGGGGGGTAACTGCAGTGGGAGTCTACTTTAAACTAACTTACGCGCAATTCACCGTGGTTGCCTTCATTCCGCTGAAGCACTCGGTAGCACCCTGAATTACCAATACAAGCAAATATGCGAGTACCAGGAAGTAATTGAGAAGAGGACAATACTTTTGTTTGCCTGACGTTTCCATATACGTCGCGCCTTCATCATCAGAGACATTGGCAAGAAAAAGTAGCTATTTGTGCTACTGTTAGGAAGGCGTCACGGCATCTTGAGCAAGAGCCTCTATGAGTCGGCCTGGACGTGTATCGGTTATCTTGGGTATTGGTGATTAACCGAGAACCAGGCTGCCACTGCTATGCGTGAGAGGTGCAACAGGCGCCCAGAGCAGGGAAACCTTACCTCATTCTACCCACCTCATTCTGACGGCAGGAAGATGTTTGAGCGAAAAGAGGGGGCCCAGGTGCGGTGGCTGGAAAACTTAGACAGTCATTTTATTGCAGGGGGTTAAGTAAGTTAAAACCTAGCAACTTCGATCTTCAGACCATGGTTACTTAGTACAGAAGAAGTCTTGGAAAGGCCAGAGTGTTGAGAACAGTAAATTGTGTACACAGATGAGCGGAGAATAAATGGAATAAATCTGACTTGGGAGCACACGACCAGCCTGGAGAGTCAACCGGGTCAAGGTGCGAGTTTGATAGCAGTCAGGCCAGTGGACAGTGAAAACATCCAGCCGTGCAGACTTGGCATTCGTCGCCGGCCCAGAAGGCATCGATGCGGCAACTGTGATTGGCTGTTCGCAGACCTCGAGAACCGCAGTCATGAGATTCTAGTGGAGTTCACTTCAACGCGAGCTAGTCACGACAAGTCTACGACTGTCAGAGACGACCTGGTGCCCAACCTTCGACGAGTTCCAGAAATATGAAGGGGCTTGTAGTGGCCCAACGCTGAGTGCAGCGCTCAATATCTGGCGGCCGCTTGCACGTATGCACCGGTTTCTACCACCCCCAAATGCGTTCTGGCTAATTATATCCCTGAGGCTGACGCTGACGAATGGCGCACTCTCACCTTTTGGACGCCGGCCTCATGACTGCGGCTGCACGCACCCACGCTCGCCCGGCTACCAACTCTGTCTAACCTGCTCTCCATTAGCGCTGTACCGAATATAATATTCCACCCACCCGACGGTTCACTTCTTCTCTTCTCACACGGAGCCATGCCTGAAGCTCGCAGCAATCAGAGGTCTTACCTTAGTAAACGTTAGCAACTGCGATAGGCTCATCAAAGCATTTCGATTCAAATACGGACGTTTCAGCTAAATTTGTCGGCTCACCATTTTTCAAAGCGTTAAATACCCCTAATCGAACAGAAATGGAGGTAGCGTGCCATGGTCTGCTTGTTGGATGTTATCACTCGCCGTTTTGGTCCTGTAGCGGATGTTTGGCGGGAATTTTAACTGCGCCATGCATCATCACCTCCATGGGGGGGGGAGGTGGTCGAAGCTCTGCCAGGATTATTGGTTTGCCGACGTTTTTATCTTCCATCGAGTGACCTTGGCATTGGATTTCGATCCGTGCGGCTTTTTCTTGAGTACTGTGTAACTGCCTTTTCCTGTGCTTTTTGTGTACATAAAGACGCAAGACTTTATAGGCCGTAGGAGATGGGCGGGAAAGAGGATGTCAGCTTAAAAAAATTGGCAATGCCACGCCTGACGTGCAACGTGGCGTTGCTACGCCTCAAATGTTTGTCTTTGGGTTGTTCGGCCTAAGATGATAGCTCCCCGAAGATTGAAAGTATAGTTGGTTGCTCCAACGAAGTTAAAAGTTTGAGTGTAGACTTCTTGTTAGCTATTTTCGCTTACGTGGGCGGGCCCGTAAGTTCTGCCCGGTTTTCCTATTATATCTCCATGGTAGAACGGTGGCTCCGCAAATGCCTTCCCTGTTGTGTGGGTTCGACTCCCACCAATGCCGCGAGTTTTTCACAATTGGGCCAACTGAAATTATTGCAGTCTGCTAAACCCCTAATAATTATGGTTAGCCTAGTAGTCCACCAGATGGATCCTAGAGGATTACTTAGGAAATCCTACCTGGCAGTCAGCTTACTATATCCGTACTGGTGGATTCCATACAAGCAGTAGGTTAGACAAACAAATCGACGCAAGTGTGATTAAATTCACGGCGCATAGCGAGCCTCGTGGTTCAATGGTAGGGCGTTGGCTGCACAAAGGCCTTCCCTGCTGTGTGGATTCGAAAACTTCCAACGAGGCTGCGAGTTTTTCACAATTGGATCAATTGAACTTATTGAAATCTGCCAAACCCCTACCAATCATTTAAACTTACTTTCGTCCTTATCGTTCCGTCTGCCAGTCTTTTAACTTGAACGTGAAGGAAGGGCAACTGATTGTTGACTCCTTTCTCCCATGTTAAACTCGATGTTGGGTAGGATTTACTTTATTAATGTCTTAAAACTTTGCATGTGGCTCTAATTCAGTATGAAAAAGTGTCATCGTGGATAACGGTCTACCGCTAGGCAACTAACACCAGGCGCCTTCTCTATTTCCAAAACAACCACCCTGGTGGTCACAAAGTCAGTTGTGTGAGAACGCTCTTCCAACGTGTTAAAACACATTGTAACGACAACAGTGTAAAGCAGAAGACGATTAAGTACTTACATGCCATTTTCAAAGCCAACAGTTATCAGCTCTTCATCAGCAATTGCCTCAAGAAGCCTCGTCTTCATCGGTCGGGCGAAGAAAAGCTAAATTTCTGGTTCACAAGCCCCTAAGTGGACAACGTTTCAGAGGCGACCGCACGAATCCTCTAACCTTTTACAATCGAAGTGGTACATAGACCAGACTCCGCAACCAGACAGAAAATCATGAAGCCTAAGTAAGGACCCAGTACTAGTAAAAAACAATCAGCAGTGGTCTACAGCATACCATGCAAAATGTGCGATAAGTGGTATGTTGGTGAAACTGGCAAACGCCTGGGTACAAGATTGCACGAACAGCAACTTCAATCAACCGTAAGGACAGGCGCACATAAGAGGAGATACATGCACATGTGACTGATTAGTCCGTCGGTTGACATAAGGAAGGCAAACAGGCACATGGACTTGCCTATCTCCAAAGGGGACAAAAGTCACGCAATCCCTCCAGCGGCCAACCTAGGGGAGCTCATATGCAGTCGGCAACGAAAGGGCAGGTAAAAGTTCGCGCGTCCAGCAGGGGTCTGATACGAGGCAGACGGTAAGACTAGCTAAATCAAAGCCACCAGACACAACAACTACAATATTCTGAAGATAGACTCTGTAGGCGTTCCATAATGTCAGTTAAAATATAATGCGGTCCACGAACTCGCCCCCTCTTCTTCTTCTTCTTCATCTTCTTCTTCTTCTTGCTCTTCGGAAGATGATGAGTGCAGTAACTTTTCTGCACACCGAATCTTTAATCAAAGCATTATTTGGTTGTGTTTAAGGGTTAGCATCCCTATATATAAATAAGTTGTAGTCAAATACGTTTTAAAAGAGTCAATATATTGTGTGAATTTTTGACGCTGGTTTCCGGGTTGATGTTAGACGACGCAGGGTGAAGTAAAGTACCAAGAAACAGCACGGGGAAAATCGACACTTACATGGCGCTCGCGCCAGTAGGCCGGCGTTGTTTGTCTCATGCCGTTCGGATTGTCTCCTTTCTCTCCCATTTCCACCTGAGACTTTTGCACGCAGCATCTAACTCAATATGCCGAATCATGCATGGTATGCCTGAGTGCATAGCTTCGAAGAATTATCGGCCTTTTTTGAGAGCGCAGAAAACGACAATATCAGTTTTCCCCACACGAAGGCGCACTCACTGTCCAATCTTTGCATGGCAAATTGGGACAAGTGGTTGCGCCTTCTTACTGCCAATCGGCTTTCATGAATGCGCAGAAAGGCGCATTTCCCAGTTCGAACATGGTAAGCGGCATCACACGCTCCTTATAAGATCTTGTTAAAAGCTACTCTTTGTCCATATAGTTGCTTATCGGTGAGGCAAAAGAAGACGCTGTCTTAGCAGGATCACATCTCTTCCTCTCACCCCTTCCCTCTTCTATACACCATTGGTCCGCCCGAAGCAAACGGATTGGGAAAAGCAAAACGCAGCGACTGACGTAGCGTCTACCTCTTTTTTGAGCTTCACCACGCGCGTGTGCAGCAATATTTATGGTCACAGTCGACTCAGTGTATACCGAAAAAGTTATGCCATGAGCAACTTGCTTGCTTACATGCAGCTGCAAAGCAGTCTCCTCAAAGGAGAATGACATACCATAGTGTATAAGGGTCAAAATAGGCTTTGTGTTCTTTTAACAGCTAAACGTTCTAAATGCGTATACTCATTTCCCGACGCACAAAACGGGGATGTGACGCGTTATGTGGTTACCACTGACCAAGGCCCGATAATTCCAGTAACCAAAGAACGTTGTCGTCCTGAGCTCTTTATATCCCACTATGGGCAAGGATGCTTTATTTAGTATCTCTGCGTTCGCGCTTAATTGATGAAAGGAGAGCCTTTATGATTGACATTACATGCATGGAGACTAGACACGAAAAACTGGAGAAAGCGGACGAATTCTCCATAGGACATAATAACTCATTTATGAACGAAGTGGTAATCGCGCAAGAAGGGATATTGGCTCAGGTTTTCATCACAGTGGCCAACAAGAGCAGTAATATTCCACCAAAACGGCTGCACAGTTTGTAATGATGACAGGTATCTGTAGCAGTGAGGACAGTTGAGACCCTGTAACTAACAAGGTTTTTTGTGTACCTTTAATCGACCATGAAATTAACAATGGTAAACATCGTTCGTTCGGTTAATATGAACTGACTACTGTTTGCCTAAGTAAATTAATACAGTAATAAGGCTATATTCGCCCACTTCAATACCTCAGTTTTTGATTTTTTTCCACTAGACTATTGGGTACGACACGACTTATAGGCGTGCCCTTACAAAAGATTCCAGTAACGGAGGATATTCCATTACCTATGCAACAATTCCACCTCCCTATCCATCCAGCGAATTCCACCACAGCTGCTGACTGTCTCTCTCTCTTTCTCTTCCTTCACACATCTGTGCCCAATGTGCCAAGAAGACCGGGGTGGGATCGAGCACAGGTGGCTAACGAGTCATCAGCCTGCACTTACACGTGCCCTTCTCCCCCCTCTTCCCACCATATCCCATGAGCGCATCCCGAATAAGGCCCTGTTTTAGCCTTCATGCTGGTGAAGCGAATCTACGTGCCACTTATTTAGGGGACAGGAGTCTCTAAACCTTACATCAAGCATAATTCAAGCTCTAACCCTAACCCTTATCTCCCTCGAATTATGCGCGAGAACATATGTACTACCGGAGGGAGAGGGGGATTTTCCTATGCCCCTGTCTTGCTGTGTACTGACTATGTTCGCACCGAAATACCTTGCAGAAAAGCAACTTCTTCATAAATAGTATTGCTGGCAAAGACAAGGGAGAATGGAATGGCCATTTCTGGCTTATTAGTAGTCGTCAGCCACTCATACCCAGACCCAATTGGTGCCCCACTCGAGCCTCGCACTCGCGACCTTTTGAATTATAGTCAAACGCCCGAACCATTGAGCCACGAGCTCGTTGTCTAGCCGGTCTAGGCCAGGGGCTATTAGCACTCGTTGATGAACGTTTATCGCAGGGGGTTAAGTGATTCTAACCGCGCAACTGCGATCTTCAGACCATGGCTACTTGGTGGAGAAGAGAAGTCTTTAAAGACCAGAGTAGATGGAAGAGTTTATTGTGTACACAACGGAAGAGGAGAATAGATTGACTTGGGAGAGATACGTCCTATCAGTAGGTTGACTGGGCCCAAGTCAGGTCTTAGAGTAGTCGGGCCAGAAGACAGAGAGAGGGAGATCTTTCATTGGCTACGTCTGCCTGGAAATTTTGGGCAGAGAGGCAACTTGCGTCAGGCACGCGTGCAAGCTCCTCATTCGTCGCCTCATAAATGCGAGAACTATGATTGGCTGATTGCGACGTCGAGAAAGCACATGGTGAGCGTTTGAGAAAGTGCACTTCGACGCGAGCTAGTCAGCCAGGCACGACCCGCTACACGTCAACATGACTGCTAACGGTACTCATCTGTCCAGCTCTACCTTGGGTCTGGCAAGAGGCCCTGACAGCCGTAATATTTGGTGGCATAGGCAGATAGTATTGCTGGCATAGATAAAGAAAACTGGAATGGTCATTTCTGGCTTATTAGCCGTCGTCAGCCGAGCTGTCATGCTCGAGCCTCGAACTCGCGACCTTTCTGGTCAGCGACAAACGTCCTAAACATAGAGCGGAACAGATGAGTCCCGTTAGCGGTCAGGTAAATGTTCATCAATGAGTATCAACCTCTTTATGTCAAGTATGGTTTCAAATATCTCTGTAAGCCGGTTAAATAAAAACTTTCTGATGCGCTTACCTGTCCGGCCACGAGATCATGTGGAGCCCACCAAAAATGCAAGGCCTGTATCATTGGTGTAACTAGGGCAGTGTTCTTCCCATAATATGTACTAACCTAAAACTAGTCGTTCAAAGCCATTCTCCAAATCAGGTGCAGATAATTGCCATGTCACCCGGTTTGCCTGTCTGAGCGTTTGGGCTGGTGCAAACTACTGCACTGATTTTGTGCACTTTGAGCCAACTAGCGAAGTTTGACAGTACCAGGGTCGCCGCGGCGTTTTGCCTGTGTGCACTGACAAATTGCCGTCAGGCATGATTTATCTGGAGCTTGTGCTGACATGAGCATGACATGCCTTGAGGCTCGAGCGGCAGAAAAGCACATGATTTTTTCTCAATAAATCATTCAGATTTAGTTCGCCAAAGCCAACAGTCCACGCAAAAAATAGTGTAGTGCCGAGTTTTTCACGCTTAAACTTGAGCTAAATAACACATTTGTCGAGAGTAAGGGGCCATGAAAACTGTGGTTCGATCGCTTGGGCACACACTTGTGTCGCCGCCTGAACAGGTACCCCACACAATAGATGAGACCTTGCGCCGAATTCCAGAACAATCCGGTTCGCAATTAAAGTGAAAGGTAGGTTTAAGGGTGCGATAAAGGTCAGAGTTGGAATTAGAATCAGGATTACGTTAAACTTCATAGTTTGGGTTCATGTTAATTGCGGGTTTTCAGTTTAGGTTTAAGATTAAGGTGACAGTTTACTTTGGTGTCGTCGAAACTCCCGCTCCCGTCTATCTTGACTTGTCTTCTTAAAAGCGGAATCTACTTAGCAGAACCAGAATGCTCAACAGACTCATCTTTGATCGACATGATCACCTCGGGTCCATGACTAACTCACGCAATCATCGAGAAGGCGAGACTGGAAATCGGGCCGTTTGAAGAGAATGATAACACAATTTTTATTAATCTTGGGGCTAAGCATTCTACCGGAAGACACTAGAGAGATACTGTAATTTCTGTATTCAGTCTTCCAAAGCCTTGCAGTTAATTTTGCTTGTCTGAAGGGGTGTTTTGACAGAACATCTATTGTGCACTACTGGCTGATTGCTGCATGGGCTGGAAGGTCTGTTTCTGGGAGGGGTTAGGTCAGCAAATTAGAGCCCAAGACAATTTCAAGGTGCCAATTGTCTTTTTTTACCTCCGGTAGGCCGTTTTGGCTTAGATACGCTTGCGTGGCACGCGTTGATAGAGCCAAACACGTCGAACACACTGCTTTTCGGTGGGGCTTAGCAACCAAACGACAGCAGTAGCAGGACTCAAGGGCACAGGAGAGTGCAGTCATCCGGATTGGCACCAGTCGCGAAACGCCCCTGCCAACAGGTGATGCGCTGTCAGGCTGTTGGTATGTGGAGTGCAAGGCATTTTGAACTCTCGGGGGAGGGAAAAGGTTCCGATGAAAGTCCCCTTACAGAGTGGCAGTGACAGGGCAGTTACAACGTCGGCGTTTAGGATTTTGATTCTGGTAGGGTACATCAAAAGACCATCTTGCATAGAAAGAGTGAGAAGATGGGTGCGTTTTCAAAGTGACGAAGTTTACAACTAGACGACGTCAAGAATATCAAATGAGGTAAGCGAGTCATCCGCACCATAAACCGATCATAATGAACGGTAAATCATTGCTCGTTTGCAAGATAAACACTGAAGTAGATAAATTGCAAATGCAGAATATCAATCGTTGAATGGCTGTGTGACGTCACCAGTAGAAGCCCCCCTCAACGGAACTCATATCCTAGGCCGATGAAGCTTGCGTCCAGCTACCGAAGCCTGACGGCAGGTTGCATGTGCAGGGAGCTGAGGGGTACAAGAAGTGTATCAGATAATAAACTCTCAGTGATTCACGGGTTTGAGGGGAGTAGCCCCTGGTTAAAAGGAGTATGGACAACGGAACATTTGATTTCATCCTCCTCAGCAGTTCTACTTCCCACAGTAAAGGGAGAAGCTGGAAGAAAAATACTGCCTTTGAATTCGGATAGGTTTGGGTATTTTGTCTGGGACGCAACTGTTTCTCTTCATCCAGGAGATTTCGTGCCAAGAGCAGAAAACTGGTATCCGATAAGGCCCTTTGTCCCTTCATCCCCGGATCCCTTTTTAGCGGCCACCTCTGGAGTTGTATGGAGCGAGAGCTCCAACAGCCAATCAGGCAGTGCTGCTGTTCTCCGAGCATTTTTGAGCTGGCTTTTAAACTTGATTGGATTTTGGTGGTTTACGTAAGGCCCGGATTGCCAAAGGTGTATGGGCATGTGGCTGAGGGTTAAGTCCTGCCTATTGCAAAGTAGCGTGCTGTGTTCACTCACTTACGTTTTTCCTGCCTAGGAGCTGGGAATGGGAATAGACATTAAGGTCGATGTCTCAGTGCATTTTCCTTACTATAGTGAAGCTGATGCTCTTGAAACTCTCACGGTGTGCGGAAAGCCGTGGCTTGGAAGGTTACCGCTGATGGGATGATTCGGACCGCTTAGTCAGCCGAGTGTGTGTTTGTGTGAATGGGCCGAATATTGAACGGAGGGAGTCAGAGTGCAATTGCTCCGTCTCTTATGTGCATTCTCGAATGAATGAGAAAGTTCGCGTTCCAGGTATCTGCTTGGATAAGGAAGGAGACGTGTCGAGCACTGGATCAATCAATTTATTGTCCTGAGCTTTCGGCTCCACACGAGAGGCCATCGTCAGAGAACATGATAAAACAGCAAGCGTTGGCTACGCATGAATGGGGTTGGTATGGGGAGTGGGCGGGTGGCACTTGTGATTGGTCCATCTCCACGCTGCGTCCGTTATCACGCTATCTTATCGTGTATCTCCTGTGCGCGTCCCTGACGTTATGGTGTGTGACCTTGACGTGGCATCCTGCATGCTTGTAGAGAACTGGGCACTAGTTTCTAGTCGCGGGAACGGATGGCAAAATAAAAGGGCGGGTCATGAACAGCAATTAATGTCGTGCCTTGTCCCCACCGTAGAGGGTCCTGGTAACCCTACCTTCTCTACCGCCCGGTTCGTTGTGGGGTCCTCTTCGCTTGCCATTCTTACGTTAGGTTCGGCCTTGTTCTGTTCTTTGCCAACATAATGGCGCAAGACTTTGTAGGTCACAGGCAGGTCCAGATGCTTGTTAACAGAGTTGGCATCTGAGAACCACGCCTCAAGCGTCAGCCTCTCGGCTTTTGAGGTTCTTCGGCCTACGATGGTCGCTCCTTGAAAATCGAAGTCGTGGCCAGTCTCTGCGATGTGTGCTGCAAGTTGCTAGTTTGGGTCCAGTCTCCGAGCCACTAGTTTGCGCTCCTTTAGGCGAGTCTGCAATTTGCGGCCTGTTTCTCCGACGTAATTACAGTCTTTACCGTTGCAAAGTATCTTGTAAACAACTTCAGGGGGAATAGAGACAGCGTGGACATGGACCAATCACAAGTGCCAACCCACCCCCTTCCCCTACCAATCCCATTCACGCGTAGCCAACGCTTGCTGTTTTCTCATTTTCTCTGACGATGGCTTCTCATGTGAAGCCGAAAGCTCAAGACAGTAAATTTACTGATCCGGTGCTCGACTCGTCTCCTTCTTTATCCAATGTGCGTTCTGTGACACTCTTACTCCGGGAGATCTGCGTCAGGTGTGATGGGGCGGCCTCATCGGAGCCAGCCACCCGCATTCTATCCCACCCTTGATTCTCTTGATTTGACCGTGAGGACAAGCCCGGGGTATAGGGGGAGAGTGGTAGGTGCATCGTAAGTACGCGCTGCCTATAATCTAATTCACGCGCTTCACCGTCCCCGTTTCGCATTCTTGACTTCTCTGACTCTGTATACAGCAGCCACACTTACGTCGAACCCAATGATAACAACTATCAAGGTAGTACGGTACTATTAAGCAAAAATAGAAGAAACTGAACTACCCCTTTGTTTTACTTAGTTAAATATGCCATTCGTAAACTTAACGCAACTTTCAAATAACACATTGAACAAGCACGTGCTTTTATCTGCAAACGACTTTGTTCTTATCGACTAGTTCGTAACCGTTCGGATACTCCTATTTCGGATTCTTGGATAGACTATATCGTATCCAACAGAGTAAACAATGTACCAACCTCAACAATCGATACTACACATAGCCAAGAGCGAAGAGGGTCAGCCAAAGCGCCTGACTCGATGAAGCAGAAAAAATAGTTTAACAGCAGGGCCACGCAGAGCGAAACTAGTCTTGGGAAAGCGTGCATGTGCTGGTGAGAGAGGGGCGTGGCTCTGCTTTTATGTGAGTTCAGGAGGAAATTCATTTGGCATCAGGATTGGTCTGAAACAACTGCGCGGAAAGGGGCATTCTTGAACAGAGGCAATATGAATATTTCAGCGTCGGGGGGTAGCTGGACAAGTGGTTCTCGCAGTAGCCCCGGCAAATGGCTCAATAAGGAGGAAAGGAGTGTGTGGGAACGGATAGGTCGCAAGCAAGGGAGCCGAACCGGGGAGCTGGTGGCAGTATTCAGGCATGTGCAATCGAGTGAAAGGGTAAACACGGGAGGGCGGCCAGCAGTCGAATGAGGAAGGGAACAGCCTTCGTAAGGGGAAAGTACCATATGTAGTTCGGCCAGGAGTTTTGCTGGCGAAGGAACGTGGAGAATTTCAAGCTTTTTCAGCCGGAAATAATAGTCTTCGTGCCACTTTTGCTGTGATGGTCACGTAGGATCTAGTCGAAATCGACGATCGAAGTGTTATGCATGTGGCTCACCGAATTTAGGCTTCACCTAGCGGCCAACTCTCCCCACTTTCAAAAAGTCCTACGGAGAAGGCGGCATACAGTCCCGTAGGTAGCCTTAGCTAGGCCTTGACCTACCGTAGAGTTCAGCAGCCATCTAAGATGGCTCAGCAACCCTATTCAGGAACACCAATGCTTCTCCTTCGTGAGCGGGGATAGAAAAGTGCCCTAAACTAATGCTATGGTAGCTTCATCTGCACTCTGACCGTGGCTCATTTGAAAAGGCCTCAGTCTAATTCAGAAAGTTAATTTAAGCAACTCTGATGGGAGAGTTTGCCTGGTCTGCTTCAGTCCATTAGAGATCATCAACGGCACTTTGATCCATACAGTTAATTTCCTGCCTTATGACAATCTCCTAGAGACCTGACAAATGAAAACTTCCCTCGCAAGCTTTTGTCATGAGAAACATTTAAAAATCAGATTGGAACTGACCGCTACCGCATCGGTAGAGGTGTGTGTGCCTAAACCAATCAGGTTAGAATGTTTAGAGTAGACTACGACTGATCTTCAGCAACTCAACGCTCCAAGGACGGTAGAGAGGGGTACTCACTGATAACGTTACAGGAAGCACTCCTCCGATTGTTTCGTGGAGCTCAATCCCGAGCCCCACCAGAAACCGAACATCAGCATCCCTCTACCATCGTTTCTATACCCGATCACACCCAAAAGGACAACGGGCACATAGCACAATGGCTAGCTGGCTGATGATGACCAATAAGCCGGTTATTATCATTCCAGTTTCCCCATGGCTTTCTCGGTATTGTTATTCTGCACGCGGATATTGTATTCTATACAAAAGGGTTGAAGAACAGAGCAGAAAAGTTTGCAACCGCACGAGGTCGTATGCCCGCATGCGCCGCAATATCCGGCGTCTCAAGTGCGAGTGGTGCCTACGTTACAACGCCCTGAGCGGGGGCATGTTGAAAACAGCCTCAAATTTAATTGGCCACTTCCGATGTTCCTGCTTGGCCAAGAACTGGACTACAATTGGTATGCAGATGCAAGTACCTGCGAGAGGCACAGAGTTATATTAGTCGTCATTAAAGAGCGTCAGACGCGCTACGTAAAGTTACCAAGACTACATTATGCTCATGGTCATGTGATGCATCTACTAGAGCACAAATTCCGAAGGTAGATCTCATGAGATGCCAACCGAAATTCTGAGATGTGTTTTGATTGTGACCAGTTACTTGTGTAGGGGTTGTGATACTGATTATCGTACAGCCTAATCTCAAAACATTTTAGTTACGTCAGGTTACCGGCTTTTGGATGAACTGCTTTTTAATCATCTGCAAACGTGTTATACTGTAAAAAAACGGCTACTTAAGTACAGTAGTCGCCGGTTATTAAGCCCACGGTTAATAGGCCCAGCCACGTATTAAGCCCAAATCAGCTTGGGACGGAATTTCACATAGCAAAATCCGCCGGCTAATAAGCCCAGTCGCCGGCTACAAAGCCCAGTTTGCCAACAGGATAGAGTGAGATTCTCATCTCTCTGCAACGCAGACTTCAGGCATCAGATTTCTTAAAATTCGACGATTTCTGGTGCCTGGAGAAGGATACCAAGGAGCACTTGCGAGTGAAGTTTCCTCCAAAACAACTGACACTAGACCGCTTTTTTAAACGTGTCGCAAATCATTTTTTGCTTTTGTTATTACGTAAAATCCAGACAAACAGCATCTTTTCTTGTACATAAACAAGCTCTACACATAATACAGTACGTATGTAATGTATAGTGCCTATCCTGCGTCTGCTTATCAAGAACTAAGACTCTCCGGTTAGTGCGCCCGCCGCTTATTAAGCCCAATTTGGTCTGGGCCTGAGGCGGGCTTAATAGCCGGCGACTACTGTACTACGCATTTTACTCCTTTCTTTTCACTGCTTTTCTAAACTCAACTGTACTCCTTAGAAAAAATGCTTTAAAGCAATCTTTCTCGGTTTAATTTGGTAGAAAATTGCGCCTCTTTCCCATTTTACGCTTGAGAAAACGGCTGCCTGATGACGGCTAATGAGCCGGTTATTATCATTCCAGTTTCCCCTGTCTCTCTCGGTACTGTTATTCTGCGCGGATATTCTGTGATGCAGTTTATTGTGGCCAAATTAGAAAATGTGCCTCCACCCGCATATACCAGCATCAATCAGCGGCCAGACGTTAGAAGACGAGTTCATTTATCCCAGGTTGCTACACACACACTGCAAACCGGGCACAAATTCGCATGGGAGAACGCATGGATTATTGGCATTTATCCAGCTAGAAAAGGGCGTGAATTCCTCAAAGCAATACACTCAGACGAGGTATGCATCAACAGGCATATCAATTTGGACGCCAGCTAAAATTACCTCGGGGCTTAGTTCACTGCGCTCGACCAACCACCGCGTAATGACAAAATACGCATAACGCCTACTGGCGCAGACTGACATAATCCTGCCAATCGGTGTGCAAGTCAGATGATTATTGATTTTACTGGCCGTTCAAAATTTTAATCGTTTGTTGCAAATTTTCTTCGGTTTGGAGACGAGCGGGGGACCTGTCTCGAAAAGCTACACATTAAAGTTTTAACCTTTCCAAAGAAGCCTTTCCCTTCTTTATTCAATATCTTGGGAGTTAAGTATAGTATTCTGTATCAAAAGGTTAAAGAACAGAGTAGAAAAAGTTGGCAACCGCACGAGGCCGCATGCTCGCATGCGCCGCAAGATCCGGCGTCTCAAGTGC
>JAYGXS010000004.1:19901612-19919420 GCA_036362985.1 Ligula intestinalis | reverse complement strand
GCTGCAGGAGGTGTTGAACGCCCAGACAACTGGCAGGGCTGCAGAGGTCGAAGATTGCGTGGACTCCGACGAATGGATGAACTATATCACAACGACCAAGAGCGTCTACGGTCCCTCAGGCAAAGGATCCGCTCCTCTACTTATTGCTGACGGAATTACCCTACAAAATGAGCAGATTTAAGGGTAGGGTTTCCTTGTGGGGCCGCCTGGGGAAAGTGTGAAGTGCACCCCTCAGGCTCACAGGCACCTGATTTTAGGGGAGAGGACGGACAGGGAATGTCAGGGAACAAATAAGGTCGTGATATTTCTGAAAAATACAAAAATGTACGAGGACAAGTTGGTACGCGTACGCAAACCTTGGGCGAAGACTCTGAAGTGGGGATATATATGATCGCTAACCCCCGCCCGACCAACGGCGAACGCGGATATGTAGGGGGAGCGTACCCTAACCTCCTGCGAGGTCATTGAGGTTGATTTTCCTGTGCTTCCGCCAACACCAACTAGAAAAAAGGTCAACGCAATACAAAATTTGGACGATTGTGTAAATAATCCTACTTAAAATTAGTAAGTAAACGATTATTCCCGTAGTTAATTAAAAAGGCCAACTTTGTTTAGTTTACTTATTTAAGCGGTTATGGTATACGGTGACCTTTGGAGGACCACTCTGCAGTTCAATGCCATCAGCAAATCCCTGCTGGGTCGAGGAAGGGTATGTAGAAAACTGGAAGATTAGGGACAATTCACCCTACTTAAAACATTTAAGCAGGTTGCCTTAATACATAAGGGCCTTTCGAACACCCCACAAGGAAACCCTACCGATTCAAGTTCTGAAAAACTGGACCATGCACTGCAAAGACTTCCTCAACCGCCCAGTGGGCCATCCGCTGACTGCTTCAAGTAGAGACCACTGCGAACATCGAGTTCAAGCTCTCTTTCCAAGAAACCATAAAGACTGCGCAGATGCACAAGCTAGGCAGGCCTGACGAAAGCCCTCCATTGTTAATCGCGACAGACTGTGGAACATCATGCATACATTCGGCTGTCACGCTGATAAACGCCTACCATGACAGGGGCCATGGGAGCCGCATAGCATACAGAGCTCATGGACATCTCAAGAGCAGGTTACAACGCGTGTGTGTATGACTACAGCCCACGACAGGCTCTTCACGAAGACTGTGCCCTCACTATAATGATGGAACAGTGTTGTAGTTGCTGCCTCCACGAACAGTCGTGACCTAAATCCGTCTAGACCTCAAGGTCGTGGTGGCCGCCGGGTTTACTAGCGCGCGAGATACGGACCGCCCACCTCGATATCTACCCACACGCTGTCCAACCAATTACAGCCGACATAGCCGATGAACGCTCTCTCTCTGTCCACTGGCCTGACTGCTGTCAAACGAGCACTTGGACTTGACTGGCTTTCCTGCCCGGTTTTATGTTCTCCAGGTCAAATCTCTTTCCATATATTCTTCGTTTTTCTGTGTACACAATATACTGTTCCTCCGACTCTGACCTTCCCAAGACTTCTTCTTTACTAAGTAATCATGGTCTGAAGATCGCAGTTGCTAGGGTTTAACTTAATTAACCCTCTGCGATAAGTACTCTGACGCATAAAGCTCTACAATGAATAACGCTCTCATGATCCCCACTGCTCTTTACACCCCGACGGCGACCATCCTCACCACCGATCACTTTCCCTGCCACAACCCCGCTTCGATCACAGCGGTGATCACCACCGATGCAACCCTTCTCACTCTCACCACAGGAGTCCAGTTTTTAATAAATTCATGCGACCCGAGTACTTGGGTGAAACATGTTGCCACTTGCGCTAGTCGGCGTCGGGAATATTCTGAAATCCACAGCTCTAATGAAAGAACAGAGAGCTGATGGATGGAGATGTGCGTCAAGAAAACCATGAGCAGGCTTTGCAGATGGGTACAAATATTTCGGGCATGAAGCTGAATGGGACTGTGGCATACAAAGGCAGCATCTTTTCGATGTGGCCTCCAGCGATTTGAAAAATTTCGATAATCTCTCTCCTCCAAGTTGTTCCATAGAAACCTACCATCGCAATGAGGAATGGGCAAGACTTGAACCAAGAAAATTCTTTTTCTCTAAGAGGGTAATCCAGGCATGGAATGCCCTTCCTGCAGAAATTGTCATGTCCCCTTCCGTGGATGTTTTTAAGGCAAACCTAGACAGATTTAATGAGTATCTTCGCGATTAAGTACTCCAAATCCAATCACTGAGGTGTTCCGAATCCAAAAAATTGAAGCGCTCTACATCCAATCCTGAAATGCTAGAAATGCTAGAAATATATACTAATAGTAATTTGCAAGTAGTATTATCATTAGTACTTAACCAAATGAGTTTCAGCCATTATCTAGCTATGACGTCTCTGCTCACTATGCGATCTGAGCCGATCGTGTCTGAGGTCGTATCTACCGCACCTAAGGCCCTAGGCTACGGGGCCCTGTCACACCCTTTCTCGTATCGACCGACTGCTCACGACGTGGCGGGTTCGTCGGCTCTTGGCACAGCAAAGGCGTATCATGGTCGCATCTCCGGTCTTCGGGACTTTCTCGTGACTCCGAGGTCTCCTCCTCGTATGGTCTTTCGGATGTAGATATTTCTCATCATGGACGCCATGGCTGCCATCAAAATTCACAGAAGCATCATGCTCCTATCATTCACATACTTTCCCCAAGAGCGACAGTTTTTCTCCTAAAAACCACAAATGACATTCCATTTTGAATTATGAGCCAGCCTTAGGAGTTTTTTCACTGTCTGCTCTTCTTCCTCAGTTACACTGCTGGCTCGTGTAAACTGAGTGTGAGTTTTTTACTTGAAATAAGCGAGAAGTCATCTGAAATTGTGTCAACGACTTCTTTGGAATTTTTGGCTATGCCGATGCATTTCTTAAATCCTATGTACCAAGAGGGAGTTCAAAGGCGTTTGCCTATATTTCCTTTAATAAATTTGACTTGACTTGACTTAACTTGACTTGAATGCAAACATCCTGAACGGCAAGCCCTCGAAGACGATTGTAAAAAAACGAAGTGTAAGCGGACGTAAGAGAGAGGTTCTGGGGACGGAAGCAACATCCTTGCTGAATTCTACACCTTCAAGTTGCCTAATGACATCAGTGCAGCAACTGCTCGTCGAAGGTTTCTTCTCTGGACCTGTAAGTGGTTGTGGGTGAAAAGTGAAGTGGATAGCCGTAACACCTGTTCATACGGCTGCATCTTGAGATTGCACGTGGATACCCAGCGCTGGTCCTGTAAGCGGCCGGCGATGGGGGGGAAGGGTGGAGAAGGTGGGTATCCTGATTGCGGAATGAGGGTTCATGCACATGAAGCTCATTAATGATGTTGCGTTGTTCTTTGTTAGTAAACTGACGATTATTTTCTGGTACCTTCCTGGAATGTTTTGATCTATTTCAAATGGTATTTCAGCCACCAATCCCACCCAGTCCACCGAGCTTTCGGGTGCGCATTTGGGTGATGAATATCCTGGCAACTACCATATCTGCTCGTACCTTCCGGTTTTTTTTCTACGAAGAAAAAACGTTGGGGAGTTTCGGACTTAAGCATGAAAGTTAAATACCACAACTGAATCAGCTTTATTGTTTGAACGTGATGCGTTTGCGGAAGAAAGATAGTAATGCTACTTGCTTGAATAAGCAGGAAATATACTAATCTCTTTAACCAGCTGATCAGGTTCATTGCATCCAGCTGCTAGCAGAGCGTGGGTCAAAGTACCTTTCCTGTAGAAGATTACGTTTGGGGAACTTATGCAAAGACCACATTTATTCGTATTGCTTACGCTTATTATTACCGAACCACATGAGCTTTTAAAGCTTAGAGACCATACATTCTAATGTATAGGGCTATTTTAAAGACAACTCCTGATAAACTATATCGAATTCTTAAGTATCTACAAAGAAATACATTTATAAAAAGTACATTTCGGCATCCGTTTCATTTTTCATTCAATTCCAGAGGACAGTGTTTCAGTTCTTTTAATATGCTCGGTCTTCGGAACGTTTCTTACTACCATTAGTGGTAAGATAACGATATCCACATATCCTGCCTGAACAATAAAACTGCGAACAAGCAAATTCACTCCTGTAAATGCCGGTAACATTGTGTTCATGTTAGCACTTAACTCCCTCGTGACTACAGAGGGTGGTCAGAACAGTGTTTCGCTGAAATACTCTCAAAATGTTGAGGATGCCATAAAGACCGCATTCAGTAAGAGACATACGAGACTGACCCTCGGCTAAACGAATGAACAAGTAACCTATTAAGCCAGCAACCTAATAGGCCATGACGGATAGCAAGTCGTGATAGATTCTAGCGCCTCAGTTTTGTTAGGATGCACCTCGAGTAGGATTCAGCCCAGTCCAGCACGATTGATTGCGTCCATGGCCCTTTCTGATCAACAACAGTGGCGCTTGACTGGTATGCATTCCTTTCCCCGCCCTTTCCTTCAGCGGAGATCATATGCATAGTTCATAGTGTTTGCAATGTGTCTGTGGAAGAATACGCTGCCCCTGGTATGTATTCTGGTGCTTGACTAGTGTTCTATTAAGGATTTCGTCTATAGTCTAGAGAGTAATAGCTCTGCATTTCCTAAAGTTTTGGCGGGCTTCTGGATCTATAAATGGCTAGTGGACAGAATCAATTAATTTTTACCTCAATTGGGAAAAACGGACAAAAACGCACCTCACACGCTGTTATCCCAATACCATGAAATTAGCCTAGGTGTGTGGAAAAAATGAGCTTTTTGAATTTATCACGATCGTGGCCTGCAAGGCAAATCTGTCGGTCTTGCCTACAATATGGTCCTTATGGCAGATCACACATATATGATCTGTGTGAACCACCTAATTTTAATGCCTGTCCGTTTGGATTCAGATACTTAACAGCGTTTCGCACGTGAGTGCGGGCTAAAGAGATATGGCAGTCACCAGGTTCATCTGGATTCCACTCAGTTCAACATAGACTAGCCTACAGAGGTTGAACAGGGTAAGCGTGCTTCACTATAAACTACTACATGCATAGCTAATACTGGCTCCGATTCATAGTGTTATAACGGTTGCATTTGACGTGTGTCACCGTCTAGTCATTAGTACATCACAGCGTACAACATTTTCTTTGAGTAAGAAGGCAAAATAAAAGCCGCTTGAATATTAAGAAAATTCAGTAGACACTCGAAAACGAATCATTCAATTGAATGTGCGTAGTTTTAGTGTCTTGTCAATCTATGAGACTCACGAGAAGTCTATAGTGGACCAGTCACTGACTAGTGCAAGTTAAGAACGATTTTAAGTAGAACAAATACGTACGGCTTTTGCGCCTTGACAGAGGCTTCTTCATTTTTGAAAAAAATTGTTTTTCATCTTCACTATTAGCTGGCACATCCGTATGTACCGCACGTGCCTGCCAAATAGTTCAGCTGCCTGTTCGATCGATGCCATTTGAAATGACGTTCGGGCATCACGTGCCTTGGCGAATGGTGATAGCTCACGCGCTCATTAGGATAACTGTTTGACTTCCATTAGAAATTGACGTGCAAATCCACTCCCAAATTTACTTTTAATGCAGAGTTTCCCTTTTGAAAAACCCTGCCTCGCTTCAAGTAAACAATGTTGTTGAATAGTTGACCATTTGTGTTGCATGACCGCAGAAGTGCACACACTAGGCAGCCTAACATTGCATTATTTTTTTTCGAAAATCTATCTTATGCAAATAAAGGAGAAGCGTAAAAAAGTATGTTTCCCAAATAAGAAAGAGAACGAAATTGTCGTTGCAATGTTGATTTTGAGAGTTAGTTTTAGGCACAAATGTGAATGGACGTTTGCGCGGCCTGTGAAGAGGATATCGTAAAATAGAAAGTTGGCTTTCTTTTTCCAAGATAAAAAGCCTCACATGAACGGTGCTGACACCGAGTCGTCAACTGGCTATTAAGTGAAGGTAGAAGCCTGAATCAAGCACAATCCTTTGCAACTGATGAATCATGCTTGGTAGGCGTTAGACGTGCAGTTTACATCTGTAAGGAGTACTTTAATATGCGCTATTACGTACTTAAGCAACATATTGCAAAACAAAAGAAGTACGGTACCTGGGAAGAATATGGGCGCGTTCACCTCTATGGACTGGAAGCCACGCCCACTAGGCTACACAGGAACCCCTAGATGCTTAGAAACATTGACGGAGTAGGCCTGATTCAATATTTAATCAGACTGACGGCTGTGCCTAGTATTACCTGATTATGCTACAATCGCTTTATAACGGTCCTGTCATAGACCATGCTGGATAATACGACCACCTTGGACAATTGGATCAGCAGATTTTACATCTTTACGCTATGTTTAACAATCAACGTTCTTCAAAAGTAAATGTTTACAAGGCCTCCATGAACGAAACACTAGTTAAAGCAAAGCTGTTGTATGTTCTACAAGATTGGAATTTCAAAAAAACGCAGTTCGTTTGCGGAAGATGCACGGTCTAAGGCTGCACCACATGGCCAAGATAGATGAAGTCCGTGTTTAGTTGTCACACCTACTGCGACTTCAAAAGCTAATCGTTGAGGTACAGAGATAGAATTTCTATTGGGAAGGCGTGTTCAGCCTATGTTGCATACGAGTAGCTCTACGCATTTTGTTGCACTGAAGTCCTTCGCAGTTTGATTTTGAGGTTACTGCAGTCAAATTTCGACTGCATCGTCAAGTTTAGTAGGCTGAATCAGATTACTAGAACAGCCTACTGTTGAGAAAGTAGTATACAATTTGGGATTGTACGGGTTAACTACTTGTAATGCCTACAAACCAAACGAAACGTGTTAAAAACAATGTAGCGCAAAACTTAGAGAGTAGCGATTAAACTACTATAAACGATGGTGATAGACAAAAATGATTTAAAAAAATTAAAACGACAATAAGAGAAAGAATGATACAGACTCACGAAATACCGATACCCCTCTGCAGAAGTAGTCGAAGATTGCTTGCAGAGAATGTTCTGTTGTCAAGATCTGATATACAAACTTGCTCGTTCATCAATTTATCAATCGAGAAATGAGTTCATCTGAAGAAAATTCTGAAATTGAAATGTCGCGTTTACTGCCTGTTGACCTCAAGCACGTTCAGCTTATTCACGCCAGAAGATATTTCAGAGCCAAAGGGAAGTTGGAGCAGAAGGGCTGATGCACGTAGACAAACACGCATACAAACAAAAGTACATGCAATGCTGAAACCAAACGTAATAACCTACAGGACACTGTTACAATTTGACTTGTGATGGACGGCCAACACATGCACGTCCTCTCATTGTTCAATGCCCACTTCCCGAGGCTTGAACCCGTAGCTGCTTCTGGCGGACCGATAACAGCTGCGCCAGTGTCCACTGCCCTTCGGCAGCCGGGAACCACGGCAGACGCGTCTTCGACCGCATTCCCACCGGCCCTCACGGCGGCCAAGGTCTGCTACACTAATCTTCCTACGGTGGATCTATCTCCCCTCCTCTCCATCTGTGTTTTTGATGGCGGAGCAGCCCCTCCCGACCATGCTGCTACGACGCCTCCTCATCATCCTTGCCGCCGAGATTGAAGCCCTCCCGGCGGAGCTCCGGATCCAACAAGGGCTATTAGCCAGACAGCCCTTCGGCAGCCTGAAGGTCAAGACAATAACGCTGACTGGCAGGCGTCCCCCCTCCCCCCCCCCTCACAGTTGATCTCAGCTTAACCACACACACGCACGCACACGCGTGTCCAGCTAGTCGCAGGTTCTCATGGACCACTTCAGCATGCTACCATTCGGCCGTGCAGTAGAGGGCCTCTACAGTCAACACCGCCTTCGGGCAATAGCAAACCATTTGAACGCCTCGCAGTCAAGTAAAAGCAGCTCTCACAGCACAGTCAGTCATCACTCTCAGGCCCGAATGGACGCAGCCCACGGCCACTGCTGCCTGAGGTAGCAACTCCGCGTTCTCTGCACAATAAAGCCCTCCTTCTTGTGACTTCTTTCTTTACCCACCAACCTGGAATTCGGCCTGATGATTGTATTGTCCTAAGCACACCCACAGCTTAGACCGCTACAAACTGTATCGGTGAGCGATGCCTCGTCCTTAAAATTGCCAGTGATAAGGAAATGTCGAGGATTTCGAAGTGGACAACAGTAGGTTTTCCCAGTCAAAAGTCAGCGAACACATATTAGATTGGACAGCCTCTATTGGTAGAAAGAACTTTAAAAGAGCAGGGTTTGCTCGTAGTTTCCTCAGGCCAGTCATTGTTGCTGTTGTTTGTATGCTCGTGTACGCTCGGGACAGCATGCGGAAGTGAGTCTTTGCGTGCTGAGCGCGAGATTGGTTAGGTTAAAGGGCAGAGCCTAAACGCATACCCACAGGGGCCCATGGATGTCAAGGCAGGCTAGACGATGCACGTAGGATAGTGTAGTGCAGGCACGAGAGTGACTAAGTTGAGGTCTAGTCTGGGGGCTGCCGTATTTGGGCGGATACGCTGCTGGTTAGCCGGACGCCGGAGAGGGAAGGCATTGACTGGCTGCTATAACTCTCCCCCCCCCCTCAGACGCCCCGCGGAGCATGGCCAAACGAGTCCACGAACACAAAGCGAAGCGTAAAGCAGCGCTTGAGATTAAGCTTCGCAAGTTACTGAAGCCAAGGTCATCTAAAAATGAAGAACTGGTGCACGAACTGTTAGCCAAGGAGCTAACGGAGGAACAAATACAGGTGCTCAGGCACGAAGCCTCAGTCAACAGAGCTGACGCCAAACCTGCCAATATGGTTGCTGTAGTAGAGTCAGTTCTTAGCCAAACGGAAGCGACGGACGAAGCGAAGAACCTTATACGGCCCAGGTGTCGTCCCTTTTCATGGCTGACAGACTAGGTGACCTTCCCTCTAGTGTCAAACGTAATGCACTAAAGGAACTTACGGCTGACAATACAACGATGTTGGCAATGAAGAACTTAGGTGAAATATCGCCAATCGATCTACGCATGGCTAGAGTGCAAGAACCGGCCTTTGCCCGCTTCTATGGTCTCCCCAAAGTGCACAAAGAGAGCACAATTGATCAATCTTTTCACTTAAAGGAACCCGAAATTACATACTGACAAAGTGACTGTTTCGATGGCTTAATTTTTCGACCGCCGATTCGGACATCATAGTCAGGTTGTAAACATAATTATGGAGGAACTTAATAGGTGTAAGTCTCCTGTCGAACGATGTTGTGATATCTTTTAATGTCACGCCCTTTTACCTATATTCCACAGGGCCTGTCAATCGAGACGATTCAGTTATTCCTCGAGACGAATACTAACAGCCTTGGACACGCCCAATCCTCCAACTTCTGAAGCTCTATCTCAGGACGTGCTTTACCTTCAACGGAACAGTCTACGAGCAAGTGAGGGGCACGCCTATGGTTCACCAGTTTCCAGACTCAGCCGAGACGGTCTTGCAATGGTTGGGGTCGCTAGTTTTCCGACACTACAGACCGATGTTCTGGGCTCGGTATGTGTACGACATCTCGTCGTAGTCGAGTGGGATCAAGTGCTGACATTCAAGGAACGTCTTAACGCCGTCATTCCGGTAATTCAATTTACTTTAGCCCTTCTCTATATCCTTGTTCGCCACAAAGACTGAGGTGACCTAAAAAATAAAGTTTTCAGGAATTCGACCAACACGATGCGACTCCTGAACTTTGACAGAATACACCCGATCGGTCACAAACGCAGATGCGTAAGAGTCCTATACCGGCGCGTTCAGACCTATCGCAGTGAACTGGAAGACAAAGATGCTGAAATACAATATCTCCGACGGGTACTGAGAGCGAATGGTTATCCGCACAATTTTGTCAACCAGTACATACGCAGACCAGACCAGAAACCGAATCCAACCAACCCAAAAGTTTGGCGAGTTCTTACACATGTTAAGAATTGACGGGCATACGCGAGGCTACGGTAATTGAAAAGAACGTTAATGTGAAGAATGTATCGGAAGCAGTCAACCTCCTTTTCACTCCACTTGGAGTGAGAGTTGCGCACAGGCCAGAAGCAACTATCAGTCGCCGGATCATGAGACCGCAAGGCCTACACCGCGGCAGCACACGCTCGGAACATTTACTGGGTCTGGTGTAGTTGTGAACAAAGCAACTACGTCAGAGAAACCAGATTACTCTGGACGCGAATGGTCGAGCACGCAGCGGCAGCGATGAGGAAGGACGCCAGCTCCTCGGTTGCAGCTCACTCGACGGGACCTGGCTATACTTTCGTGTTTAACGAGGCCAAACTCTTCACTGGGGGTGATAACCGCGTGAGCCTCGAACTGCTCGAATCAGGGTTAACAGGCTTACAGTCAGTCAATAAGCGCAACGGCTTGCTGCTTTCATACTCTGCACTGAAAAATCGTCAGAGCAGGCGAATCAGTCACGTGGGAAGGGCCAAGCCCAGCAACAACTTCGATGTTGGTGAACATAATTTCCGCGTAATTATCAAGCCCAGACCCAACAAGGATGACGAAATCGCGGTGATTAATGACTCGAACGTGGACTGTTGACTCCCAATGGTGATTACAGAGGCTGATAATTATGGTGCGCATGCAGTCAAGTGGCCGCTGCAACCTATAAATACGGCGTAATCTGTGTACGTATCACTCTATTCTTCGGTTTTCTCTGAGGAAGAGCTCAAAACAGAATCCAGAACGGCAGACATATAAACCTAATACTCTTGTGATGGCATCTTGTATGTCTGGACGGCGTCCTGAAACTCGCCTGTTCGGTTCTATTGACAATCAAGGCAGTTGCATGGTCGTGGGTGTAAAATTCGTGCTCGAAACAGTAAAGTTCAAAAAAACAACTGTTGAGAGAGAGAGAGAGAGAGAGAGAGAGAGAGGAAAGAGAGATAATACTTGTTTTAAAAAATCCTAAATTTTCAGCAAATGTTGTTCTCACTCCCAACCCACATGCGGCTAACATGACTAAAGTCATCCTTAAAGCCTAGAATGCTCGTTCTTTTTAGGCCATTCTTGAAACAACAGGCTGAAAAGTCGGACGGCGCTAATCTCACGAGAACAGGCGCGTTACACAGTTGACTTTTTTTGCTCATCTAGACCCAAGTTTCTGAACAGGTTCGACTGAAAGTGCTGAATACACATTAATATTCTATGAATTTTTGCTGGAGTGGTTACCAAAATAGCAGGTGAATCGAGGAAATCGGGGAACACTTTCTGCAGAGCATCAACGACCACTTTATAAACCTGTGTCTGCTTCATCAGGAACCTTATTTTGCCAGCCATTTCAGTACTTTTACTACCTTCCTAATGATCATCTTCGACTATGTGAAGTGCGCGTTCTACGAGGACCTGCACGCCCTCGTGGGAACTGTGCGGGGTGTGGACAAACTGATTGCCTTCTTCTGTGAGACGGCGTGGAACCCCACCTTCGCCTGATCCTTATCTCACTCCACCTTCCGACATGGGAGAAAGTTACCTGGATGCATCACCAATCGTGACGCTGCCATCGATTGGCTTTTCTGAGTCGACACGAACGATGACTCGGACCTTCGGTTAACCCTCCCCAACACATTCGTAGGTGTCCAATATCTCCCTAGCAGGAAGGTGCCGGGGTCCCGAGCTAAACTAAGAAGCACAGTGACCCACAGTCGATAAAAAACGAACTCAATCAGAAGTCAAGGTCAAGTGTCCCAGAAGAACATGGGAATCGTCTATCACTAAAGTCGGAGAGAAAATTTGAAAATCTCTATAAATCACAAGGAATCTCGCTGATCAATTGTGTTCCGAAAATCTTTGCGGAAATTTTTCTCATTCTCCAGGATTTACTTCTCTCGTAAAGCCAGCGTGCTTTTAAAGGCTTCAAGGGTAACACTGATATGATCCTGCACAATGGTGAGCTGTAACCGTAGTTGTTAGGTTATATATGTAGATCTGAAGAGAGCCAGTAAATTGCGATCGAAACCCGAAACTTGTGCAAAACTCCGGATGCTTCGGTTTGATTCTCGTGCATGGTGCCTCACCTACACAACGAGATGCTGGCGTCTGCCGCGGGTCAAGAGACAGTTTCAGAATCACTCGCATTGCCCACTAAGGTGACGAAGGGCTGTACAAAGGCCCCCATTCTCTTCAGTCTCATGTTGTCCGCTTGGCCCATAAACACCCGCGGTGATGAAGATGCTGGGATTCGCATATTCTACTATATCAAAGGGCATCATTTCAGTAGCTGGCACACACAGGTCTCAACACATCGATCCCGAAAACTGTCGAGGATCTCTTATTCATACAGGACCCGTAACCAACACCGCGACATTCCTGGATATATAAATAAGTATGACCCTTTTCGTCGTCGGCTGCGCCAACTTCGGAGTAATCATGACTTTCAGAGTATTTTCATCGAAGGGAGAACCTGCTCGCATGCAGTATAGGCAATACACGGTTCTGATAGAAATTTCACATATGGACGTCAACGAGTCACTGTTGAAAAGGCACGGTAAGGATAACGACTTAACGTGGATTCCGTTCCTTTGTTGGCTTAGGGAGTGATAATGAACACACCTGTGGTCATTTCAGTTTGGGAGGACTGGATGGGGGCGTGAGTGTCCCGCGACTCCTTCCAAATTCCCTTTTTATGGCACAACCTTTTGGTGGTGCCCCACTAAGGTGTGATGACATACTTGGGGACGTTTCCGGACACGCCAGCCACATGCCTCTTTTCCCGCCTCTGGTTTTCTTGGCTTGGTCATGACACCAAACCCAGGTGGGGGAGTGAGAAAAAGTGCAATCACTGCAACGCGTATTTGTCCAACACCTTAAACTAACTCATGTAAAAGTCAGTGGGATTGACTTCAACCTGCTGTAGCACGCAGTGGACATTGGCCAATACGAGGGTTAAAATGACTTAATATAAAAGGGTACTTTTTTTCTTTTCTGTAGTCTAGGTCATTCCACAAACCCAGTTTCCAAAGTTAGCTTGACTAAAGTTGCGTAAATATTAATTTTTTTTAATGAAAACGCTCTCTGCTAGACAGCGTATAAAACGGTGTAGCTGTTCACCATACAGTCCTCTGGCATCTGCCTTTATAGCGTGGGATGTGAAGCCATTTGAATATTGCCAGCGAAGAAAAGGCAGACTCGAATGGCCATTTCTAACTCACTAGCCGTCATCAGATAGCCATACCTCACCCCAGTTGGTAAACCGGCCTTAATCAACGAATGTCAGGACATTGTTGACAAACGGCAGCAGTATCATCAGGTACTGGTAGGAACGATTATGACTAAGAAGCATTTTTTAATACAGCCGAGTCCACAAATTTTGTGGGCATGCGTTGATCTCTTGTGTAGCCTAGCGAACGCGGCTTCCCGTTTGCAGGCACGCAGGTGTTCATCAACTTTCTAGATGGCGTACACACCTTTTTTGCAATATCATACGTACGTAGAATAAAACACCTATCAATGCACTTCGTATCACTGTAAATTGTACTGCCTACGCACGAAATGCCAGTTACGACTGAGGTTGATAGGCTCATACTTCTACATTCGCTGTACTTAATTTTCACTGACAAGGCAGGTGAATATTTTATGCCAGAATCGTCCAATGGAGAATATTTTTTACAAAGAACAAGGAAGTCTGCTTCCGCTGCCCTTTTTCTACATGCTTTTATGATATCCTTTTTCACAGGTTATTTAATTGTCCGCTTTTATATGTGCCTAGACCGAACAATCAACATTCATCTCCGTAAATTTTTGTCTATTTTTAAGGGCAAAACGTCACTTTAATTCAAGCATTCATCTCTTTCACGTTGTGAACGAGATAGGTATCGCTGTTCGCCAAGCCACGTGTCGTCGATTTTCATTTCAAAGGGGATCGATCGAACCGACAGTTGAACCAGTTAACTGCCAGTTGACGTACTGGGCAATGAAGGGGATCAACTACGGCTGCTTCAAGAGTGAGCGTGATTCATCGAGACGCGGGAACGGTACGTATTTTTTCTTCTTAACATCTTACGAATTTGGCAGTTGTCAGTAGCTTATTTCATATGTAATTATCAAAGGTTTGTTGGTTTGACACAGCTTTTTCCAACCCTCTTTGAACGAGATACCAAAAAGTACGCAAATGCAATTAAGATTTTAGCTTTCGGATATCTACGTAAGTTCACTGGCATTAGAGCAGCTTTTATTTGGCTTTTTTATTCTACGAAGATGTAGTACTTTGTTATGCCCTGCTAGATAGAAAGTACCGAAAGAAAAAAAATGTACTATCGTTCTCATAATCTTTTTTTCTAATCTGGTCCCACGTGATTATTCCAAATGCCTGTTCAGAATAATAATTATTCTTCAGTTAAAAAGACTCGATCCGGTCTTGCTTCAAACGAAATTGCTTCGTTGGGGAATGTAGGCATGCTGTTGTGCTTCAAAGACACATAAAGGTGTAAGCGGTGGGAGGTAAGTCAACTAACCCCATAGTGACACTCCTTGATAAAACTTCCCCGATCGTAAATGGAACTCTTTCCTCCCACACTGCCTTGGATTTAATTTCTCGGACCCTGACAGCATCCGCACAGTAGCTAGTAGTCTTTGCTAGCAATACTACCTGACTGCGTAGTTTTTTGCTCCCGAATTGAAGGAAAAACGACAGCATATTACTAATGAGGTAAGGCCTGAAGGACTTCCGGAACAGTGCAAAAAGAATTGCCTTTTTAAATTAAAGTTGCGCTTTTAGGAGTGACGTGGTCTTGTGGATGGTTATGTTGGGTACCGATTGAAAACGGTGATTTACATATTGTTGCCGATAATGGTGTGCTTTAAGGCCCGAAGAAAAGGGTAGTTGGGTCAGTTCTCCCTCAGGTAGATAGATAACTAATTACCTTCGTATGAATTTGAAAATAGGCGTCCCAAGAAATATAATTTGATGGAAAAGTTTCTTCGGGAAACAGGAACGAACTTTACTGTAAATTTTCGACGCTGGCACACCTGATCATCTTCGGACGGGAGGGGAATGTGTGAAGAGCAGTGTGGATTTTCAAACGTGTCAAAAAATCGATAATGATGCGTCATTCACGGTGGTTTGCCCTTTTTCCAGGCTATTTCAAGATTGGTGTACATGGATGACAATGGATGACGTAGCATTACAAAGCGGTCATTGTGTGAGTCAGCCTCAGGCATTTTGAAAGGGATAGGAGTTATCAGACCAGACGGGAGGTAGGCCTACATGTGCATATGTGCAGCCACTCATGAAAAGCAAAAGGTTGGGCGTTTTACGCAGAATGGTTGAGCTGCAAATGCTCCCTTCCCAGGCCAAAGTTCGGGTGATAAGGCAGTCCAAGTGGAGAAAGAATACTTAAATTTAGTTCATGAGGTACTTTTCATAGGTAGAGTTGTGGAAAGCGTGAATAGCTGTGGTTGGCATGAGTGAACCTGGTTAGTTGAGTTGTACGTCAACGGCAGATTGGTATACAGTGTCAGTATTGGTTGAGTTGAGAGGGGAGAGATAGGCTGACAGTAAAAGAAAGACCAGATGACAACGATCTTTTAAGTAGTGCACCACACATGCCCCTAGTTCTAGCAATTTGTCCTATGAAAACGGCGGTAATAGGGGTTTTTGGGGTGAGGAAATTGGATAGGCAATGACGTTTACTTTACTAACCCTCACCGCCCGCAAACGGAACTCTTTCCTAACACTCTGCCTTGGATTTCATTTCTCGGACCCTGAAATCATTCACACAGTGGCTAATAGTCTTTGCCGGCAATGCTATCTGATTAGCCTACTACCTGCTGTACGGCTGCTGTATCAAATCAAAAGAAGTAGCTCCACATGCAATTTATTCTACCTCGTACGCATATTCAGGGCGAAAACGCTGCGATGTAAACCACTTACCCGTACAGCTCTGCGTTGAAGCATATTAATGAAATTCAAAAGCATGGAGGTCATCAATTACATTTCTTGCTAGCAAAAAAATTATTAGCCCTTTTATTTGAACTAGCGAGAAGGCGATAGAGCGTTCTTATGATTGAGGTGGTTCTGAGCAGTGATTTAAAGGAACCTTTAAACAACTTTTGCCAACTGTGCTCTGATTTTCGAGTCCCAAAATATTATGTTAGGAATGCCTCGTGTGTTTACTTTATATATATATATATATACATCTGTTTAGATATATATTCACTCAGGAATGTGCGAACACCGATCGAATAGACTTCCGAACTAAACAAAGTTCGTGTGGTGGTCAGAGGTCCCCAACGGGTGACCGCCTGCCAGGCCGATTCCGGCCAAGTCATAATAGCAGTAAGTGGGGTATGACAGCATCTGGGGGTAACTTGATACAGAACTGTTTCGGGCTTATTAGCCTTCATCAGCCAAGCATAACCCTGAACACCAGCTGGTCGGACAACACAAACAAACGCACTCACATACGGTGCAGTTGGTCCACCACTGGTGTCTATCAGATGGGTCATAAGCACTTCATCGAACCGCAGTTCATCAGCGCCTCGCCACCTGTATGCTGTTGGGACTTATTTCACAGCGACTTGAACTGTTGTCCTTGAAGTCAAATGCGGCTACTGATACATCTACGTATCTTTTTCAGCCCAGTAGACCCGCAATAATATAACAACGCCGTCCAAGTAGGACTGAAAATAGAAGTATATACAGCAGGCATAGTTCTCCTCAACACACTTCAGAAAGTACTATTGGCTTATTTCCTATAAGCATTCAAAAGCTAGTGATCCATAGACTAGTAGTGGCTAGAACATCAATGACCCGTTGGAAGGAGCATAATGTTAGTTCAGCTTCCACAAGCAGTGACTACCCAATCCTGTTGTTATTCAAGGACAGTAACAGTAGGCAGGGATTTATAGTGAACTGGCCTAGATTGCTCTGAATTCCAGTATTAAACAGGTCCGGTAGGGTGGTACGTGTTGAAAACAGACCAATCGATATGATCCCCAGACTGACTACTCAAGCAAGGCAGTCCGCCTGCGCGTGTCAACTGCGCTTTAGTCTCCGACTTCAAGCGGACAGGTTTTACAATAAAGGGTATCAGGCAGCTCGTATATGTGATATTCACCATGGGGACCATATTGCAGACTGAGCCAGGAAAGACCGACCTACCCCCTGAGTCAACCAGCTTGCAGGCCACGATCGCAACCAATGGAACTGGCTTCTATTAATCGCGTTCATCATGCCCCAAAGGAGACGAGGAAGAAGGTACGATGACATTGACCGAATTATATCGAGACTGACCTTTCGGACATCCGCTTGTTTCCATTGTCAGAATAAGGTGATGCCTGTTCCTGTTTGCCTTGACTGTTTCAGTCTTGCTGCATACCTAGTATTATATCCGTAATCGACGCACGAACTTTGATCCGCTTTTTCGCTGGTGACTGTCCGTGAGATTGACCGCTGATGGGCTCGTGTGAACTTTGACCCCTTTTGCGGCTGTCGTTATTGTTGGCAAGTCAGTATGCTTACTGGTCTGTCCCTCGTCCACCGGCGGACTAATCAATTCAGAAGAAAAAGACTCGATCGCTCGGACAATATGTTTATTCGCCTGACCTTTCGATATCCTTCGTGGATTCGTCAGCAGAGACATGAGTAGCAGAAACAGGTTTCTAGGACTAATCACTTGCTGCTGCCTGCGTGAGTTGATGTCGATCTTGTGGGCGCGGCGGTGCGGTTGTGTTCAAAGTCTGGCACGTGGTTCCTGGCTGGCTCCTCTGCTTTGCCGTCCTGTAAGCCTTGTTCGAACTGACTCAAGTCGTTTCCGTACCACCCGGTAGGCGGTATGAAGGT